>CM021109.1:429842222-429982192 GCA_007115665.2 Sequoiadendron giganteum | reverse complement strand
TATTTTTGCCTGTAATCCCAGGGAACATGTCATAAAACACCAACATATTCGCCAATACTATTAAGACAACATTATATGAGGACCCATTTCACCAATTAAAATTTACAAATAGTTGCTTATGAGGACCTATTTCACCTTGAAAATTTTAACATATCGTTGTATAAGCACACAGGATTCACCAAATTTTTAACATACCATTTCAAAATCTCGCGGAATTCACCAAATATGGATTGATATAAATACAATTGAAACTGTTATTTGTTCTTACACATTTTGTTTGGTTCTGAGGTTCTACTTCTCGATTCAGAAGTCAGGGAAACTCAAAAATGTAGACTCAAAGGTGAGTGATCATTTCTTCATACTGTTATTAGTTATTAAACTATTAGTTATAATAATAAGATTTCTTTATCTATTTTCCATTCTTGCTTCAGTCTTAAACATAATTTTAAGTGTGGAATGGGATCTATATTCTCTGTCAGTTTGTCCTTCTTAAACAAGAAGACATTTTTTTCCAGCTTTTATTCGAAGTGAGATCAATATGTCGAGCAACAAGGGTAAGACTCCTGAGCAGGCGGGTAATAAAGAGACTGGGAGGCCATCAAAACACCCAAATTGGGGAGTTACCATACAATCTTACTTTGGAATTGGCAAAGCTTCTAATCCATCAGATCAAGGTGGAGCTACACCATCAACTCTTCCACCAAATATTATTGAAGAGGGAGATACATCATCAACTCTTCTGCCATAGGAAGTTCAAGGTGAGATTGTCATTGTTAAATCAAAATGTATCAAATGAGGATGGAAATACCATAGAAGATGTTCCAAGGGATACCCTGGATAGCCAAAATGAGATAATTGACTTGGATGAGGATGATGGTGGTAGCAAGAAAAGAAAAGGCAAAGCAAAATTGGGGCGCGAGTGGGAAATGACAAGGAATTTTCAAATTGATTAGTTTTCGAAGTACCCATTCCTTGAACAAGTGGGGGTATCAAACAAAAACGATATTGAAAGGGAAACAAAGGTTAGATGTAAGATTTTTAGTTGGAAATGTGGAAGAGACAAGACAATGCAGCTAAAGCTTGACACTATAGAAAAGCATATCGGCAAAGTTTACGAAAAACACATCATAGACGGAAAGGAACAATTAGTCATATGATGGAAATCAAAGGAAGAATGCCTTCATGTTAAGTATGCCACATATTATGGAGAGCATAACCATAGAATGTTGAAGATTAAAAAATGTGAAGGTACACTTGAGGCTCATTTTGGAAAAGCCATGGCAGTAGCAAATCTATCAAAAACTGTTCAGATGAGTGTTGTTTTTCATATTTTGTCCAGGGGGCGTCCTATGACAGACTACGCAAAATATTTTGATTTATTATCTTATTTGAGTGTTCCCCACTTTCCCTTCTCACATTGGTTAGTAAACATTGGATGGGAATGGACGAACTGTCTTGCTGCATTGGAAAATAAAGATTTAAAGGAGAAATTAAAAGAGTCAAATTTCATTGCATTATCTTTAGATGAAGTTACTACGGTAGAAAATACTTCTTGGGTTTGTATGCATTTGTATACTATAGAACAACATGTTCGCCAAGATCATCTTCTTTGTGTTCGTAAAATGAAGGATAGTTCAACATCGCAAAATCTATTTGAACTAGTCAAGAAATATTTGAATGAAATTGCAGGTTTGGATGAGTTGACAATTTCCAAAAAGTTGGTGTGTGTAGGAGCTAATGGAGCTGCAGTGATGCAAGGTCAAAGGAGCGGTCTTTGCACAAATTTACAAACTACTTGTGCACCATACATGCTTGGAATTCACTGCATGGCCCACATAATAAATTTAGCATTTAAAATTGTAAGCAAGTTTCCAACAATATCAAAAGTTGAAAATCTAGTTCACGAGATCCACACATACTTTTGCCGAAGTCCCAAATGTTTCCTTAAATTTCAACATTTTGCTGAGGTAATAACACCTGGAAACAAGCTTCTCAAGGATGTCAATACCAGATGGATCTCCCTTCATGGACCAACGCAAAGAGTTCTTTCAAAATATCAATCCTTGATTGGTTGATGTACGAGCATCACAACACAGTAGACAAAGCTCCTGAACTCTTACATAGGTTAAGCGATATAGAGACACTCTTGACTTTAGCTAGTCGTCTCCCCATGATGAATGAGATGAACAATCTTGTGAAGAAATCCCAAGATAGAACTATTTATATTTATGAATATTCCAATCTACGTAAACTTACATGCTTGGCCCTCGATCATCTATATCTAGATCTAACACAAGAAGGTGCAAATTATTTGATGTGCCAGAAAATTACTAATTTGAATAATCTTGATAATTATTTACAGTTTAATGCAAGCGGGCACTTATGTATTTGTGTACACGGATATGAGATACCATTGTACCATTGTAAGACAACCAGGCACTCTAGAAAAGAAGTACCTGTTAATGAGAAAAAATTTAACGACATTGTTAAATTTGTTAGTGATAATTTGAAGGAAATTGCAAAATCTCTTTCCTCGGAGATTTGTGAAAGATTCCCTCGACATGAAATACTTGAAGCCATGGGTATTGTGTATCCTCAATTTTGCGTAAACCGAGATAACCCAAAATATTTTCATGATCAAGTAAAAATTGTGATCAAACAATTTTTGAAAAAGGTAACATACAATGAGCAGGCAATAGAAGGAATTTTAAATGAAAATAAGCTTATAAAACAATGTCAGAGTTTTGCAATAGCTATGAGGGACCAGTCTGATTCCATGGGATAGGAGAAGGCCTTTGAACCGGGATCAATAAAAAAGGTTTGGACAAGCTTAGGTCAAAGTGAAATATTGCGTGGTTCGATGTCAGAATATTTAAAACTTGTTGATTTATGTCAAACAATGATCTTGGGGTCAGTGGAGGATGAGAGAGCTTTCAGTACATTGGGGTTTTTGAAATCAAAGTTAAGAAACAAATTGGACAAGAATTTGGAAAATTGCTTGAGGATGAAAGGAACTGCGTATAATGTCAAAAAAATCCTTTTGAAAGGGCACTCCCAATCTGGAGGCCCACATGTGAAAGAAGAGAGGCCAGGTTGTGCAACACAGGCTCTCCAATTCTAGGAGCCATCGGTACTGGTGGTGGTACTAGTGGCAATGGCAGTGGGTCTGGGATAGATCAAGATGACAGTGAAATTGAAATTGACACAAATCAAACAATGAATGTTGATTTTGAGACACAGGCCGAACAAAGTCCAGAGTAGTCTCTGAATCAAGATGACTTTTAATTTATCTGAAGATGAGCATCAGTTTGAGGACCCTAAATCTATTTGGGAAATGGAAGAGAATTAGTAGGTTTTAGGTATTTTTACTGCACTTCTTGAATTAGTTTCCATTGTTCCAAAGTCCAAACTGTAGTTGATGATATTTTATATTTTATTAAATGAAAATTGTGAATCATTGCACTTCAAGTTCATGATATCTTATAATCTTATTTTATATTGCACTCAAGCACTACATGAATCATATTCCAAACAGTAGTTGATGATTTTTTATATTGTATTCAAATAAATTGTGAATCATTGCACTTCAAGTTCAGGATATTTTATTTAATATTTAATATTGCACTCCAAGTCTCCATGATATTTTATATTATATTGCACTTCATGAATCATATCAGGATTTTTAGTCAAAACATAACAGAAGCTAACAGACTAACAATTCAACATCCATAACTTAGAAAAGAACAAAATAACCCTTGATCATTTTATTAAAAATAATGATATTTTTATACAATGGAGAGACATGAGTTCAAAATAAGTAATTTCAATTCAAATGCTAGTACTGTCCTGAAACATAAAACTCTAATGAGTTTAAAACCTACTACAGAATGACACAAAATCTAAAACAACATTTTCACTAAAACAATAAGCCCTTTACAATTTGCTCTGCAACTTTACTTAGAATCGACCTAAAATTATCCAATTTGCTAACTCGTATTTCTAGCCTTGAAATCCTTCTTATAGAGAATGAAGGAGAAAACAAGCATTGGGCCAAAAATACACATGTCACTAGTCACTTGGACCCCCCTATGATATTTCAAAAATTTGTTACAACAACTGAGTCCCATGAGAATCTTCTTGTTTTTCCCATCCGCTGGAAAATGGCTAATGCACTAGCCGGCTGCCAAACCTCAAGAAATTTGTGCCAAAAGTGGCCCAAAACTGTCATCAAGACACAATCAAAATCTGTTATAATTTTGTGGTAAAATAGAACGAACGAAAAATTACTTAATGTTGATCGAATTGAGCCAGAAAACGTCTCATCTGCCATTAAAGCTCACTTGCATGCTGTGCCAAAGGCTCCAAGTTTCCAATCGCATTTGATGCGAATTCAAATCCCAACCGTCGATCCTTCACTTTCGTTAGAGCATTGAACGACTGCCTTCAAAAAGGTTGATGTAATCTCCATCTCAGCACAAAGGGCCCACCACACTATGCATCGCCAAAGGAATACACGTGGCGCTCACCCGTGATATCGCAATCAATAAACACCTCGCATCTTCCGATCACACGATGGCGGGCAACCGTTGATCTCCGTCATTGACAATCGTGTTCATTCATAATAGTCAATGTTGTTGAACATAACCGTCGAGCAACTTTTTCATCAAGATTATAACACCTCCATTGATTTTGAGCACGTGCATCTCGCAGCCGCTTTAGTAACCTGCCATATAATGTATATCTTTGGGTTGGGTCTTTTTTGACGTTACCTTTTTGAGGGTGGTTTCAAAACAACTTATGTCCCATTGAATTGTCTAGGCCGGGCCCCTTTTAATAAAAATGCTAAATATTTCACTTGATCTTTTATTTCTAAAGTTTGGGTCGGACCGTGCCCTGTGTTTTAGAACAACTTTGAGCCATCGTTTGTCATTGTCCTAGGCGGTGTCCCCTTCCCCTCTTTTATTTTAAGTAATTGTATTATTTTGCAGAGGTTATTTTTAGCGACCGTCAATCTCCCTACGGTTGATCTTGACCGTTCCCCATGATCTCGTGATGACATCACCACTAGTTGCTTGGTGATTGTGATATCACGGGCGGATGCCACGTTTCCCAAGTTGCCGATGCTGAAAAGGAGTAAATAAAGTGCTTAATATTTGTATCAGACTTTAGTACATTATAGAGTGGGTTACTAAACCAGATGTGAGATGCATGTGCTCGAGATCGACGATGATGTTTTAACCTTGATGAAAAGTTGCTCATCGGGTAGGTTTTGGTGTTGCTCACTATTGTGAATGATCATGATTATCGATGGAGGGAATCAACGGTTGCCCGCCATCGCGTGATCCTAAAGTGAAGGGTGTTTAGTGACTGCGATATCACAGGCGGACGCCACGTGTATTCCTTTGGCGCTGTGTATTATGGTGGGCCATCAATAATGATATGGAGATGTTGTCAACCTTTTGAAGAGGGCCGTCTGATCATTGATGATCTCACAGGAACAAGATATCGATGACGAGGATTTAAATTTGCATCAAATATGATTTAAGCCGTTGGCGTGGCATGCAAGTGAGCTTTAATGGCAGATGAGATGTCTACTGGCCATTTTTCATCGACTTTAAGTAGTTAATTCCATTCTATCTTCACCACAAAGGCTTTCAAATGTTTTCAAAGTGGTCTAGGACTCTAGAGCCAGAGATTGAGTTTTTCAAGCAATTACAACGAGGTTTGGTTTTCTGCAAGGCGCGAAATCCCGTGAGTTACCTTCTATGCCACAGTTTATGTTTGAATGTGTTTTTTTGTAGAGGGTTGTATTGTGTTGGTCAAGGGTCTTTTTGATTAAGATTGTAAGGTTACTGGTTCTTTTGAATTGTGGGAAATTGAAAAGTTCTAGTGTAATTTTGTTTTGGGTTGCCCTAGTTTGTTCAAGAATTTGATTTTAGGAGAAGCCCTGGTTGTTTGAAATGGCACCATCAAAACAACATTCTGGCCATATTGATTATTTGCAAAGGAATTTATATGACGATTTCCTAGATCAATTCCCACTATCAACAAATGACAAGAAGAGGGGTTTGGTTTTAATGAATGGGAAAGCCTTAGGCGAGGGACTAAGGTGTAAAACCTATAATATTGGAGATGCTAGGGTCCAAATGACGGGCCTAGAAATGTTTAGGAAATGGTATGGGCAGCGAAATGTGCCTCATCATTTCTGTAATGGCTAGAAGTACAATATGGGGAAACTAGTTGTACCAAATGTATTTCCTGATATTGACCTACTTAGAGCAGTGGTAACATGATATGATCTTGTTACAAGGATTATCAGGGATAATGATTGTGGGGTTCTACTGAATATAAATGTAGATGAGATTCGATAGGTTTTCGATTTGAGTGAATATAGCCCATTCTTAGTCAGGGTAGATTTTGAGGAAATGAAGCAAGAATATGCCAGGTCACAACCTTTTTTCAGATCAAAATTGTTTCCTCCTCATTTAGCCAAGGCAGGCAGTTCAACGATTCACATCAGCCCAACTGATCAGGAGCCTTTCAGGGTGAGCTGTTTTGTTGATCACTTCTTGGCAACATTTTATTCACTTTGCCAGATTTTAGGTTTCAGCCCTAATACCATGATGCCCACTGCTTATATGTTTATGGGGGCTTAGATTCAACATCCCAATTTTTCTGTAGTGTATGACTATGCATCTTTTCTTGCTAAAAAGATACATGAGGGTTTGTTGAAGTTGCATATGGGGGACACTGGTACTCCTTTCTTTTGGTACTCTCTATTAATGCATATGTTCCTGTACAAGAATGTTGACTTCTTAGAGAAAATGGAGTTGAGACAAGAAGTGAATGGAGAAAGATTACCAGTACAGGTTTGGAGTGTAGATTTGTCTTGCAATAGGGGAGGTGCTAGCTTTGTGCAGTTTGATAACTATTTTGCTTCAAAACTTAGAGCTATATTGGTGGTAAATGTGCCAAGGGTCCCTGAGGATTTGCATGATTTCCTCCGACCCAAAGTGAGGAAGCCTGATTTGAAGGTGTGCCACAATTGGGGTGACATCATCTTATACCCCGTAAGCATTGTCCTAAGGGTTTATGGTTTCCAGGGAGCTCCTCACATTCTCCCATATAATGTACCATCAAGGATGGGATTTGCCGAGGTCAGGTAGCAACTAGGTTGCATTCATGAGGATAATTTGACAGGGAAAGGAAAAGGGACTTTGTTCCCTGATTATATTGTTGTTTCATATTTTGTCTTTTCCAAGGGAGAATGGGTCCACTTTCGAAGATTTTTTGATGATTATCATTTGAAGAGTAGATCTAAGAGGCAGCATGACCCCGAAGGATTCTTTTCCCTATTCAAGCAACGAATTAAAGGTGGCAAGTTTGCACATGTTTTCAATTTTCCTGAGGATCTAATTAGAAATGAGGTTGATTTGAGGAGGCAGGAATTGAATAAAGAGAAATGGATTGCCTATGAGAAACTGCTGGCTATGGTGCATAAAATGGATCCAAAATATGATCCACTGATGGAGTTCACTCCATTTCACAAAAGAATAGATTTCTTAATGAATAACTTCAAAGATATCATGAGCACCTTGAAAACCAAGAAAGTCAATTTGGAAGTGGACTTGGGAATTTAGAGACCAGAGGCAAGGCCTGAAGAAACAAGGCCAACTTATCAGCCACCAAAGGATAGGCCTCTATACAAGAGGAAGAGAGATGACAACAGTGATGAGGAGGCATGAGATAAAAGGGGAAAAAAAATAATGCATGCATCATCACAATCGGGTCAAGAGATCAGGAAACCTAGAGGGATAAGGATTGTGGACCTAGATCCACCATTGAGAAATGATCCTGTAGAGTTACTATCAGAGCCAAGCTTAAAGAGGCAAGGGGTTGAGGAAACACAAGAGGCTCTGATGGATGAAATAATTATAACTGATCAAGACATGTAGGCTGGTATCCCTTCTACTCCTAGATCAACACAATTGGTGTTAACTGATATGGATATAAAGGGGCAGTGTGTACAGGATGCTAGGATGGAGGCCTGCAAGGCATTCCTGGATGATGATCCCTTCGTGAAGACTCCTGTATTCTTGCAGTTAATTTGGAGAATGAAATTAGAGGAATATCAGGATATATGCAAGAGAAGGAGAGAGTCAAGACCTAATAGGTCTGAATAGGAGAATGATGATGAAGTTAAGGCCGAAATAATGAAGGAATTCAAGAGCATTACTCCTGAGGAAGGAAGAAGACTTGTGACTCAGGCTGGTGTCTTACTTCTACCTGAATGGGACATAACTGATGCTGTAGCATTCAATGCTATCCTGCAGTCCAAGCGTTTTGTGCAAAACAGTGAGGAAGAGGTTAAGGCAGCTCTGCAAGACTCTGCTTTTAGTGAGGAATATGAAACTCTGGCCATATGGGCATTGGCACCCTAGGGTAGAAAACCAAATGTGGTTGATATTGGCCCAAGTCTAAGGGGAGGGCTCATCATCAAGAGAGCTTGTGAAACCTCAACAAAAAAAGCCACAAGCTTGACATTTAATGTGGCCAAATTGGCCTAAAAGACAGCTGAAAGGGAGGAAGCTGAAAAGAAGAGTCTAATGGAGAAATACAACGTAATAATTGGGGAATATAGTAGAATACAATAGAGGAATGTTGAGCTGCAGTTTGAAGTTGATAGACTGAAATATGGGCAGGTAGGAGAATCCTCCAGTGCCCCTGGTATCAGAGCACTACCCACTACTTTAGGGTTAGTTCCCCTTAATATCCCAATCATTTCTACTCCTAGGTCCCCCATTTGGACACCTGCTCTCAGCCTTGCACCAGAGCTAGTTGAAGAGGAAGTTGAGTATTATGTGGATCCTACCAAGAAGCAAATGTTGAATAAAATCACAAAATTGCAGGCTGCCCTAAAGGCAAGTGAGGATGATGCAATTGCTAAACACAATGAGGCAGTTGACACCATTTTGAGCCATCTAAATGAGAAGGTTGATTGTAGGTTGCCATTTGTACATTCTTTGTATTCTTTGTTCTTGGGTGGAATTAAAAATATTAATTGAGATCGGGAAGTAGTTCTGCCTTTGGTTGAGAAGTGGATCCCTCGGGCCACTGATTTAGATGTTATGTTTAAGGCTTCTAGATTTGATGCAGACAACAGGCCTCAGTCATTGAAGCCTACTCAAATTTTTGTGAAATCATTGAAGGGATTCCAGGCCCTACCTGATGATTTGAGTAGAAAAATTAGAGAACTGGTAAAGAGTTTTGATGACTGGAATGATAATTTTCTGCCAGATATAATAGATGCACAGGGAAATATCTTACCATTGCAACAGTGGAAACATAGGGAAGAAGAGGTTAGTGATGCACAAATCAAATTGATTTGTGATGACTCGAACTATGACTTGCTAGTGAGGAGTATGGATAAAATGATTAATAGCAACATATTCTTAAAGTCTTTTGAGAGAAAGGCTAACCAGGTTGCGGTGAAGTACACACCTTATGATACTAAGGTGATCAAGGTAGTGAATTTTAAATGGCCAATGGATGAGGAATACCAAAAATGGGTGGACAAGTAATCGAAGAGGAGTAAAAAAGTGTTTATTATCGGCAACTAATAGCTCAGCGGTTATAGTATAACTGATTATGGTTATTCTTCCATGATGGCTTTTGGTGCAGGTTTTGAGATATAGCTAATGCATCGGCTATTATGTAATGAGTGGAATCAATGGAAAGATGCTCTAGGACTTGGTGGTTTTAATCATATTTTTGAATTGGCACATAGCGATCCAATTGACCAATGACATGTGTAATTTCTGGCCCAATGCTTGTTTGCTCCTTCGTTTTCTATAAGAAGGATTTCAAGGCCAAAAATAGGGGTTGGCGAGTTAGATATATTGAGGTCGAGTCTAGGTGTAGTTGTAGAACAGATTGTAAGAACCATTTATTTCAATATTAATACAATTTAGGTTTGGGGTTATTCGATAATGGGGTTTTAGGTCTATAAAGATTTGATGTTTCACAACAGTACTAGCATTTAAGTTATGATGTTATATTTCAAGCTCATGTCTCTCCTTTGTATAAACATATCATAATTTTGAATAGTATAATCAAGGATTATGGTGTTCATCTCACTGCTCTGGTGTGTATGTTTTCCATTTTGGATTTAATTCAAGGAATTAATTAAAATGCTTGGATGGAATCATGGATGAATATGTTTGTAAAGGGATTTAGTAAGAAGTATTGGGTTAGGATATGGATTGACACTATTGTAATGCAATATTGCCAGGGATCTTATAATTATATGCTATGTATTTGAATCTGTTGTTAAATTTTAAATGTTTGTGAATTTGAATCCCCAATGTTATATGGCACTGGTTTAAATTGTATGAGTTTGTGAAGTCCTGTGTCTGTATGTCTTTACTTAGATCTTGTTGCCAAATTGCAAATAAAATGACTATCATAAGTTATGAAATAATGTTGTAATCATTCCATGCTCCAAGTAGTTGATATTATTGGTGAAAGGCTAGCTCATTTCAGTATTATCCTATTCTGTTGAGCTATTCGATGGGATTATTTGTTAATTGTTAATGATTGTAGATTAGGAGACAAACTTGGTTTACACTAAAAAACACCAACAAAACCCACCCAAAAAAGGTAACATCTGAATAGATTTTCACCCAAGGTATTACATACGACATTAGGATTTTCATGAAAACCAAAATAAAAACCCCAACCTTAGGTTCTTTCCCAAACAATATGACACATTGATAGACCAGGACAAGGTCAAGACAAACAGGAATTCAAAGAGCAAAATTAGAAGTTCCATCAAGTTCACCAGTAGTTCAAATGATAAAATAAATAATACAGATAATTGAACATCATCACATTACTGAAGTCTGAATTTGAGCTTTTTAATTGATTTTCACATGAAGGAGTACATATTGGCATTTTCAATGCAAAATCTTGCCAATGCCCAAAGACAAGTCTACATAGAGCTGAGTTGGAACTTGGAAACTCATATTATCAAAGGTTGAAAATAAAAAATCAAGTCATTGTATGACCTTTTCTAGCAACTTCCACTCTTCAAGAGGTGGAATTACCATTTGTTCTAACTGATGTTGTTTGACTTGAAGTTTTATTAACATTTCATGATTGTATTTAGAAGTGGAACCTGTCTTGAATTCTTCAGTCAATTTTGCATTCAAGGTTATCAGTGTTCTGATTGAATCCAAATAGTTCACATCTGGGTTCTGAGGAAACTGGTCTGAATCAATCTTCCTTGCACCTTCCATCTTCTTTCTGAAACCATCCTTTCCAATGAATCACTCATTTGTGTCAAAAGCCTCTGGAAAACCAAGCTCTGTGAAGTTCCTTACCTTTTCATCCACCACCTTCATCTTGCTTGCAACCAAATGCAAATATTTCTTTGTTCCACACATTATCGAACACTTTTCAATGATAGATGACAACTTCATTGAGGTTTCAATCCGATCAGTAATCCCTTTTGATTTCAAATAATTATCATTGGCTTTGTAGACTATTTGTAGAACTTGATTTGCAGTTTTCTCTAATTCCAACACCTTTTTGTTGTCCACTAAATATTTGCTGAGCTTCTTATAATGTTGTCTGATAGCATCAATCAGTTGAAACATGTCACACAAATGATCAAACCTCTGCATTATTTCATCCAAGATCTTTTGTTTCATATGCCTCATTGTATCTCTACAAAATGCAGAAAGCTTATTTTGAGAAGTCTTAATTTCTTCTTTTGCTTCCATCAACTTTGTCTCGAATCTTTCATTTTTTTTTCTCTGTTTCTCCAATTTTTGTTCCCACTGTGCATTTCTATTCACAATGTTTAGTCTTAATTTTTCTGAAGTGGATTTTTCCTCATCATATTTCTTGTTGCTCTCATCTAGCCTTCGCTTCAGGTCATTCACTTCTCTCTCATTTGATTTATCCTCTTTGCTTGTAGATGTAGAGACATAATTTATAATTCTTTTTTCTAATTCATTGCTCTTGTTGTCTGTTGCTTTCCTCTTTGCTTTCTCACTTTTTAGGTCTACCTGTAACTTTTCTATTTGGGTCTACAACATTTTCTTCTCTCTATCTTACTTTAGCAATGATGTGTACACCAATTCATTGTTTTTCTTTGATACATTAATTTTGTCAATATTTTTCAGGCCAGAAAAATGCAATTGAAAATTGGTTACTTGGTATTCAGATCGATCCATCTGATTTGTTGGTATTTTTTGAGCTATGGGAACAACAATTGTGTACTCCATGATTTCTTTATTTGTGTCAAATGTGGGTAATACCATGGTTTTTTCATGCTTTGAAGTTACAACAAACGCACTTTCCATCAGTTTCTTCTTTTCTTTTTTATTCAAGTCTGATTTATTTTCAAACTCTTCAATGAAATCATAACCTAAGGAGGCAGGAACTATGGAATCCTTGAATGGTGAAGGAATATGAGTACTTGTAGTTGCTAATGATGTCATACCCACACTAACTGGAATTGGGGGAGTGCCTGGAAATAACTCCTTTGTGGTACTGGTGGATCCATTGATAGTGTGACTTGGACTTGCCAAAATCCTTTGCCTCTTTTGATTGCCTTGATCACTTGGTGTTTCTGTGGTATATTTATTTGTTTTCCTCTTAGTATTGTGTGTAATTTATCATTGTAGCACATGTTGACCACTACTAGTACTACTACCCATACCATTGCCACCAATGGAACTCCTAGTTGCACTAAGCTGTCCACCAAGGGCATGTCCTAGTTGTGATTGTATCTGACCATGAGGATGATGACTAGAAGCTCTAACATATTGAGTTTGTCTTGTATCCTCTTGGTCTACTTGTTCACCTTCAAGCCCAAGGCCATATTTATCAACTATTTTTCTATGCTCAACACTTGGTATTGTCCAAGGGCCTTATCCTTTGGACCCCAAAGGACCACCTTCATAACCATTTTTTTCAATTATGGCTGCTCCTGAAGTATTTGTTGAATCATATTCTTCTTTTGCGGCCTCACTTAAACCAGGTTTATAATTGGCATGGCTTTGTTCTTCTTCTTCCCTATCAATATCATCATTAGATTCATCACGTTCATCAGGATGCTCTATATTCCACAATTTTCTAAACTCTTCATCTTCTTCGTTAGCATCATACTCTACAAGAGCTCTTGGATCACCTAGGTCCTTCCTCATACACCAAAAGACAGTAATTTTTGATCGTGACCAATTTTTATCTATAAGTTCCTTCTCTAGAGAACCTGAAATTTTTACTCTACTAGATGGTTTATCACTTTTTTCATAAAAAATGTTCTATAACTTGATTGTCTTTCGGTGCAATGCCATAATTTCTGCTGACAATTGTTCAAAAGAAATACCATTCTCAACAACACTTTTCTCCATTGCTATTTTGACCTCATCCCAAGAATCCTTGTTTCTCAAGTTTTCAAGCAAGGGTTTACTTTGATGTTGAATTCTATTTGCAACATTCCTATTGGCCACAATCATTGATTTAATGATGTCACATGGATCATACTGCCAGTGACAGATAGCATCAAATGCAAAAAAATTCAAAATATTATGTGCCACACTAAATGCTTTTCTCTCGAATGTGAACCCTCCACATGAAAAAGGTAAAGAAGGAAATAAGGTCTTCTTTTGTTGACTGAGAAAGTGTAGTTCATTAGCACTCTACACCTGCCTTACATATTCCAATGCAAAAACCCTTTAAGTCACATGTATTGGAAGTTTGTATGGCTATACTCTCGATCCATAAAATCTTAGCACAGTATATTCTTCCATTGAGTACCAATTAGCCAATTGTACTTATTTTCCTAGTTGCATGCAGTTTCTACATGACATAGGCAATCTAGGCATTGGATTATTTGTAATTACTTGATGCAATGGATCCAAAAAGTAGTCTACAAAATGACTATAGTTCCTTTGAGAATCATGCATCCTTATCTCAGTGGTCCATTCATATACTAGAGCCATTTTATTTTCCTCTGCATTACTGTAGGGTTGAATCTGAAGCTTGTTGGTCTAAAACATTCCTCTAAATTTGAATAGAAATAGATAGCACAAGTAGGTTGTGAACCTAAATGTCTTCGTGGAACCTTCTTTAATCATTAAAAATTGTTTATGCATGGATTCTACAATGTGTTGAGTATAATTATATTTGACATGTTCATCAACATAATGGATATTATATGCCATTTCAAGGAGGCTTGTACCCACTTCCAAATTGCTATCAAAACCGAGGAAAAATGATAGCATGGAAATAGTATCCTGAACCAATGGTTTAAAAAAATCCAAATTATAAGGAGGCTTATGATCACCTTTCAATTTGTTTATATCCTTAACTATTTTATTTGAGAAATCATTTTTCAGCCTTTCTTCCATTGCTTCATAATCACTAGCAAGATTTTCTAGGTCAATGTGGTGGTTTCCAAATTCTTCGGTTGTAAACCCCAACACTTTTCCAAGTTCTTTTGCATTAATGGATAACAATTATTCTTGGTTATCTCTATTAACAATTGCTCTTTTCTTATCATTATAATTTTCGGCACAAACCATGATAAATTCTGGGCAAGGGAAAACTTCATGTAGCATCATGCACCCTAATCCAGTTACCCACGATGCACCGATACTATCAAATTTTGTTTGCTTTGCAGCCCTATTCTGAGATGAAAATCTAAGTTCTGAGGTATTCCTATCATAGATTTCAGGATCATAAATATCATGGTACCCATCGGTGAAACCTGGGGTTTTAAGCAATTCTGCATTATGTATTTTTTTATCGGACATTACTCTAGTGGTACTGGTGGTAGACATGCTTGTATAAATTTGAAGTTGTGAAATTTGAATTCCCTAATAAGTAATACCTATTAGTCCTCCTTAATTTTAATGAATTCTCGAGTCTCTAAAATCTAAAATCAAACTTCAAACTTTGACAAAATAAGATTTTAAGAAATGTCAAACGATGAAATGTCGCCGCATGAATTATTTCACTTATCCAGATTCTGAGTCTCGACATTTGAAAACTGGAATGGCATTGTTGGAAGTGGAACTATGGAATCCAAATTCAAAACAGGGTGGTGCACTACAATGGCCAATGAGAAATCTGAAGATTGAAGAATTTAAAAATCACTGACAATTTCAAAGTGCAAAGTGTTTTAAATGCTTTTTTTTCTCATAATTGGAATGTTAAAGTGAATGAAACGTCTTAGGAGTTAGGTCTACAAGACTACAAGTTGAAAATTCTTAACCGTTGATCTTTCTAAATCTAACGGTTATAGGGTGATTCTAGAGGTTTAAGTTGGGAAGCCCATCGCTCTGTGCATTTCATTACGGAATGCAACTACAACCATACATAAAATGTTCATCCAGCAGTTAAAACTTGAGTAATTCATGATATTAACTTTAAAGTTTAAAAATAAACATTAATCACTTGACAGTTGACACTTAGTAGTACAAAGTGCTTTAAATGCTTTGTTTCTCGAAATTGGAACATTGTAGTGAATGACACATCTTACGCCTACAAGTTGCAAATTCTTCACCATTGATCTTTCCAAATCTAATGGTTATAGGGTGATTCCGGAGGTTTAAGTTGGGAAGCCCATCGCTCTTTGCATGCCATTACGGAATGCAACTACAACCATACATCAAATGTTCATCCAACAGTTGAAACTTGAGTAATTTATGATATTAACTTTAAAAATAAACATTAATCACTTGACAGTTGACAACATGCCTGGAATTTGATGGTCTATTAAATATTTGACCGTTTTTTCAATTTTAGACCGTATATTATAGCTATAAAATTTATTAGAACGTATAGTTTGACTTTCTATATTTTTATTAAACTGTAAAAAATTATTATATAGTATTTTAATTTATAATATATATCATTTTATAATTTTTATTATAAAAAGAAAATAGAATATAACTTTTTTGAATATTTTGAATATGAATTTAGAAACTTTTGAATTTTTTATAATATTAATAGCTATCATTTTTTATATTAATATATGTGATTTATAGTATTATTATAAATGTATATATTAATTTAGAATCTTTTCAAAATAAAACTAATTATTTTTAATTTTTAGAATATATTTAACAAGATTTATTTTTAATATGATTTTAGAAACTTTTGTTAATTGTTAATTATAATAGTAGATTTTTATATTTATCACTAATAATTATCATTGTTTTCTAATTTTTCAAGATATTCCATTTATAAAAGATTTTATATAAACATTCATAAATTAAACAATTTTTTTGATAGGCGTTTAAATGACCAAACCGTCATAAATTTTTTATATTGATTGTTTGCTATTGTCATAATCTTAACCATTGATCTTTCTAAATCTAACGGTTGTAGGGTAATTCCGGAGGTTTAAATTGGGAAGGCCATCGCTCTGTTCATTTCATTACGGAATGTAACTACAACCATACATCAAATGTTCATCCAACGGTTGAACTTGAAAATTGAGTAACCATGAATTCTCAAGTGCATATTGCATAGAGTATATTACTTAATTTCTCAAAAGAAAAAAAACTAATTTGAATATATTAAATTATTAATAGACACTGAAGTTTTGAACTCATAAAACAACTCTTTACTCTTAAACGTAAATGAATAACGAAGATTCAAGGAATCAAGATTCAAGAATAACACAACAGAACCATTTATTTTATTGCAATTGAATTTCAATGTCACATTATTACATATCTTTTTACAGACGAGTAGCACTATAGCTCTCATTTTGTATAAATAACATATGTCAGTGTGTCACTTTAGTACTTTACATAGACAAAATTTAATAATTTATTCCAAGTTGTTGCTCGTTACAATGGATTACAAATTGATTCCAATTTCCAAGATTTGTTGCTGAAAACTTACTACACATCTATCTCTAAAAATAAATGTGGCTCTGAAAAAAATTCTTGATTCCAAGCTTCTACTGGTGGATTTGCTAACTATGCTGGGCAAAGGGGGTTCCAATCAGTTCTGGGGAAATGGGAGTCGTGAAGATACAAAATGTACTTATCCCCTTCGAGAACCAGAGTCATACAGAAGATGAAATACAAATGTCTCTTTGAAAATAAATGCATGGGGCTTGTCTGACCAACCATGTTGGGGAAATGGGAGCTGTTAGAATACAGGAGGAGAAGCAAATCTACTCCCATCTTTTACTGCAGCCTCTATGGATTGGGATAACACTTATCTCCATCAGAGCTCCTCATCCTGGTTCAAAACCCGTCTGAAAATTCAGGTTAACCAAATCAACTTCTTTCCAATTCCACCCATTCTGAACTTGAAGGAAATTTGTCTTTTACTGATTACTCTGTAACTACATAAATGTAGGTAGGAGAATTTACAGTATCCCCAATACTGCATCATCTTCTTCGTGAATCCTTATTAACCCTAGAAAATAAAAACCCTTATGGCACTATCTACTAATCATTGAATCACTATCCCTATTTATGGGCCACCAGTGCCGCTACCAGCCTGTATAATTAAATTTTTTAATTTGATTGAAATCTTGCTACCTGCCAACTTGAACTCTACCTCAAGCTGACAAGCTGTCAAAATCACTCATTCAAACGATATGAAATCATTACAAATCTTGTTTCATTAAAGCTTTGAGTTGTCCAAGAAATTGCTTCGGATGTTCATATCACATATGGCATTAATCGCCGCCACTGCCTGCACTAGCAGTACAACAACCACACTTTCTTCAAAAAGAATGAGAATTTCAATTAAATGAAATGTAGAATGTCGAGGCATTGAAAAGACAGAATGAGTGATGAGCGATGAGCCTTGATCTCGCCACATGTCCGCATCTAACGGTTATAGTGTTATTCTGGAGGTTTCAAATCACAAGTCTAGTGCTTCAGAGATTTACTTCCGGAATGCAACTACAATCATCCATTGAACATTCAACGAACGACCCCTATGATTTTTCATTGGCATATCTATTTATTTCGCCAATAGATTTTTTTACTATTTTGAGATTCTTTTTAATTCGCCAATGAAAATATATTTTTTTCTTTGAAAAAAGGTTTTAATCGCCAATGGAAAAACAATTCTGGTTTGAAAAATGATTTTATTCGCCAATGAAAAATATTTTATTCTATTAAAACAATTTTCAATTCGCCAAGATTTTCCACGAACTTCCAGGGATTATAAAAGATTCGCCAATTGGGATTTTTTTCCTCGTAAAACGAAAAAAAATCACCAATAGAAATAATATTTTTCATCGTGAAGTATATCGGATTCGCCAGGATTTTACACTTGCATTGAGGAGGGGGTTTCTTAAAGTTATCACTGCACATAACCCTAGAGGAAGTTGCGATTCACTATAAAATTGCACAATTTTTATTTATTAAAAGAGTAATTATCATACATGTTCACCAACAATTGACAACAACCTCTAAGGCTATCTAACCGAGATTACTTAAAACCATACATACATCTATATACATCCATAGCATTTAATAACAATAAGAAATGAGTACTTAAACAACATAAAGATATAACATAACATACAAAGATATACAACCAAACTCCATATTCATTAACTTAATCAAAAGGTTACATCACTCATTCCCAGAATGAGGCAATAATACAAATGTGTTACAATATACAAAAATCCACCTCGAATACAAACGAGGGGTAAAACAACATGATTCAAATTGAAATAAATACATTGCTTGAATTCTAAACAAGAACTGCGAGCTCTCCAACTGGATATCTCACCACCAAGTATTGAAGATCAAAGGGGGACCCAACGGTGTATGGTGCATGTTTCACCCAACCAAGTGGTACCCGAAGGCCCACCCTCCATGCTAGGAGATAGTAACAACATAACATGGAAAAATTCTACAACCACTAACCACAGGCTGACTCATAATGACACAACCAATCAAATGAACTATACAACAACAAACACAACTCTAACATGGTCACATTACTTCCAAGCATAAAATAGATCAAGTATGTTAAGAAAACCATACATATAAAACCAAAAACCAACTATTGTCCTAGACAAAGTGTCATCACATAGCTTGTCATGAGATCTCCTATGGGAATCTTCATAGGCTCCGGTAATCCTAGTGACCTCAACCGAATCTTGACCCCCATACTCACTCATGCGGAATCAAATACCTCTCATAAGGACAAGGTAGATGACCTTGCCATTTTAGGCCTTCACACTCATCCCAAGCCTAAATGAGCACTTGTGTCTATTAGTGAGTTTAATTTATCTTGTTTAGTGTGAAATGCTACCTAATCTTCTAAGTACATTAATTTAGTTATCACTTGATTAAACCACTTCTGAAGGTTACCCAGTTTACCTCTTTGGGCTCTAGCGCCTAACATAAGCCACTCTTCTACTAGACAACATACCATACAAAACTAAACCCCAAGGGAATCCCAAGTGCAAACAAACTAGACAAAACAACCACTCTAATTCTAGGAGGCAACATATAATGAAACTCACTCCAAACACTTGGAGGCAACAAGACACAATGCACCACCTAAGGGAAAACATATGGTTGACATAAAAAATTGACAACCCCCACAAAGAATCCTTTGGAAGACTTACCAATTAAAAACACATTTAACCCATTTCCCCGAACAGAATCATAAAAGAAATAATTACAACAAGGCAATTGCAAGGAATAATCTACTTTTGGATATACTAAATCCATTTCCCTTTCAAATACATTTCATAGTAAATAAAACAATTGCCCTAACAAAATAATTGATTAAAACAATAATTGCCTCATTGGTAAAATCAATTCTTTAAATTACTTTTAAAAGCAACATAATTCCATTTACAAGTTATTTCCTTTAATTTCCAAACTAAAGCATATATCCATTTTAAAGTAAATATATTTAAATAAATATATATTCACTTAAATATTTCATTTATCTCATTTAAATAATTCCAATCTTAGTAAATTATTCACCAATTGCAAAACTTATATTTTAAAAATATAATTATATATTTCTTTATATATATTTAATTCATACCTATTAAGTTCCTTATTAAACCAATATATATATAAAAGAATAATAAAAATCGAAACCTCTTATTGAAAAGGCGGATGAAATATAATTCAAAAGTTTTTTTTTTTAAATAAGAGAAGAGGGGGGCATTGTACAATCGAAGCATATAAATGTGGGAGCGCCGACTGTACTATGTACAGTCCGGCCACCCCAAGAAGGAACAAAGGGGGTAGCGCATCCGCCCCATGAGGTGGGTGCACTGCCTCATAGGCAGTGCTCCACCCAATATTGTATGTGGGCGGTGGGGAATATAACCGCCCCCACCAACCACCATTTAATTTTTTTTTATATCAATTCATTTTTACGAAATTTGATTTCATTTCTCCCAAAATAATTACGTCGTACGAACGACGATTTTGTAAATTTTTAAAATAAATAAAAACATTTATATATATTGATATTGTATATATATATATATAAATAATTTTAACATAATAAGTAATTGGAGGAATTTTTAAAAACATTCACCTACAGGTGAAATTATAAAATTTCTAGAGAACACCCAAATTCAGAGAGGATTTTAAAATAAACTTTTTGATGAGCTTACTCAAATTTAAACACCGGTAAGGAAACTACTAATTTATTACAGATGGTTTCAATCAATTCCTAATATCTTTTGGGTTTCTCCACCGCAAAATACACAGAGGTTTCACAATTTCCTTTTGACTACAAAGGTTTAATTTTCTAAAAATCTAAATTTGTTTTCCTCTAGAATTGTTTCATAGTTTAGATCTAATAAATTTCTCAAACATCTCAATTCATAATCTTTGGTACTTACTGTAACTAATATTTTCTAAATTTCTTCACGACAGTCACAAAAGCTTTGAATTTCCTCTTTTCTAAAACAAATTAAACTTTCATGTATAGATCTACCACAACAAATTTCTACAACTATACAATTCCAAAACAAAATTTAAACAAAACCAAATACACAATAAAGGAACATGTATCAAGAAGCTTCTGAAGAATTGAAGTTTTGATGTCGAGCCTCTTCCAAAGCTTTCACAGCTTCCTCCCAGCAACACAATATTTCCAACACCAAAATCGTATCCAAATTCACAACAAATATAATAAAATAATTCTTCTAAATTTTCTACAACTAAGAAATCTCTACAATCTTGTGTGTTTTTTTAAATTTTTCATTCCTCTCCAAAATTATCTTTCTTTTTAAGAATATCCTCACACTCCCGTGAAGAAGTTTTCCTCCGTGAATAAATTTCCAACAACTTAATTAATTCACTCACACATGTGGCAATTAACAAATATCTTTTAGCAACCAAATTTAATTTCCCAATATAACTTAATAATTTCAAATTCCAATTTAATTCCAAATTGAATTTAATTACTTCTAATTCAAATTTAAACTCCAAAGTGAATTAAATTCCCTTTTTCAACTTTCTAAATAAACATATTTAATTGCTTAATAAATAAATTTAACCCAATTGATTAAATTTAATTTACTAAATAAATTTAATTTAATTAATTAATTAAAATAAATAACTTCTATCACAATGTCTAATTTTAATTAAATAAAAATCAACATTATTTAAAGCAATAATTTTAAATATTTATTTTCATAATCAAGAACCCTTCAAAATTAAATAATATTAAAAAAAGGCAACCAACGACACAACAAAAATGACTGATGACACATTATGACTAGGATGTAGACTTGACACATGTTACCTAGCTACTATCTCCTGTTCAACTTAACAGTTGGATCGACATGCTCAAACCTGTGAAACCAAGTGGATTCGATGTCATGTACCTGCAAACCTATAAACAAAATATCCAAGATTATATATATATATATATATAAGGAAGAAATCACAGAATCACAGGGTGCTCACAAGCGAGTGATGCAATCCCGTCCCCTTCACCAATATAATCATCATAAACTGACAATTCCATAATACTCAAATATCTCATGTACAATAAACATGTTAAAGCAAAAAGTATTTTAACACCAATTAAAGCATAAGATAAGATACATCGCATCACACAAATAGTCTGCCTCTCTATAAATACCGATCAAATAATACTCTTGATAAAGTATGCAAAGTATCATAGTAACTAAAACTAAAAAAAAGCAAGGAATGTTGTTTGAACAAGAAGCTAAAACAAAGGGGTATTACATCCTCCCCCTTAGGGTCAAGCTTGCTCCTGGAATCCTGCAAACAAGTAGGGATATAATTCCCTCATCCTAGCAGCATATTTCTAGGTGGATGAAGCATCATCCTTAGGATCCCACTAGACCCTAACCTAATCAATATCTTGCCCTTGAAGAGTGAGCATTCTACGCTCTGTTACGGCCACAGGCTCCAAAGCTAGCTGCCCATCCTCTACTTGTAAAGAATTCCAATCAAGGACGTGAGAAATATCAGGATGGTATGGTCGAAGAACTGAAATGTGAAAAACATTGTGAATACATGCAAGACTAGGCGGAAAAGAAAGATGGTAAGCAACTGGACCAATCTTCTCGAGTATCTCGAAAGGTTCGACAAAGCGAGGTGCCAACTTAGAACCCTTTCCATAATGGATTGGACTCTTTCACGGATGCACCCACAAGAACACTCTATCACCAACAAAAAACTATTGATCCACTTTATGCACATCTGCATACTTCTCCTACCAAATGCTCTCTAATTTGAACCACCTGCTGCTCCATGTACTGCAACATCTCTGGACCCAATAATACTCTATCCTCTAGTCAATCCCAACTCAAGGGGGTATGACATGGATACCCATATAAAGCTTGAAATGGAGGCATGCCAATAGAAATTTAGAAACTATTATTGTAAGAAAACTCTACCAAATAGAGATAGTCTTCCCATCGCGTCTGCTGGTCCATTACATACATACGCAACATGTATTCAAGGATCTGATTGACCCTCTTAGTCTTTCAATCTATCTCTGGGTGATATGCTAAGCTGAAGTTCAACTGTGTCCCCATTGCATGCTGTAATGAAGTAGAGCTGAGGTGAACACTGGATCCCTGTCAGAAATAATCTGACACGGAATACCGTGCAACCTCACTATGTCCTACATGAACAATCTAGCAACAAATGAAACATTATAGGAAGAGCGAATAGGTGAGAAGTGTGCTACCTTCATCAACCTATTGTTTGCCACCATATCACATCATGTTGTCGCAAGGAGTTGGGAAAACCAATAATGAAGTCCAATGAGATCATATCCCATTTCCATTATGGCACTAGATGTGGTTGTAGAAGACCTGCTAGATGCCGGTGTTCAACCTTCACCCGCTGACACTCTAGACATATCGCTACATAATCTGCAATATCACGCTTCATCCTTGGCTAAAAATATAACTGATGCAGATTTGCATGCATCTTTTTCACCCCTGGATGGGCTGAATAGGGTGCACGATGAGCCTCAGTTAAAACTAGAGTGCTAAGATCACCTGTTGAAGGAACGTTAATGCATTCCATATGTCTCATTAAACCATCTGCATCAAGTGAATATCCTAAGAACCTGCCCTCTAGAGGTCTGCTTGCCTCAATCTTTGCCCTAACATCCTAATACCAATTGTTCACTGGAAGAGCAGTAAGAATTCGACTCTGAAGATCCACTACAAGAGTCAACTCAAATAGCTGGTGCCTACATCTACTGAGCGCATCAGCTATGATGTTCTCCTTTCCCTGAATATACTTCACTTCGAAGTCATATTCATAGAGAAACTCCATCCAATGCCTCTGCCTAGTGTTAAGGTTTGGTTGCGTGAAAATGTACTGAAGGCTCCTGTGATCATTGTGCAGCTCGAATAGATGCCCAAGAAGAAAATGTATCCATCTAGTAAATGCATGGACAAATGCTACTAACTCAAGATCATGTGTAGGGTAATTCAGTTCATGATCTTTGAGCTTCCATGACTCATATGCTATAACACGACCCTCCTACATCAACACTGCTCCTAACCCCTCCAAGGATGCGTCTGTACATACTACAAAGTCCCTTGTCGGATCAAGTATCTCTAGTATTGGTGCACTGGTCAACTTCTCCTTAAGATTTTGAAATTCCATCTCACACTTCTCTAACCACCCAAACCTCTTTCCTTTCCTCTGAAGGGAGTTGATAGGATGTCCTATCCTCGAGAAGATTTGTACAAACCTCCTATAATATCCTGCAAGCCCCATAAAACTATGGATCTCCACCACATTCGTGGGCGCAAGCCAATCTAAGATCGGTTGGATCTTTGAAGGATCCATCGATATACCTTCCCCTGAGATCACATGACCAAGATGCTTGATCTCAGTCTTGAAGAATTCACATTTCAAGAAGTTATCATAAAGCTGATTATCTCGTAAACACTGTAATAGTTGTCGCAAATTCTCCTCATGTTCCTCCACTGTCCTGGAGTATATCAAAATTTCATCTAGGAACACAAGGATAAATCTATCTAAGTAAGTGAAAAATAATCCATTCATCAGACTCATGAACACAAAAGGTGCATTCGTCAACCCGAATGGTACTATTGTGAACTCGTAGTGACCATATCACATCTGAAACGCCATCTTATGGATATCTAAGTAAAAAATACGGAGCTGGTGATATCCTGACTTAAGGTCAATCTTCGAAAAGACTATAGCACCCTTGACCTGGTCAAACAAGTCATCAATCCTAGGAAGCAAATACCGATTCTTGATACTCGCTTTGTTCAACTATTGGTAATCAATGCATAACCAAAGTGAACCATCCTTATTCTTCACGAAGATAACTGGTGCTCCCCATAGAGAAAAACTAGGGCAAATGAAACCCTTTTCTAACAACTCCTCAAGCTGGAAGAAAAGCTCTTTTAGCTCCTGAGTGGTCATATGGTAAGGTGCTCGTGAAATGGGTTCCGATCCAGGTACTAGGTCTATCTTGAAATCTATATCTCTCTGCGGTGGCATCACTGGAATATCATTTGGAAAGACATTTGAGTAGTCCTAAAGAATGGGGTGACTATCGAGGGAGACTTTCTCCTCTCAATCTCCTAATCCCAAATCCTCCATTGTAACAGCGAAGAACTGACATCCCTGTCGTACACATCTTCTCAATTGCATAGTTGAGATAATCCTCAAGGATATCAGCCTCTAAACCCCCACTATATCCACATGACTACCAGATGCATTAATGCATCGAATCAACTTACGTCGATAATCTATAACTGTTTGATGAGCCTCTAACCAATCCATACCTATGACCACATCATAAGAACCCAATGATATAACTCACAGATCCAATGTAGTAAGGAGAGGTCCAACCTCCAATTTACACTCTGGTACTAAAGAATGTGATGTGACTTTCACACTTGAAGCTAACTCAACCTGCCACCTATCAGCTTGCCTTATGACCCCCAGTCTGCAATGTGACACTATGAAAGAAGAAATGAAGGAGTCTGATGATCCATAATCAAATAGAATGGTAACTGGGTTACCCAATAACATACCATATGTCTCCACGACAGTACCCTGATCCTATACCTGGCGGTTATCAACCACTGTGAATATACGATGGCCTCTACCTGCATCCCCCACTATCGGCTCAGATGTCGTTGGTCTTTGTGTGAATCTAGATGTGCCCTTGTTAGGACACATTCTAGCAATATGACCCTACTGTCCACATGTGAAACAAATAGTGCCCCTACCATAACCCCTGCCTCTAGTTGGTGCGCTAGACTACTGCACACTACCTCTAAAAATGGACTAAAAGCTTTGAGCGGGTTGCTCAGAATTGAAACGCTTCATGCACCTCCATTTTTTGTCACCTTGTCTCTGTTGGAAACCTTTACGTTTCCCCTGAGATACCTACTGTTGTCTGCTTTGTGAAGATCCTTGTTGTGTCTTAAGAGGCACAACTCCCTATGTCTGTCCCCCTTGTGCACTAGTCCCAACTCCTGAACCACTGCCAATAAATACACTTGTATGGCCTCCTAGTGCCATGGTCAAATTCTCCTCCACAAGTCGTGCCTTCTCCACAACTATCTCCATATATTTGGGTTCAAAGACCCTCACACCACCACTAATATGGGCATTCAAGCCCCTGACAAAGTGTTGAATGAGCATCCCCTCGTCATCACCTATTCCTGCAAACTATTTATTTTAAGTTCGTAGAAACGTCTCTCATAGTGGTCTACAGTCATGGCTAGCTGCCATAAGGCGTGAAACTCATCGCCTCTACACTGACGCCAATAGTTTGAAAGGAAGTAGGTTGTGAGTCACTCAAGAAATATTTCCCATGATACTATATTAATATCAATGTGGAGCTTCTGCTCCTCTAGCCTCCACCATGTGGATGCAAACCCTTGAAGGTGCATGATAGTGCACCGCGCTTTAGTACTACTGTCGTACGGGTGCATAGCAAAGCACCGATTGAGACCTATAAGCCAAGTCTCAGCCTCTAATCCACTGCCTACTCCATCAAACCATGGTGGTTATGACCGAAGTAATTCTCTCATATATGAAGAGGCTAACATCTCTGATTGTACCAGAACTACCCTCACACCAAGATTACCTTATGCATTTATCTGTTTTAGACCAAGGAGTGTTAATGCCTCCTCAAAAGCTCTACATGCAGCTTCGATCCTTGGAGGATCTTGTTGTCTATCAATACCCCTTGGGCCATTCTATGATGCCTATTGTTCTTCCTGATCTGGAATATGTGTAACATGAGGCGGAGAGTCATGTTGAATCCCATCGCGACCACCTACCCGGCCACACCCTCATCCTCTGCCTCATCCACGTCTGGGAGGCATATTCCTACACAGACACATAAAGGTATTAGACAAGGTAACACTTGAAAACCTACACAACTAAGCTTAATGGGTACATCATAATCCCAGAGCACCTAGTGTTTAAACCTAGGCTCTGATACCATGTATAATGCCTTGCCACGGTACCCTAGAGGAAGTTGCAATTCACTATAAAAGCGTACAATTTTTATTTATTAAAAGAGTAATTATCATACATGCTCACCAACAATTGACAACAACCTCTAAGGCTACATAACCAAGATTACTTAAACCCATACATACATCTATATACATCCATAGCATTTAATAACAATAAGAAATAAGTACTTAAACAACATAAAGATATAACATAACATAAAGAGATATACAACCAAACTCCATATTCATTAACTTAATCAAAAGGTTACATCACTCATTCCCAGAATGAGGCAAAAATACAAATGTGTTAGAATATACAAAAATCCACCTCGAATACAAATGAGGGGTAAAACAACACGATTCAAATTGAAATAAATACATTGCTTGAATTATAAACAAGAATTGTGAGCTCTCCAACTGGATATCTCGCCACCAATTACTAAAGATCAAAGGGGGACCCAACGGTGTATGGTGCATGTTCCACCCAACCAAGTGGTACTCGAAGGCCCACCCTCCATGTTAGGAGATAGTAACAATATAACATGGACAAATGCTACAATCACTAACCACAAGCTGACTCACACTGACACAACCAATCAAATGAACTATACAACCACAAACACAACTCTAACATGGTCACATTGCTTCTAGGCATAAAATAGATCAAATATGTTAAGAACACCATACATATAAAACCAAAAACCAATTGTTGTCCTAGACAGAGTGTCATCTCACAACTCGTCATGAGATCTCCTCTGGGAATCTTCATAGGCTCCAGTAATCCTAGTGACCTCAACTGAATCTCGGCCCCCATACTCACTCATGTGGAATCAAATACCTCTCGTAAGGACAAGGTAGATGACCTTGCCATTCCAGGCCTTCCCACTCATCCCAAGCCTAAACGAGCACTTGTTTCTATGAGTAAGGTTAATTTATCTTGTTTAGTGTGAAATGCTACCTAATCTTCTAGGTACATTAATTTAGTTATCACATGATTAAACTACTTCTAAAGGTTACCTAGTTTACTCTTTGGGCTCTGGTGCCTAACATAAGCCACTCTTCTACTAGACAATATACCATACAAAACTAAACCCTAAGGTAATCCCAAGTGCAAACAAACTAGACAGAACAACCACTCCAATTCTAGGAGGCAACATATAATGAAACTCACTCCAAACACTTGAAGGCAACAAGACACAATGCACTACCCAAGGGAAAAAATATGGTTGACATAAAAAATTGACAACCCCCACAAAGAATCCTCTGGAAGGCTTACCAATTAAAGACACAATTAACCCATTTCCCCGAACAAAATCATAAAAGAAATAATTACAACAAGGCAATTGCAAGGAATAATCTACTTTTGGATATACTAAATTCATTTCCCTTTCAAATACATTTCATAGTAAATAAAAAAATTTCCCTAACAAAATAATTGATTAAAACAATAATCGCCTCATTGGTAAAATCAATTATTTAAATTACTTTTAAAAGCAACATAATTCCATTTACAAGTTATTTCCTTTAATTTTCAAACTAAAACATATATCCATTTTAAAGTAAATATATTTAAATAAATATATATTCAATATATATATTAACTTAAATATTTCATTTATCTCATTTAAATAATTCCAATCTTAATAAATTATTCACCAATTGCAAAACTTATATAATATAAATATATATTTCTTTATATATATTTAATTCATACCTATTAAGTTCCTTATTAAACCAATATATATAAAAGAATAATAAAAATCTTCTTAATAAAAATCGAAACCTCTTATTGAAAAGGCAGACGAAATATAATTCAAAAGTTTAAAAAAAAAAAAATAAGAGAAGAGGGGGGCGTTGTACAACCGAAGCATATAAATGTGGGAGCGCTGGCTGTACTATGTATAGACCGATCACCCCGAGAAGGAATGGAGGGGGCAACGCTCCCCATGGGGCAGTGTGTCCCCCCCATGAGGTGGGCGGATTGCCTCATAGGCAGCGCTCCACCCAATACTATATGTGGGCGGTGGGGAATATAACCGCCCCCACCAACCACCATTTAAATTTTTTTTATATGAATTCATTTTTACGAAATTTGATTTCGTTTCTCCCAAAACAATTACGCCATACGAATGACGATTTTGTAAATTTTTAAAATAAATAAAAACATTTATTATATTGATATTATAAATATGTATGTATATATATACATATGTATATATATAAGAATTTCAACATAATAAGTAACTGGAGGAATTTTTCAAAACATTCACCTACAGGTGAAATTATAAAATTTCCAGAGAACACCCAAATTCACCGAGGATTTTAAAATAAAATTTCTGATGAGCTTACTCAAATTTAAACACCGGTAAGGAAACTACTAATTTCTTACAAAGGTTTTCAATCAATTCCTAATATCTTTTGGGTTTCTCCACCATAAATTACATAGAGGTTTCACAATTTCATTTTGACTACAGAGGTTTAATTTTCTAAAAATCTAAATTTGTTTTCCTCTAGAATTGTTTCATATTTTAGATCTAATAAATTTCTCAAACGTCTCAATTCATAATCTTTGGTTCTTACTGTAACTAATATTTTTTCATTTTCTTCATGATAGTCACAAAAGCTTTGAATTTCCTCTTTTCTAAAACAAATTAAACTTTCATATATAGATCTAGCACAACAATTTTCTACAACTATACAATTCCAAAACAAATTAAAAAAAAAAAAAATACACAATAAAGGAACCTGTATCAAGAAGCTTATGAAGAATTGAAGGTTTGATGTCGAGCCTCTTCCAAAGCTTTCACAACTTCCTCCCAGTAACACAATATTTCCAACACCAAAATCGTATCCAAATTCACAACAAATATAATAAAATAATTCTTTGAAATTTCTTACAACCAAGAAATCTCTACAATCTTCTATTTTAAAAAAAAAATTTCATTCCTCTCCAAAAATATCTTTCTTTTTAAAAATATCCTCACACTCCCGTGAAGAAGTTTTCCTCTTCTTTCAACCAAAAACCCAAATTTTCCTCCGTGAATAAATTTCCAACAACTTCTTAATTAATTCACTCACACATGTGGCAATTAACAAATATCTTTTAACAACCAAATTTAATTTCCCAATATAATTTAACAATTTCAAATTCCAATTTAATTCCAAATTGAATTTAATTACTTCTAACTCAAATTTAAATTCCAAAATGAATTGAATTCCCTTTTTCAACTTTCTAAATAAACATATTTAATTAATCAATTTTAATTACTTAATAAATAAATTTAACCCAATTGATTAAATTTAATTTACTAAATAAATTTAATTTAATTAATTAATTTAAATAAATAACTTCTATCACAATGTCTAATTTTAATTAAATAAAGGTTAACATTATTTAAAGCAATAATTCTAAACATTTATTTCCATAATCAAGAACCCTTCAAAATTAAACAATATTAAAACAAGGCAACCGATGATACAACAAAAATGACTGACGACACACTATGACTAGGGTGTAGCCTGATACATGTTACCTAGCTACTATCTCCTGTTCAACTTAATCGTTGGATTGACACACTCAAACCTGTGAAACCAGGTGGATTCGATGTCATATACCTGCAAACCTGTAAACGAATATCCAAGATTATATATATAAGCAACATAAAATACACACTGTGAAGAGGAAATCACAGAATCGCAGGGCGCTCGCAAGAGAGTGATGCGATATCGTCCCCTTCACTAATACACTCATCATAAACTGATAATTCCATAATACTCAAATATCTCATGTACAATAAACATGTTAAAGTAGCAAGTATTTTATCACCAATTAAAGCATGTCAAATAAAGCATAAGATAAGACACATCACATCACACAAATAGTTTGTCGCTCTATAAATAGTGATCAAATAACACACATGATAAATTATGCAAAGTATCATAGTAACTGAATCTAAAACAAAGCAAGGAATGTTGTCTGAAAAGAGAGGGAGGGAGAGGGAGAGAGGGAGGGAGAGAGTGAGGGAGAGGGAGAGGGAGATAGAGTGGGAGAGAGGGAGGGAGGGGGAGGGAGAGGGTGAGTGGGAGAGGGGGAGGGGGAGGGAGAGTGGGAGAGAGGGAGATCAAGTGGGTTTTGGGTTTAGGGGGAAAAGGAAAGAGTAGGAGAAAGAGAGTGTGGGAGAGAGGGAGAGAGGAAAGAGAGGGAGGGAGTGCGAGTGGGAGAGAGTGGGAGAGAGTGGGAGAGAGGGGGAGAAAGAGGGGGGTAGAGGATTTAAGGGTTTAGGGTGTAATGGTTTAGGGTTGAGGATAGAGGGTTTAGGGTTTAGGGTAATGGTTTGAGGGTATATGATTGAAGGTTTAGGGTTGAGGGTCCAATGTATAGGGGTTGAGGGTTGAGAATTGAGGGTTGAGGGTTGAGGTTTGAGAACTGAGGGTTGAGGGTTTAAAGTGTAGGGTAGAGGGTAGAGGGTAGAGAATTTAAGGGGGAGATGGAGGGAGTAGGAGAGAGGGAGGGAGAGGGAGAGAGATAGAGAGAGATAGAGAGAGGTTTAGGGTTTAGGAGAATGTGAGAGAGGGAGAGAGAGAGAGAGGGAAAGAGTGGGAGAGACAAAGGGAGGGGAGAGAGTAAGGGAGAGGAAGAGTGGGAGAGAGAGAGAGAGAGAGAGAGAGAGAGAGAGAGAGAGAGAGAAAGAGAGAGAGAGTGGAGATAAAAGGAGGGAGAGAGAAGGAGAGGAAGAGTGGGAGATCGAGTGGGTTTAGGGAGAGAGGGAGGGAGGGAGGGAGCGAGTGGGAGAGTGGGGGAGGGAGAGAGTGGGTATAGAGTTTAGGGTTTAGGAGAGGGAGAGAGGGAGGATAGGAGAGTGGGATAGGGAGAGAGTGGGAGAGAGGGAGAGAGTGGGAGAGAGGTAGAAAGTGGGAGAGGGGGGAGATGGAGAGTGGGAGAGAGGGAGATAAAGTGGGTTTTGGGTTTAGGGAGAGAGGGAGAGAGGGAGAGAGGGAGAGGGGGAGAGAGATAGTGGGAGAGAGGGAAAGAGTGGGAGAAAGAGAGAGTGGGAGAGTGGGAGGGAGAGGGAGAGGGAGAGAGGGAGGGAGAGGGAGAGAGGGAGGGAGGGATATGGAGGGAGAGGGAAAGAGGGAGGAGAGGGAGAGAGTGGGAAAGATTGAGGTAGTGGGAGAGAGGGAGGGAGAGGGAGGGAGTGGGAGAGAGATAAAGGGTATAAGTGTTACAATTAAAGGGTAAAGGGGAGAGAGTGGGAGATATTGAGGGAGTGGGAGAGAGGGAGGGAGAGGGAGGGAGATAGAGGGTATAAGTGTTATAGCTAAAGGGTAAAGGGGAGAGAGATAGAATTAGGGTTTAGGGTTGAGGGTATAAGGGTTAAGGGTAGAGAGATAGAATTAGGGTATAAGGGTAGAGGGGAGATAGATAGAATTAGGGTAAAGGGTATAGACAAAGAGAGAAAATAAATCTATAAAAAAACCAACTTTCTCATAACGTGAGTGCATTTTGAAGAAGTAGAGATATGGCCATTTTCAGCAAGAAATAACATAGTCATGTTATAACACAAGCGCTTTATAATGCGAGCATGTTTTGGCTTGTTCTAAGATGGTAAAAAAGCTCAATTTACCTGTGATCTCGACCCACATTTGGCATATTCTCCTGGTTATGCACATTCTTCGACAAAAAGTAGCTTTTTGATGATGTTGTGAAGTGTGCATGCATGCGTTTCACATTCCACCACCTTTTTCATGATCTTTCCACCACCTTTGCATGAAATAACAGAGTTTTCATGTTGAAAGGCATATAATATCAATTTAAGTTTGAATTCCAATGAAAACGGATATACAATTGAAGTTTGGAGGGGAACAAGCTTTTGAAAAAGTCAAATTGTTGAGAAGTTTGAAGAAATAAGAAGCAAAGGCTACATAATTGGGTAGAACTCCTCCATTTAAAACTCTGGTTTTTTAGGTATGTGAAGTCTTTACACATTTTCTTTCATTCTATTATGGCTTGCTTTCATTTTTGTTGTTTTGCATATTCCATGTTGATAATTGTTTGTTTGTCATTAAAAAATTAGGTTGTCAATGGACATTTTAAATTACACAATTCTATACACTTTCCAATTACATTTTTAAACCAAATCTATACAAACCAGCTGATTGCCTTGTCTATGCTACCAAAATTTCCATACAAGTCTCTAAAAAAATGGAATATACTACTCCCACATTGATAGCACCGATTTAAACCATTTTGGTTTTCATCTCTATTTCTAAATTACCTCATCAGTAAAGCTACCTCATCACCTATATTGTCATATATTTTAAATGTTTCCTTGATTGGTCTACCTACAAGGAATTCTAACCCTTCTCTTCACTGTTTAAAGACTCTTTATTCATGGATAAGTTATAAAAATGGGGAAAGGTGCAACCTATCTTGCAGAGAATCTACCAAAAACAAAAAAACATTGAGGGTACTTTGATGTAGTGCTAGAGGAGGAAAATAACTAAACTCAATCTCACTCCAATCAACTTATCAAAACTGAACCAAATCTCAACTTGTCCATTCAATTATGACCCCTTTACCTTAACAAAACTCATGGATATAAGACATCAAAATGAGTTCTAAGGACACAATCCATTAAAAAATTCTCAAACACTTTAAACAACATCAATTTAATTGGTTCAACCCAATTCCCAACTTTGATATATCCAATATGAAAACTTTTCAAAACAGACTCTCCTAATAAACAAACTAAGCCCTTTTAGGCCCTATCAATAAGAAACTTCTCAATTCCAAACATATTTCCACTTCTTAATGCTTCAAACATGCATAAATATCTTTGTAGAACATGAATTAATCATTATCCAAACTTACTTCATGATAATTCATCAAACATGTATCCTAAACCATCATTCTTGACTGAAAAATTATGATTGTTACATAACTGCCATGACAGGACAGTCATTAAATGGAATTCAAAAGCTTGAAAACTCACCAAAATAAATCTTGAAATAGATTCAAAATACCCCTAAACACCTTTAAAAAAAAAATATTCAAGAAGGAATCAAAAACCATAAACAAACTCTTTAATTCTCACTATACACTGTGCTTTTTCCTGATTTTTCACCAAAATATGGCCTAGGGCATCATGATTTTAAAATCTAACTATCACCACTCGGTCTGAAACTTCAAGAAATGAAAGAGTACATGTAATTTTTTTTTTACACTACAATTTAAAGTGATTTCATTAGTTAGAATAAGAGAAATGCAATTTTCTTTTAATTTTGTTTACCCTAGCAAGGGTTTTGAACCGTCTTCAATAAACAAGCCATAACTTACTCAGATTTGCATGAAATTGAGTGAGACAAAAAGGAGAATGTTGTAGAATCATAAATAAATCATTCCAAATGACTACCTCATATGGCTGTATAGGGCCGTACAATGCTTCACAATGCTGTTTTACCAACAAAAACACAAAAAATTGAATATAAAATAGGGTCTCTTTATTATTTTCTCCATTATTTACATCTCCTCTACCTCTTGCTCGAGGTTCTCCATCAATTTCATTTTTTCCCTGAACATATCAAATGACCCAAACCAACCTTTCACCTACTTGACTCCTAAACTTCCAAATTTTGCCATTTGTCAATTTTTGCATTTTTACCTTGACAACAATTTTGTAAGATTTGTTTTTTCCCCACTTTTGAATCCCTCAATGCCTAAGAACCATCAAATTAAGTAATTGCATGCTGAAAAGGTCCACCAAGACCTTTTTCTAAGAAAAAAACACCTAGAACCTATTTTGGACGTCTTTTTACAACATTTTACATTTTTTGCAAATTGGATAAAACAACCTATCTAAATGTTCATCTAATGACTCAAACACCATGAACTAATATTCATCTCATTACCATGCTACAGGTAAAATTATCCGCCATGCTGAATTAACGAACAAGGAAGAAAATAACAAATGAAGAGCTCCAAACCTTCAAAGAAAAGGAGAGAGAACAGTTGAGGACATATCAAGAAAAGAAGAAAATGGAAACGATTGACGAAAAGAAGCCAATTGAAGAGGAACCTCAACCGTAAAAAAGAGAACATAAATTGACAACACAAAGGGCACAAATGCAAAAGCATCATTGTAGGACATATTTAGATACCATAGTTGGAGACACACCCTCTACCAAAAGTGAATATGAAGGGGTCACACCATTAAGCACAAGCGAATATGGAGGGACACCATTTACCATAAGTGAATATGGAAGGACACCATCTACCACAAGTGAATATGGTTGGAAACCATCCACCACATATCAATTTGAGAGTACATCATCACTCGGATTTGATGAAGAAGGTATTCCATCATCCCCATGTGAACCTCAAGGTATGTTTTCTACTCCACCCTCAATCGAAGGTATGGAATCTAGCTCACCTCAATTAAATATTGATGAAATTGCTAATGTTGAGATGTATGTGCCTAGGAGAACACCACCTAGAATTTTGCGTAGAAAGCCAAAGTGTTTGATTAATATTGATGAGGATATTTTGTAGCACATGGAAGGTAAGATTATAGCACGCACTTGTAGAAGATATGCTGATAAGATTTGGAAAATATTCTTTGAAAGGCTAAATGAGACCGCAAGATGTCAACTATTTGTTGAAATGATGCAGGTTTTAAATTATAGAAACATCATGAAGAATCTTGGGTTGAGAACATCGAATACATCAAGTGAAAACACTATTATGAAGAATCTAATGGATGCTTATAAGAGTGTGGGTAAGACCTCATGCTCAAAGGATAGTAATGTCACCTGACATGTCATTAGATCAACTTTGGTAAGCTATTAAAAAAAGAGAGCTCATCTCATTAAAAAGACGAGTGAAAAAATGAGAATTAGTAGAAAGACTTTATCAAAAGCCGTTGAAAGGCGACAAAGAATTGAGGGCATCAATTCAAATGAATTATGGGCATTCTCGGGGAGACTGCCACAAAAAGATAAAAAAATTGTTGAAGCATTGGGAACACTAATTGAAGAGTATTGGAAGAATAACACAAGGCCATCTCTGAATCAAAGGGATGTCGCAAGAAGGAGAATTGGTAGTCGGAACCGTGAGCCACATCCAAAGAATTTTTTGGATACGACTCAAACCCAATTTTTTCATAAATTTCAAAATGATTATCATCAAATTAGTATTTCTCAAATATTTTTGAAATGTTTAAACCTTTTTATGTCAAGATAAATCACGCACACACTACTTTTTGTTGTAAACTACATATTTAATTCTCTAACCATTATGATTTGTATCATTCTATATGTTTAGATTTGCATACTAGTGATGTCTTGCAGGATTGTGGCATAGAAGCCCCACCAAAATATTCAAGAGAGTTCTTATCAAAAAAATTATGTGAAATAGAGGATGGCCAAATATTCTACAGGACAACATGCTTGGATGGTTCATGTGAGCGTGTTGGTGGCTTGCAGTGTATGCTAGTATGTAAATATATGGAAAGCACAAATGAGGTGGGACATAAACTAGTAGAGTTCGAGAAGTATAAAATAGTGGCATACATTACAAAAGATGGGTGTCAAGCAAAAAGGTGTGATTTGGTTATTGAGAAGATTCCAATGTATTAGTTTATGTCCATATTTCGTGACAATATAGTGTCTGAGTATGCAAGGCATACCCATAGAGCCTGATGGATGGACACACAATTCAAGCTATGCAAGGACACCTTTCCAGTTGGCAGCATAGTATCAATGGTTGAATTTGTAGAGAACTACACTCTATAGCCACAATGTGAGATGTAGTCACAATATTACAACTCCACACAGGTTTCAATATTTGTGCATATAACATTCATTCATGAAGTTGATAGTACAAAGGAAAAAAGGAAGGTATTGAGGGAGTATAAGTTTTATATTAGTGATGATCGTACACATTCTCTAGAGTTCATGCAAGGTTGCTTCCAGATGTTGTACAGTGATTTGGCTCAGAGGGGTACAACATATGTTCGACATATAATATGGTCGGATAACTGTGCAACACAATTCAAGAACACATGCATGTTCTACTGGTTGTGCAGGATGCATCTCACTATAGGTTTTCAACATATGTGGAAAATTTGTGAGGCTAAGCATGGAAAGGGGGAGCCTGATGGTCCAGGAGCATGCATGAAAAGAGCATTAGCATGAGAAGAGTTAAAGTATAAAGATAGTGCAAAGTTGACAGATGCAATATCAATCGTCGAGTGGTGTAATGCTTCGATGGGTCTAGGTAATGAAGCTACGTCTTTAGTTCATAGAATTTTTTGGTTGATGGATGATACTAACATTGCACCATAAGAGGATTGTTGTACACTAACATGATCGAGTGAGCTACATTCTTTCTTTAGCTCAAATGAAGATTCATGGAGTATCGATACACGAAAGATGGCATGATTTTGTTGTTCATGTACAATGCAAGCCTGGAATGATTGCGAGTTAGGGGAGTGGGTTGAAAAATGGTTGACAAATTATCTTAGCCCATTTCACATGTATCACCCTTTGACGACATTGGAACTACCATAGATGGAACCATCGGTTGAATTTTATCACATATCAGATCTAGTTCAACCAGGTAATATATCTACTTGCTTATTATTTTAAATTCCATATTGTTATCTTACTTTGTACTGTATTCACAATGTTGACTAATTTCAAGAGATTTGCATCACATATCAATGCAGGGAATGTTTATGCAGTTATTGTAGATGAAGACAATGAAGAGGGAATTGAATATTACTTGTGTCGTTGTGTTGAGGCCAAAAAGAAATTGGAGGCCCCAATTATAGATGGAGAAAACATCGAATATCCTACAAGCTCAGTTGTTTTTACTGGAATGTGGCTTAGAAGGTACCCACATAAGAGTGTTAAATATTGGTTTTTTCAGGAATTTGACACACATCGTAAGATTCTTCATTACTCGAACCTTTTCATGGCATCCAATATTCATTTGACCAAATATGGGGGTAGACCTTTGAATAAGACCTTGTGGAAGGTTCATGAGTCTAATCATGAGGCAATACTTGACACAATAAAGAGTAGAGTAGACCCGGATGGCTCGTTGGATTAATTTGTAAGTATATGCACATTGGTTATTTTTAAATTTATACTTGTATGCACATTAATTTATTTGATGCCAATTCTATCATATTCTTTTACTTTTCCTATTTGTAAGTAACCTGCTAAACATTGATCAGTGTCCCCTTACAGAAAATGAAGATTTATGAACCATCCAAGAGAATCTCAGCCAAAAAAGCAATGCAACATCCTTATTTTGATGATCTTGACAAATATCAATTATGATTTTAAGCCATTACAAAATTGCATGCGAAGATTGGTGAGGGAATTTCAAGTAATTCATTTTAAGTTAACCTTATCATGAGCACCTATGATGTAGACATTATAAGAGCATCTCAAATTTCAAGATATTCTATTCATGAGAGGTGTTGTGTGCAATAGGTATCTTGGAACTCCTAGTGAAGATGTATGACCAGGAGTGACTAAGTTAAGATAATTCCATGCCTATCTATAAGTGCCTTCCATCTATTTTCATTTTATTTCCATTTTGAATGGTCTTTCTTTTTCTTTTTTTACTTTGCATATCTGTAAGTAAACTACTAAAAATTGATTGGTCTCTCCTTGCAGAAAATGTTGATTTATGAGCCATCGAAGAGAATCTCATCCAAAAAATAAATGTAACATCCTTATTTTTATGATCTTTAGAAATCTCAATTATGATTTGAAGCCATTATAAAAGAGCATGTGAAGCTTTGCAAGGGAATCTCAAGTTAGTCATTTGAAGTTAACCTCATAATGAGCACCTATAATGTAGACATTATAAGAGAATCTTGAATGTATGAGTGACATTGTAAAATATCTATGATAAAAGATTACCTAAGGCATTGTAATGAGATTTACTTGTAATGAGATTTATTGAAATAATGAAGCTTGGTGTAGGGGCACCAAGGTTATTGAGCAAATTTGGTTCATGGAAGTCTTACGTTAGTTTTGTGTTTTGAGTTTTATCAATTGAATAAGGTCATATTAGACCAATTTATAATGTAATAAGTCACGTTAGCTAGTTTTGGGGTCATTTTGGAGTTCATGTTGCATATTTTCAAAATGATGTAAAATTGCAAAAATTGAAAAGTTGTCAATGTGAAAAAGTGCAAAAAAATGTAAACTTGAAGTGATTCTGATAGGAAGTAATTCTGATAGCAATATAGGGAGGCAATCAACTCACTTCCACAATAGAAAAGGATTCCAACCTCCTTCCTTCCCTCAAAACTCAATCTTGGCTTATTTTCAACTTTGCACTTAGTCACTCTTGTAGGTCTGTAGACCTATTTATCCTACCTTAACTCTCAAAATTCCTTAATGAACTCTGCAAAAAACCACCATTTTAGGCACCCATTTAAGCCTTCTTCAAAATACATCAAACCCTCATAAGACTCTTTTGGATCAAATTTCACAAAACAAGCAACCCCCCTTTATTCTTCCTATCACACACAAACCACCATTGGGCAACATTAACCAGTCTGCCAAACCACCAATTCCTGCACTTTTAGGGAGTGATAAGCCCTCTAACATAACAAACCCCAAAACCCTCTTCATTCACAAGTTAGGCAAGGGTTTATTGAAAACCCATACTCCAAAATTTCCCACAACCAACTAAAGCCCGAAACACCTTCAAAAAGGTTTTCACAAGCTTGAAATTTCAAGAGATATTGCTGCCCCCAAATATTTCTTCAAACCCTAGCACTAAACCACCATTTTCCACTAAAAAATGCACCATTTGACATCTAGGGCATCACCTAAAAACCCTCTATTCGCCTCCCTTGTACACAAAATTTTTCACACATGTTTTATAACCCTAACTAAGCCTTTCCATTGAGTTACAAAATCATATAGTGGGTGGAAGGATTATTATGACATTTTAATGCACTCAAAACCCTTAAAATAGGGTATACAGACCAACCCTCAACAATTGGCTTCTAAAATGCACAAAATCACTTGAAATCCAACCAAACCAAAACTAAAATGGAGCTAAGTATATTTCCCAACTAATTCCATTGTAAAGAGAGCACAATCACTCTGAGCTACGTTCAACTGACTCGATCCCTTAAGGGTCCAAAGTGCAAAAGGGTAGCAATATTTGACGGGGTATTACTCGGAAAATGTGGTGCTTATGAAATATTCATCTAAACCTATGAGATCAAGTTGGGCCCCTCTAAAATAACCTCTTTTGGTTTTTTTTTATCTCAGTGGTTTTTTCGTGGTGTCTAGTTTTCACTTGATAGAATAAGTGTCAAATGCAAGCAGTGCAAAGTGGTGCAAATTTCGTTCTACAACACGTGTGACCAAATGGACTGTTACAACACATCCAAATAGGTATTTTTACGCTAGTAATGGCCCTCTTTCTCACCCAAACACGCGGAATCGCTCCAAGCTACGTTCAAACGGATCGATCCCTTAAGGGTCCAAAGTGCAAAATGGCTGCAAACTTCACCATGTTGTTATTCGGATATCGTGATTCTTAGAAAATTCTTGTCTAATCCTAAAAGATCATGTTGGGACCCTCTACAATAAAATTTCTCAGTTTTTGTTATCTCAAAGTGGTTTTACCGTGGTGGCTAGTTTTCACTTGATGGAAAAAGTGTCAAATGCAAGCAGTGCAAAGTTGCAAAGTGGTACAAATTTCGTTCTACAACTCGTGTGACCAAACAAACTGTTCCAATGCATCCAAATAGGTATGTTTATGCTAGGCATGGTCCTCTTTCACACCCAAACACATGAAATCGCTCTGAGCTACGTTCAATCAGATCGATCCCTTAAGGGTCCAAAGTGCAAAATGGCTGCAAACTTCAGCATGTTTTTACTTGGATACCATGACACTTGAAAATTATCGTTTGATCCTATGAGATTATGTTGGGCCCTCTACAATAACCTCTCTCAACTTTTGTTATCTCAGAGTGGTTTTCTCATTATTTTCAGTTTTCACTTGATGGAAAAAGTGTCAAATGCAAGCAGTGCAAAGTTACAAAGTGGTGCAACTTTCATTTTGCAACTCGTGTGACCAAATAAATTGTTCCAACATGTCCAAATAGGTATTTTTATGCTAGGAATTATCCTCTTTCACACCCAAACACGCGGAATCACTCTGAGCTATGTTCAATTAGATCGATCCCTTAAGGGTCCAAAGTGCAAAATGGATGCAAAATTTAGCATGTTGTTACTTGGATACTGTGATGCCCAAAAAATTCTTGTCTAATCCTACAAGATAAAATTGGGCCCCTCTACAATAACCTCTCTTGGTTTTTAATTTTTTTAATTTCAGAGTGGTTTTCCTGTGGTGTCCAATTTTCACTTTATGGAAAAAGTGTCAAATGCAAGCAGTGCAAAGTTGCAAAGTGATGCAACTTTCATTTTACAAATCATGTGACCAAATAGACTGTTCTAACACATTTGAATAGGTATTTTTACGTTAGGCATGGTCCTCTTTTGCACCCAAACACATAGAATCACTATGAGCTACATTCAACTGGATTGATCCCTTAAGGGTCAAAAATGTAAAATGGCTGCAAACTTCAGCATGTTGTTACTCAGATACCATGACGCTTAGAAACTTATCATTTGATCCTATGTGTTTGTGTTGGGCCCCTCTATAATAATCTCTCTCAATTTTTTCCATCTCAGAGGCATTTTCCCGTGATGGTGAATTTTCAATTGGGGAAAAAGTTGTGAAATGCAAGTAGTTGAAAGTTACAAAGTGGTGCAACTTTCATTTTGCAACTTGTGTGACCAAAAAAACTATTCCAAAGAGTCTAAATGGGTTTATTTATGCTACAAATGGTCCTCTTTCACACCCAAACATGTGGTACCTCTCTCAGCTATGTTCAACCAGATCGATCCCTTAAGGGTCCAAAGTGTAAAAGGGAAGCAATCTTTGACAGGCTATTAATCAGAAACCGTGATGCTTACAAACTCTCCATCTACACCTACGGGATCAAATTGGGCTCCTCTATAATAACCTCTCTCAGTTTTTGTTATCTCAGAGTTGTGATCCTGTGGTGTCCAGTTTTCACTTCGATGGAAAAAGTGTCAAATGCAAGCAGTGTAAAGTTGCAAAGTGGTGTAAATTTCATTTTGTAATTCATGTGACCAAAACAATTACTCCAACATGTCCTGATAGGTACGTTTATGCTAGGCATGGTCCTCTTTCGGACCTAAACACACAAAATTTCTCTGAGCTACGTTCAATTGGTTTGATCCCTTATGATGGCATGTAAAACAATAAAAAATAGAAACATACACACGACGATTGAGAAGTCCGATTTTTCCACACAAAAAGCATATGATCATTGGAAACTCAAAGTTAGTGGTTTTCAAATAGTTTGAAGGAGAATATCAATCAAATATCTTTGTTTCTTTGTTAATTTCTGTGTATTTTCTTCATTTCCAGCCTATATATGGCTCCGTACAGTAGTAATTTTCTCTAAGATGATCTGAATATGTTGTAGAATGGTTTTATCTTTGATTAGAATCCATTCTTGTGGAATTATATTAAGTTCCAAGCAACTTAGAAGTAGATTTTTGAAACAAGTTTGAACTTGCTCATACAAGGGTTTGAGTGTAATATGTTGAAATAGGCCATTCCACCTATTGTTCAGGTTGTGTCTTGGTGGAATGGGCCTGATGTAAGTAGGATAGGGAGTAGGAATAATAAAATAGCATTGGTAAAGACATTGGAAGAGATTATTGACATTGCCCCTATTGAAAATTTAGAATTTAGGCCTTAAAAGCAAGGCTAGAAGAGGTGAAAAGAAGAAATTTCCCTAGAATAAGTTAGAATAGGTTGGAAATAGAGTGAGGTTATGGAGTTTGATGTTTTCAAAAGGTTTGCAAGAACAGGGGATGTCAAAAGTATGTTATGGCATGATGCCCTAGTTGGGAAAAGTGGGGTTTTTAATGAAAAATAGAGGTTTGAGGGAGTAAAAGTGGGTTAAAGTCAGGAGGAAACATAATTTGGTGGTCAATTAAGTTTGTGCAGGAAAAATGAAGAGTGTTGGAAGAGGTTTTGAGGTTGTATGAGGTTCGGGTTCAGTTTCGAGGGTTCGGTTTGCCAGTTTCGCCAAAATGTGTTGGAGGGGGGTTCGGTTCGTTTTGGGTTCGTTAGTACAAAAAAATGTAATATATATATATATATATATATATATGCAGCCTAGAAGCATGAATTAGGATTAGAATATCACATAACATAATATAAACAATAAAACTATGATAAACTTGAATGCCATTTAAAACATGCATGATAAATATTCATTGTTGGAACTTGAATTGTGGTAGCTTGATATACATAGTCTATTGATGTCAAGGTTGAATTTGTATGATTTTGAAAAAATAAGCCAACTGAGTAGCGTTATCAACATTGTTTAGAAATCATAAGAATTTGTTTAGTACACTAGCCATTTTGATGTCTTCTTTCAGTCTCAAACATTATTTTGTATCTTTGTTACATTGGTCTTGAGAGTGGTAGCTTAATATAGCTCCACAATACAAAATTTGGTTTGCCTGTGTAGTGTAACAGTGGTATAGGCATATTTTTCTTTGAAAGAACCAAAGGGTGACTGCACAATTGAAGTGTATAAACACATATATTTTTGTAATATCAAGGATACTTTTTGCAATCTTTTTATGAACCATTTCATGCAATACCAATTGAAAACATGTTTTTTGCTTTTACATAAAGTTGTTTAACATCAATCAATTAATATTCAAGACAAGCCATGAAGGACAATAATGATCAATTCTAGGGCTAATCAATTAATAAGTATACACATGAATAAATCAAGCATGTACATGTGAATAAGGGAACCACAAGTACTCAAAAACACGTAAGCCTTGAATTATACACACAAATACATAGTATACACAAATTAATACAAAGTATATGCACGAATACAAGGTATACGCATGAAAACATGTAAGTCACAAAATATACATTGAAACACACATACATCACAAATTATACATGTAAGTTGCAAATTATGCACTTGAATGTACACAAAACTCATATCTATTGAACCATGAATTTAGAATGCAAATATGGACACCATCGATAAAAAAGATTTGTATTAACCAAATAGCCATGTAGGCATACATCAATATATGTCGATATAAGTATGAAATATAGGTACAAAATAGCCATATAGGCTTATGAGAATGCCATATAGGCATACAATGTCAAATATATCCAATAAAAATTATGTATAAAACTGCCATGTAGGCATACAACAAAGGGATTTGGAATCAAAAGTCTTTGCTCTCCATGCTCTTGAAGTAAACTCTTTCCCTTTTCTTGTCGATCAGATGGCAATACATCTGTCACTCATTTATGGTGTGCTCGAGGCGTGCTCCTACTCCTCCTCCTAGTGTTTAGTTCTTGGTGAAGTTTTATATATTACAATAAGAAGTAAAGACATTAATATATATAAATTATATTATAAAAAATGATATATTTAACAAAATAATCACTTACAGCCATCTGATGATCACTCTCCACAAGGGAAATATTCCCATGCCTAGGTTGCGGCGTGGTGAAGCCTTGTATACACCATCCAAATAGAAATTAAATCATAAATTAATAATGGTTTGATATTTCACTAACTAACATATCTATAACAATGAATTTAAATTTAAATTTTGTAATTTGTCTCATACCTCCCCTGTCAGAGCCATCGAGGATTCTATAGCAGATGAAACATCGATATCCATTGCCCTCGTCACATTCAAAGGTGTTTTTGCTTGCAACATCTGAAAATATAACAACAAATTATTCAATCACAAAAACTACAATAGTGATCCACGTCATGACTTATAATGTATGAGATAATAAATAATTTTTTTAGTACTTATTAAACTATATATTTCTGACTATCATGCTTACTATTTTCCCTATCCATATCTTGTTTGAAAGCACATGTTTTTAGGCTTTTACCCATAGCAGCAAGCTGGTGAACTATTTGATAAAATTATTTCATAGACATATTTGATAACTGTGGTGGCATAGAGAAGGCAGTGAACTATTTGAAGAAATGCCTCAAAGAAATGGGGTCTCGTGGTGATGGAATGCCATTACAAATAAATTCACATGATGGCATTCCATCACCATAAGACCACATTTCTTTCAAGAATTTTTCTAGATATTTCATTGCCTTCTCTATGGTATTATTACTTACTATTATGCTTTCATAGAATTTTTTCCAAGCATCCATAGTTTGTTGGAAAGCACCTATTTTAGGCTTTTAGCCATAACAACAAGGAAGTGAGTAGTTTGATAAAATTATTTAGTACACATGTATGAAAAATGTGGTCATAGAAAAGGTGGTGAGCTGTTTGAAGAAATGCCTCAAAGAAATGTGGTCTCATGGTGATGGTATGGCATTCCATCACCATGAGACCGCATTTCTTTGAGGCATTTTTTTAACCTACTAACTGTTTTGTCTATGCTATTGCTTACTATTATGCTTTGATAGATTTTTTTCAAGCATCCATAGTTTGTTGGATAGCACCTTTTTTAAGCTTTTAGCCATAGCAGTGAGGAAATGAACTATTTGATAAAATTATTTGGTAGACATGTATGGAAAATATGGTAGCATAGAAAAGACGATGAGTTGTTTGAAAAAGTGGTGCAGGTGCACCTTTACAAGAGCATGCCTCCATGAGGAAAATTTAGGATTTTGAGGTTGTATAGGTATTTTCATGATGTAATAAGGATTAAATAGCCACTTTTGAGTTTGTAATGGGCTTTGGTAGTCATTTTAGGAATAAATTGTAAAGTTGCAGAATCTTAACAAAAGTTGTCAATCAATGTTGTAAAAATGCAAAAAGGTGCCAAGTGGAGGAATACGAAGAGTCAAGTTAGTTGTAGAGGAAATACTAGGCACTTAGGAAGTTGAAATTATTGGGAAAGTTTTTAAAATATGTGATTCATCATTGTTAGCTGTTGTTGAAGCATTTTGAAGGAGAAAACTAATAAAATATCACTTTTATATTGCTATTTTTTGTGTTTTCCTCCATCATCTGCCAGTGTACAGTTTCGTGTAGGTGGTAGTGAATCTTCAATGTGTGTGAATTGAAGGAGTTAGGTTTTGGAATCAATTTAAAACTAATTTGAGCGTTTGATATCGAGTTTCAAGCTTTTGGTGGTGTTAGAACCCAAAATTTCCATCTAAAACCCTTAGGTTTTCCCATAAATTTTCATAAAAACCCATAAAAATCTAAGGTTTTACTTTCATTTGAACCCATATTTACCTATTTTCTTATAGGAAAATTCATATTCCCTATCTAAACCTTATGCCGGTGTCTTAATATTTATCCTTTTATATCATACCACTTTACTCCGGCCTCCCAGAATGGGCTCGTGGTGTAGCGGTAGCGGTTAAGGGAGCAAGCATGAAGTGTTTACTGCGCTACTGCACGTGGTAAACCATTAGTAGTCAGCGGCCAGCAAAACAATTAACAAAGCAAGGCGATAGTCAATGGTTAGTAGACGGCTACCGCGCTACCGCCAGGGGTCTGAACGTAGACCACGGTGACCGCAGTAATAGTTAGTGAAGTGAGCAAAGGGCAGTTGGTGGTAGTGGTTAGCGGTAACCTCTATACCGTGCACAGTTAGTATGGTCACCGCAGTAGCATGGTGGATGATCAACGAGCGATAGCGACGACGGAGCCAGTGGTCAGCGACAGTCAGAGTTAGCGGTTATCGTAGTACCACCACCGATTCACATGGTGACTGCGTTAACACAGTAATGGTAAAAGCATATAAGCTAGCGATTTGAAGAACGACCACCACAGTACCGTAGAAGGGCATGGAGGAGACTGCGGTAGTGCGATAAAGGGAGATGGAGGCTGTGACAGTCAGTAGTGGGGCTTGTCAAAGTCAAAGCGGTGAAATAAAGGAAAGCCATAGGAAATAAATTTTAAAATCAAAGGGATTTCCAAAGCATTAGATTAAAATCAAAGCTCGACTATTGTAAAAATATTTAATTTGCTGAGAGGCCATATAATTAAATATTTTAAATCATTGTCATGAAATTCAAACGGCTGTAACTGGAAAATTGAAGGGTCACGACCCTTGGTTTATTTTGTATAAATATTTCAAAATCAGTTGCAAAAGAGAAGAATGAAAATTCAGGGGTTAGAGGGAGTCAAATTTTTTCTGACTGGGAATGTAAACAATGAAAAATCCTTTTGTGAAACAGATCAATGGAGAGATTATTTTGAATTGCTGAAACCTTCCTATTGTTAATTGTTGTGTTGCAATAATATTATATTTCTTATTTAATTGTCTCCAACTTGAAGTCCTTTGGTCATTTAAATCAATATATCAAGCATATGTTAGTTTCATTTGTGTGATTTTATTTGTTGGTATCTGCAAGCTAGAATTAAATTCATTCAAGTAGATCATAGTGATTTAGGATTTCTTTTGGATGGTTGAAGTAGAATTTGATAAGAAAACATTCCAGCCTTATTTATGCAAGTCATAAATCAATGAGGTTTTATGCCAGTCATATAATTTCATTTTTAAGGTGCCTAGCAATTTGAATTATGACAGAGAGGGAAATACTTTCAGTTCTTAATATTCTTGACTCCATTGCCCATGTGGACAGAAGGCACTAATCTGCCTCAACCCAGAGATAAAATCTCATATCAAGCAATTCTTTCAAAACCTTTCATTTGTGATAGGAGTAGTTGTAGAGATTTTCATCTATCCACCACGTTTGCCATTGTGGGTAGATTGTTGCATCAGGAAACACATTTCAATCTACATCATTCATTAGGTTCACCCACCTTGGTCTAGTAGAACCTAAAGAGAAGAAGGTACAATTGTATCAATTGGCCTTGTACGTTGACCAAAAGCGTTGTGAGAGCTTGGAAACCTCTCGTGGTTCAAACCTATGTTTTTGAGACCCAACAGTTTGGCGACTCTACTAGGGACTACTCAGGACGATTTTCAGCCTTTCCATTTTAGAGTCTATAAAGTTTTACAATTTTTTTGGAGATTCTGCTGGGGCAAACCAAAGCAATCCATTTTCATTTCCTACTTTTGGGAAAAGTAGGTGGCGACTCTGTTTTAGATTTGATAAGTAATACATGAATGTTGTGAAGCAGTAACATTTTGTCAGGATGGCAGAAGAAGAAAGGAGACAACAGTTAATAAGGGAATTGAAGGAGTTGAGACAACAAAGGCTGCAATTGGACCAACAAATGCTACAAGTGAACCAACAGTTGCTGCAATTGGGAGTCAAAGGTGCTCAAAATACATCACCAAAAAAACTATCATACAATGAGAATAAAGATACAAGTGCCAAGAGATCTTGGACACCACAAGTGCCCTATGATGCAAGTGAGGAGAATTCTGGAAACAAAGGTAATGTACTCTATTCACAACAAAGTATTTTTGATGAGTATATTCAAATAGAAGAAAGAAACAAAAATCTTGTGGTTTTTCTTTTTGATATAAGGAGATATAAGGAGGAAGATGTAAACTCTCTATACAATAGGATGGTAGAAATTTGTATGCAATTACCTCCTCATCATAGGCCCACAAGACCCATATTTGTTGAACAATTTTTAAGAGCATCAGAGCCTGAATCAGTTTATTGGCCAAAATCATCAAAGCAGTATGCTTTGCATGCAACACATAAATTCATTTATTCCATGCTTGGGACAGTATACATGGATATTGATTTGGAAGATGATAGGGACACACCATCTGGAGAATACATTAAAAGTGTTTTAGAAGCTGAAAAGGAAAATGATATCATGTTGTTTGACAATGAAGATATGGAGAGTACCTCTGGTATAACAGATTGTGAGTCAAATTGTGAAGATGAAATTGTGGATGTTGATCTTCAACAGAGTGATTGTTGTAGTTCTTATGAAGATCAAGAAGAGGTTGGAGACATGGTAGAAGATATGGAAGCAAAAACCTATTCACTTAGCAGTGAGCAAGTTTCAGATTTATTGACTATGGAATACCAGAAGTATGCACATGAAGATGGTTCCAAGACTTTGGTCCCAACCTATATATGCTTTGACAGTGAAGATATTGTGTGTAGTGATTTGAGTGGTTCCATGTCCATCTCTCACAGTGATGAAAATTTTGAAGCTGATCATGATTTTTTTTGTGTCAAGGAAGAGGTATGTGAATTGAATGATCTATGCCTGCAAGAAAATGATACTGGTTTGCATATTATTAATGATGGATTTCCAGCATTTGTTGATTCAAATATATATGAGAATGACTGTATAAATCAAAGGTTTGTGTCAATGCCAACTAGTGGTAGAAAAGAAGTGGAAAGTGATTTGATTATTTCAAAAGATCTTGATGAGATTGAATTTGTAGATTTCCATGAGGAGTATTCAGGTTTCTAGGTCCCAGTGCATTTTCAGGCACATTCAACAACATATGACAGTGAGCATGCCTATGATTCTTTTGTTGAATGTGGATACACTTTGTATGCTAAGGGTGATAAATATTTTTTATATGGTAATAAGAATGATGAAATGCAGACTGATGAGATGAATATGAATCAAATTGAATATAATGATTTCCTAAAGGTTTTCAATGGCAGTGCATGTTGCAGGGCAGGTGAAAGGGATAGTTTCAAAAGAAACCTGATGAGCTCTAATCAGAACAAACTCTATGACAGAGGAAAGTGCAGGTTTGTCTCTTCGGGGTGGCCTGGGGCCATTCCTTGTGGTTTGATTTTTTGAACCAAAGCAGGTACATAGGATTAAGGATTGCTAGTGCATGGACAATTCTTAGCAATGCCTCTTTAAAAATTTCTTTTCCATGCACAGTAGTCTAGGGTATTGCCTTTCTCCATGATCCATTTTTCATATCATTCATCTGTTCATTCCCTCCATCTACTATTGCCTTCATTTTCATATCATTTTCTATCATTAGCTTGGTCTGCTCTCCCAGTTGATACTCTGGATTCTTGCAGTGATTGCACAATCACTCATCCCCAACAGGAGCCACTATTAGAACCCAAAATTTCCATCTAAAAACCTTAGGTTTTCCCATAAATTTTCATAAAAACCCATAAAAGTATGAGGTTTTACTTTCATTTGAACCCATATTTACCTATTTTCTTATAGGAAAATTCATATTCCCCATCTAAACCTTATGCCGGTGTCTTAATATTTATCCTTTTATATCATACTGCTTTACCACGGATTCCCATAATGGGCTCGCGGTATAGCGGTAGTGGCTAAGGGAGCAGGCATGAAGTGTTTACCGCGCTGCCGCGCGCGATCAATTCATTGACCGTGGTAGCACGGTAAACCGTTAGCAGTCGGCGGTCAATGAAACAATTAACAAAGCAAGGCGATAGTCAACGGTTAGTAGATGACTACCGTGCTACCGCCAAGGGTCTAAACGTAGACCGCGGTAACAGTTAGCAAAATGAGCAAAGGGCAGTTGGCGGTAGCGGTTAGCGATTACCACTATACCACGCACAGTTAGTATGGTCACCACGGTAGTGCGGCGGATGGTCAACGAGTGACAGTGATGATGGAGCTAGTGGTCAGTGACAGTCAGAGGTAGCGGTTACCGCAGTACCGCCACCGGTTCAGATGGTGACCGCAGTAACGGTAAAAGTAGAATGACTAGTGGTTTGAAGAATGACCACCGTAGTACCGTAGAAGGGCATGGAGGAGACCACGATAGTGCAGTAAGGGGAGATGGAGGCCGTGATAGTCAATAATGGGGCCCGTCAAAGTCAAAGTGGTGAAATAAAGGAAAGCCACGGGAAATAAATTTTAAAATCAAAGGGGTTTCCAAAGCATTAGATTAAAATCAAAGCTCGACTATTGTAAAAATATTTAATTTGCCGAGAGGCCATATAATTAAATATTTTAAATCACTATCATGAAATTCAAATGGTTGTAACTGGAAAATTGAAGGGTCACGACCCTTGGTTTATTCTATATAAATATTTCAAAATTAGTTGCAGAAGAGAAGAATGAAAATTTAGGGGTTAGAGGGAGTCTAATTTTTTCTAATTGGGAATGTAAACAATGAAAAATCCTTTTGTGAAACAGATCAATGGAGAGATTATTTTGAATTGTTGAAACCTTCCTGTTGTTAATTGTTGTGTTGCAATAATATTATATTTCTTATTTAATTGTCTCCAACTTGAAGTCCTTTGGTCATTTAAATCAATATATCAAGCATATGTTAGTTTCATTTGTGTGATTTTATTTGCTGGTATCTGCAAGCTAGAATTAAATTCCTTCAAGTAGATCACAGTGATTTAGGATTTCTTTTGGATGGTTGAAGTAGAATTTGATAAGAAAACATTCCAACCTTATTTATGCAAGTCATAAATCAATGAGGTTTTATGCCAGTCATATAATTTCATTTTTAAGGTGCCTAGCAATTTGAATTATGACAGAGAGGGAAATACTTTTAGTTCTTAATATTCTTGACTGCATTGCCCATGTGGACATAAGGCACTAATTTGCCTCAACCCAAAGATAAAATTTCATATCAAGCAATTCTTTCAAAACCTTTCATTTGTGATAGGAGTAGTTGTAGAGATTTTCATCTATCCACCACCTTTGCCATTGTGGGTAGATTGTTGCATCAGGAAACACATTTCAATCTGCATCATTCATTAGGTTCACCCGCCTTGGTCTAGCAGAACCTAAAGAGAAGAAGGTACAATTGCATCAATTGGCCTTGTACGTTGACCAAAAGAATTGTGAGAGCTTGGCAACCTCTCGTGGTTCAAACCTGCATTTTTGAGACCCAATAGGTGGCTTGATTTCTCTAGGCAATTAGAAAATAGGGGCTAAGGGTTTGATTGCCCAAATGAACCAAAAAGTCCATTCCACCTTTTAGTAGCAACTATTTCTTGGTGGAATGGACCAATATGAATTAGGAGTAGGTGTAGAAGATAAGGAATTGGTTTGGTGAAGTTTTTGTGTGAGTTCTCCTCGCTGCCCTAGTGAAAAACTAGTTTTGGTGCCTTTTAAACAAGGCTAGAGTGAGTGAAAAGAGGACATGAATTTAGAAGTGGATAGAATCCCCTGAAAACTATGAGAGCACATGAATTTAAGGGTGTTTAGAAGCTTTGAGAGGTTTTAAGTGGTCATAGAAGTGAATAAGTGAGAAACCCTAGGTGAAAGAGGGTGAAAACTAGTGAAAAAGAGTGATTTTGTGAAGGAAGTGTATGTAGATATTTGGGGAAGCACTACTTGAGGATTGAATGAGAATTTACAAGCATAAATAAGCCTAATTGAAGTGATTATAAGCTTGTGAGAGGTCAAGGCATAATAGTATCAATAATCTTTGATTGATTGCAAGGAAAGTGAGGGTTTTATAAAAAAGGGGTCTAAATGAGTGAGAGGAGACGTGAAAGTTGAATAATTTGAGGTTTTCTTAGCTTCCTTTTGGCTGTTTGGAGGTTTCAAGTGTTGGTTGTGTGTTTGGAGAGGCATCTCTTTGAAAAAGAGGCCTAATTCAATGTTAAAAGTCAGATTTGGGATAGTTGCTCCAAAAGAGTTGCAAGTGAGTTTTAAATATGTGAGAGCAAGCCATAATGGGTGCGTAGTTTGGAGCATAGACAAGGCAGTGGATTGTTTGAAAAGATGCCTTAGTAAAATGTGGTCTCATGGAATTCCATGACAAGAAAATGCAATTGGAAGCTGCTCCTAGACTTATTACTTATGCTATGTGAATTAATTGCATCACTACTTATATTGACTTTCTAAACAACTATATTGTTGTTGAAATTTTACCATCTATCAACATCTAGTTATTAGTTATGGAATGTGAAGTAATGCTTTGAGTTTGAATGATGTGCAATGCAACGTAATCAACAATATGGATATAAACTACACAAATCTATTAAGTACAATTCATTAGTTAAAATATTTATTCCATTACTTGCGTGAAGGTTTGACTAAATCCATTGGCACCTGGAATTGTTCCCTCAAAACCTCCAATATTAGCCTATTCAACATCCAAAATTAGATATTAAAATACCATTCATAAAACAATGCTATTAACATGTAATAAATTTATAACTGTTTACTAGTTACATACCCCACTGATAGGTGTACTGCAAAAATAAGTAGGTGTATGGCTGGTGTATCTAGTATCAACACTATGACCCTGCAAGTTTATTACAATCATAAAACCAAACTAGTTAATCTTTCATTTCAAAATCAAAATTAAAAAAATTAAATTCAATGAGCATGCTAACTTTTACTTGAGTATCAATGCCATATGCATCATGCAAAATTTTAGTTTCCCTCTCTATCTCCATAGCTACAGACGGATCCTACGCAATAGCCTCCTGAGTGTCGGTGGGGTCATATGAACAAGTCACCCCGCAAGATTGGCACACATGGGATCGAAGCCACTTGTCGAAGAATCCCTTGGATGGTGTTATATAAGAGGGCTAGCATGCTGGATGAAACTCTGCGTCAAAGAGATGATGGCCTACAGAATCTCTACGTCATCACTCTCCTTCATGACAAAAGGTATGATGATGTGCTTATGAGGCAGCCTAGTGAGAGGTCATCTCACTTGCCGTGTAGGATCCGACTATGCACTGGGTCTATTTTTTTCTGACTCACCACCTCTCCCATGGAAGTCCCTCATATCAAAATAATTTGGGATTTTGTTCAAGATGAACTCAGTGTATAGTTTCCTGAGGAAATACTGCGAGACTTCACAATAATTGCATGGTGGGTCATCAAAAACCATGTACCACCTATCCCAAAAATATTTCCTAATCTCTTGGTGGTGGCACCAATGAATAAGAAACCTCTTTGCATTGAGGGAGAGATTTCCATTTGACCGTGTGTCAGTGAATAATTCACACAAATCACCTTTTGTAATTTTTAAATCTTCTACTTCTTTATATGATAATTTATCTTGGTAAAAATCCCTAGCCACCTGCCTCCTATCCTACCAACCAATTAATTGTTTTATGGTTGAATCTACATTTTTTAACATATATTTTAGTGAAGTTACCAAGGTCATTCTTTTCGCAATTGAACCATTTGGATCGTTCAACCTCCCGATTAAATCCTCAATTTGTTTTTTATTGTTCTCAATTTCACCCATTAAATTTTGTTGAGTGCCACGAGGGTATTGAGAGATTGGTGGAGGAGGTTGTTGTTGTGGTTGAGTATTTTGTTGTTGAGGATTTTTTTCTTGCTGTGGATTTTGAGGAGGGTTTCCAGGTTGATTAACATCTCCTACAAATTCAAAAAATAAATATAAGATACAACCTAAAACTAAGAAATTCAAAAAAAAATACAAAAATCCTTACCTCTTTGACCTCCTCGTCGACGTGGAGGAATCCTAGCGATGAATCAACTGTCAATGTATATTTTTGCAAAAATTCTCCTCCTAAAATGCGAGCACAAAATTCTAGGGTTTTTGGCGACAGGAAACAAGAAAAACACAACCAGAAATGAAAATGAATTCAATATCTTTTTTCTTTTCTTTTAACATGTCATAATGCGAGCACGTTATAACACACTCGTGTTATGGGCCTGTGGTGGCCGAGCCTCAGGATTGACACACCAAGCCATAATGCGAGCACATGCTCACATTATAATGCACTCACGTTATGATTTTTTAATATTTTATAAAAAAAAGTGGCCACAAAATTGCTATCCATCTTCATGCACCCACCCTCTAGTTAGGCCTAATTAGGTCACTAGGCATGTTATCAATGAACTTAGGGCTTCAAAATTTCTCAATTCCTATTCCAACACTTCAAACACATCATATGGGGTCTCAAACAACTACTCTTACCCCAAATTTCCCACTCCAATAGCATACAACCAATTTCACCAATCCATTAGGGCTCCTAGATCTGATGCATGATGATATCAACCCTTCAATGTTCTTCCACACATGAAAACCAAACCTCCTATCTTTGCAACTTTGGGAAAGAAAAATTCATGTTGTCATAGGCCATTCCAATGATTTTGAAGGCTTTTGACTGGTGGCATGGAATTTTATACATTTTCTACACTCACTGGTTACCCTACCTAGGGTTTAAACTAGTTTGGAAAGAAATCAACAATACTCCCCCAATTCTCAATGATATTACATGCAACATAGAGTATTTTCACTATAATTTCATCCCCAATTGGTTCTAGAATAGTACAGGGTCATACAGTACCATACCACACAAGATAGCAGCAGAAAAACGTTAGAAAATGTAGAAAACAAAAATGTTTGTTGCTTCAACTTCCAAATTTCTTCAACCAACCTTCTGAGCTGATGATACAAGGATTTTTATGAATTTAACAACATATTCCAATGGTCTCCAACCACTTTTCAGATTATAGACTTAACAAAATTGAGCATTATGCCATTTTATGACAAACAGTGCAAAATTGCTTGACAATATTGTGCAACATTTGACAACTTTTGCATGTGCACACTAACTAACCCCTAAGAACTCAACCTAGACACCAACACACATAAAACGGTCTTTGAAGATCGTATTACATGAAAAAATTACAAAACAAAACAAAGTAACAAAATCTTGATCCTTAGAGGTATGAAAAATTGTGGGTGCCCTGGACCACTCTCTCCTTGCACTTAGTGTGATCTTGGAGATTAAAAATATCACATTTATTTTATGTTCTAAGTGTTCTCCAAAGGCTTGCTAGTTTGTGTGTATGCTTTCCCCTTGGGATTTGTGTGATCTTGGGTTCAACCAAAAGCACCTAGTATAGTATTTTCTATTAGGAGGCCTACTTGGGGATTTGATCACCTCGAAGATGACCTCAACCATATTTTTTATGTAAGGTATATAAAGAGGGAGAGAAAAATTTGTACCTCAAAGTGTAACCAACATCATTCAAGCCAAGCTACAAGACCCTCAATCCATTGAGACTTGTTTGGTGACAAGAGAAGGAGAGACCCTCGTAATCTTGGTAACTATTAGATGAGCTCACCATTCATAGATCCACTAAGAACCTTATTTTAAAAGCCTTAAGACCATCAACCATTACTTAGTGTGGTGCAGAGCACAATATCATGCCTGAAGTTACTCGCCAGTAATTTCTCTTGTCGAGGTGATATATAATCCTTGGTAAGGCCTTGTCCATCTAATATTTAAGGGGTGTAAAAGTGGTACATGCTCTCTTTGTATACCTTAGTTACCCATTCACTTGAAGGTATTAAACCTTTGGTGAGTGGGACTACATTAAGTTAACACTCCTACTTCACTAAATATAGGTTGTACTATCATGCTTGGCACGGTTTCCTACATAGAACCAATGAATCCATCAAGATTACATTGCTAAAACTTACCCTTATCACCTTTAAAGTCAAGTTAGCTGGATTTTGTCTTCTTGTTTGATTTTCTCTTGCCAAAAATAATCAAAATACATCTCAAAATGTCAAACTATGTATGTGCATCATCTGATGAGGTAAAAATAACCTCATCATAATGAAACCAGAAAAGCCTATTTATATAAGCTCAATCCTTAGTCTCTACCAATTAATTAAACTTTAGGAGAAATAATTGCTTATCTTTAAGGAAAATTATGCAAACTTTATTTCTTATGATCAATTGAGGTAATCTACCAATACAGGTTTAATGGGTTGTTTTGAGTGTTTTTGTAGAGCAATAATCAAACATCATGCAACAATTGCAAAACATTTAAACCAACACGTGCCTCAGTTATGGTTGAAGATGGATGTTGGGAACCTACTCCTGAATCTCAGGCTAATGAACCGAGGATATAATTATTATTAGTTTAATTTTTGTTATGATATTTAGTCAAAAAATTCATGGATTGTCTTGAGACTTCTTAATGTTTATGTAATGATGATTTAATTGTTATAGAATTTTTCAATGGCTATCCACGCCATCTAAAATCTAGGATTTAGTTAAATTTTTTCTATAAAAATGTAATTTCCTGAAGTTGAAAAAGATGCTCAATAGTAATGTAATGTTGTTAACATGATCTCTGAATATTTATGAAACTATCTTCTTTCAATTGTTGAGTTGTTGAGCCATGGATGATAATTGTATTTAATGGAAGAACTTCAGAACCAGTAGTGTATGTAACTTGAGAATGAACGTGATAACCCACGAGCTGGCCACTCGAGGGAAGATAGATTAAATACTTATTGTTATGTTGTTTTGTTTGTTAAGTTAGATAACCATTCAGTAGGAAATCGTTAAGTCTGTCAATTGTTGAGTTTGAAGTTCCAAAGCACTCTTTGTTTTCAATTATTATGAGTTACTTGTTGCAATTGTTAGAATCTTTTACTATTTAAGAGAATGTTTCATGATATGTTTACTCATTTTTCCACTTCTATAGTTTATCAGTTGTCCAGTTTATTTATTCCTATGCTTTCCACCTTAGTTGTTATGCTTTCTAAATTAAATTATTTTGTGCTTTCTAGTTTAATATTTCTAGTTTTATTAGAATAAATTATTTCCTAGTTAAGTAGTTAGATGGCCTTAGACTAAAATTGACTTCAGTAGTTTAAAGAAAAACATAAAATCTAAGATGAGTTATCTAAATTATCTTCTATTGCAAACTACCTTGGACATTGCCCGGTCGACTTATTGACATTTTATATTCTAAAGTAATGGGACCTAACGACAACCTATCACTTTTTGGCGCCATTGCAAGGGACTAAAATAGCCTTTTTTCTTAAGTGTTACTAGGAGATGGTTTGAATACCCCATTTTAGGCCAAAATACCACCTTTGGCTTCCTTTTTTGCATGGGCAAGAAAAGAGCCCCCCACAGACGATTTATACCAAAGACCCCCCCAAAATATATACCAATCATACAGAGGGAAGCCCAAGGCTCAAACAAACATACTTTTGAAAAATTATTTGAGTCTATTCCACTAGAGGCTTTCCACTATTTACCTGAAGATCAACTGGTAGAACAACCAGTTATAGAGGAACAGGCTTTGAGGAGCAGATTCCTTTGAACATTATGGGAGATCATAGGGCTGAACCTAACTGGCATGATGCCAATTGTAATGAACCTCAACCTCCTCGAACGTATACTTATCCTATTACTTTGCATGCAAATGATGATACTGCTATGAAAAACATTTCCCCAACTTTCCTTCCAACTTTTTATGGCTTGTCCTCGAAAGACCCAGACCAATTTCTTTTTGAATTTAATGTCCTATGTCAAAATCATGACTATAAAAATGATAACCAGAAGCTGAAGCTCTTTCCTTCTACTTTGAAGGATTCAACAATGTGCTAGTTCATGGAACTAGGTTTTGGCAATGTAATATCTTGGGGGGAAATGGAGAATGTTTTCTTACAAAAATACCAGAGTTTCTATAGGGTGAGTGATTGTAAGGAAGAGTTGTTTAAACTGAGACAAAATGAGGATGAAAGTTTAGAGGAATATCTTGATAGGTTCCTTTTCCTATCTGAACGATGTGGAGAAGAGGCCATTAGTGTTGAGATTCTCAAAACTATATTTATTAAGGGACTTGATGATGATGCTAGAAGAAGTATTGATTTTGGGAAAAGGTGATGTGTCTTAATTGACCCTTGAGGGAATATGTGAATTGTGTCAGAATTTCTCCCGTACTCGGGGAGGAATCCGTAAAACTAATCTTTTTAAAGGGTCTAACGAGATAGGTAAGCTCCATGAAGAAATAACAAATCTAAAAATGGACATTCTCGTTCAGATGAACACTACATTAGATGGCATACAAGATAAAACTCACAACCTTGTGACCTTGTCAATCTATTGTCCCAGGAGTCAAAAAAACACCTATTGCACGAGTGTCCTTTAGACAAAGTCAATGTTTGTCAACTCTGTGAGAAAAACCATCCTACCAATCAGTGCGAGCTTTTGTTTGATCTTAAGAATACTAAGAAAAAAAATATTCAAGTTGAAGAGGAGATAAATGCGTTAAACCAACATCAAGGAGGTAACTTCTCTTATGGACATAATTCCAATCCTGCATGGAGACCACAAAATAACTGGGTTCATAATCAATGGACTCCATCTTGGAATTGGTCACCTCCACCACAACCTAACTAGGGAACTCCTTATTGGGGATCCTCCGAATGGGAAAATCAAACATGGGGAAGTCAACAGTGGTCAAACCAACCACAAAAAAATGGTACCCACAACATGCTGCCCCCAATGGAATCAGGGACATAATCAATTTTATATTGGACCTAGGAGGAATCAACAACAAAATTTGTTACCACCAACTCAAAACCCTCCTTAAAATGAGCAAGTAAATCAACCACAAATTCTAGTGCAACCACTTCCCAACCCTAAGAACAATTGCCAGAATACACTAGTCTACTCTACTGAACACGACAATGTTATAGGAATTAATGTGATACATTATGGAAATGTTCAGTTACGCTCTGGTAGAACTCTTCAACCCACAAATATTGAAGAAATAGTGGAGGAACCCGAGCCTAAAATTATTATAAAAGACACGCCACCTAATATTTCCACTCCCACAAAAGATAAAGATCCTTTTCTAGCAACAGGAGCTACTGATTTATCCTAGGGGGAGGAAGGACAGTCTTTGAGTGAGCATAGGGAGCATTCCACTCCAAAAGAGAGAATTATGGCACCATATCCGGAACATCTAAAATCAATGACTCCGGAAGGTACTCCGGAAATACCTATGGCTTCTAAAACTGTGTTAATTCAAGAAATCAAGCAATTGCAAATTAAGGTTCCTCTACTACAAGCAATAAAGGAAATTATTGAGTTAAACTAGTAAATCAAACAACTATGTATTAAAACACTAGGGATGAAGCCAAAGAAGATAAATACTGTTCATATTGATGGCTATTTAGCTGATTTTTTTTTTTGGAAAGACTATTGCTCCAAAAAACGATGATCCTTGGAGTCCACTTATAACCATTACGATTAATGAGGTAGCGATATGAAATGCAATAGTGGATTTAGGAGCAGCTATTAACATGATGATCGTGGATGTAATAGAAAAATTAGGTCTGATTGATTTACGACCCACAACCAGAGTCTTATATATGGAAAATTAGTCTATAGCCATCCTAAAGGGTGTTATTAAAAACATTCTCATCAAAGTTGATGGATGGGAATACCCAATCAACTTCTAGGTAATCCAGTCACTTACACCCAAAGATAGCTATCTAGTAATTCTTGGAAGACCATGGTTGGCCACTGTTTCCGCTAAGATTGATTGCAGAGAAGGGGGAATGACCATTTCTCATGGTCTAGATAGTAAACGTTTATTCTTATATCCCCTTGCTAAACCTACCGAGCATGAAAAGGTCTGGGTTGATGAACCAGAAGAATCTAATGGTCAAGATAGTTTGGCCTCGCTAGCCATGGTAATAATTAAACAACATGGAGAAGAACTAGAGGATGAGTTAGTAAATGATGTGGCACGCCTTCCTATAAGCCTGAGTGAGGAAGAAATGATGGATGCTCCAAGAATTTTCAGACAACCAATTGATATAAGTGGGATGGAACAAAGCTATGCTACAATGGGAATGACTTGTCTCTTGGCTAACATGATCCCCATAACAAGTCATTTCTTTGAAGATATCACAAGGTTTCACCGAATTATACCTCATAGTTGTCCTCTCAACACCCTGTTGCAATCGGTATATACTATCACTTCGACCCATCCTAGAACAAAATCGATTATGCTATTGCCAGGAAAAAATCTAAACGTCAATAGTTGGTTGACAGAAACACAAGAGGTTAAATTGTTCAATGTGTTGGTAAGAAGGTCTAAAGCTTTTTATTGGGACTACATAGATATGAGGGGAATTCACCCAAGTGTTTGTACTCATCACATTTATACTGATCCTAGTATAAGGCCTGTACGCCAACCTCAGAGGAGACTCAATCCTGCATTAGAGGATCTTGTCAAAATTGAAATTGAGAAACTCCTCCGTGCAAGATTTATTTATCCCATCTTTGATAGTAAGTGGGTTTCACCTATGGTGGTTGTGCCCAAGAAAAATAGGAAATGGAAAATCTATGTGGACTATAGAGAACTCAACAAAGCCACTCATCAAGATTATTTTCCCCTACCATTTGTTGATCAGGTTCTGGACAACTTGGCTGGAAGGATATATTTCTCCTTTTTAGATGGATTTAGTGGTTAAAACCAGATTTAGGTTGCTCTAGAAGACCAAGATAAGACCACGTTTACCTACCCTTGGGGCACATTTGTATACAAGGTGCTTCCCTTTGGACTTTGTAATGCTCCAAAATTTTTTTAGAGAGTCATTCTTGCTATATTTGTTGAACTCATCAATGATTGTGTAGAGGTCTATATGGATGACTTTACAGTCTATGGGTCAACATATGATGAAGCTCTTCATAACCTAGATCGAGTTTTACAAGTTTGTGAGGAAAATAGAATATCCCTTAGTCACGAAAATTGTTCAACAATGGTAAAATAAGGAATAGTCTTAGGTCATTATATTTCCTTTGAGGGAATAAAAGTTGATCGCAAGAAAATTAAAGTCATCCAATAGTTGACTATTCCTCAAACACAAATAGATGTTCAAATTTTTCTTCGACATGCTGGTTACTATAGAAGGTTCAGCGAAGGCTTTAGTAAAATAGTTGCTCTTATGTTCTTTCTTTTACAAAAAGAAGTAGAGTTCGTTTGGACACCTGAGTGTCAACTATCATTTGAAACAATTAATGAAAATCTTGTCTCTGATCTCATATTGCGAGGGAAAAATTGGAGTCTTCCCTTCCATATTTATGCAGATGCTTCATATGATGCTATTGGTGCAGTACTAGGACAAGAAGATGAGAATGGGGTAAATATGCAATATACTTTATCAGTAAGAATCTTACATCTATAGAGAGGAACGTTACGACAACATAAAAATAATTCCTAGTTGTTGTTCATGCCATTTAAAAATTTTGCCACTATATTATAGGATATAAGGTTACACTTTATATAGACCATTCAACCGTAAAATCCCTAATGAACAAACCTGTAGTTAATGGTTGGATTATGAGGTGGTTATTACTCCTTCAGGAGTTTAATGCTACAATTCTTGATAAGCTAGGGAAATATAACGTAGTAGAAGACTTCCTCTCGCAAATCAAGCAAGAAGAGGGTGACAGTACACCTATACAGGATGAGTTTCCAAATGAGAATCTATATGTTGTTTTTGAAGAGTCACCCTAGTTCACTAACATTGCTAACTATTTAGCTACCTCTGAAGTACCCTCGGGGTTCATGTCAAAGCAAAGGAAGTGACTTATTAGGGAAAGCGACCAATTTAAATGATTAATTTTTTTTTATTTCGTTGAGGACCTGATATAGTCTTAAGAAGATGTGTCAGAGCTGACGAAACTTACAACATTCTAAGGGTCTTTCATGATGATCCTTCTGGAGGGAAATAATATTTGAAAAGAACTTCCCATAAAATATTAGGCACCGGATATTATTGGCCTTCAATGCATAAGGATGTTAAGAACTATGTTCATCGTTGTGATGAATGCTAGAGAGTAGGAATACCAACTGCTTCTTCTGAGATGCCTTTCCTGCAACAGGTATTCCTCGAACCATTCAAAAAATGGGGTTTAGATTTTATCGGATCCATAGATACTTCCTCTCAAGGGAAAGAATATATATTGGTTTGCATTGATTACCTAATGAAATGGGTAGAATTTCGGGCCTTACGAGTAGCTAAGGAAGAGCAAGTCGCAAAATTCTTCTATAGTGAAATATTCCTTAGATTCAGAGCCCCTCGAACTATTGTCATCAACTAGGGACCTCAAATCATGTCCAAAGTACTCTTAGCATTCACCAACCATTTTCAGGTAATCCATAGAAAGCCATCCCCTTACCACCCTCAAGCAAACAGCTAGGTGGAAGTAAATAATAGGGAGCTTGAGAACATATTAACGAAAATAGTTTCTTCAGGAAGAAAAGGTTGGGCTAGGAAACTGCCCAAAGTTGTTTGGGCGTACAACACAGCATGGAAATCCACAACTGGATTCAGCCCCTATGAGCTCGTCTTTGGGAAGAAACCTCTTCTTCCCATTGAGTTTGAACTTCAAACTCTAAGAACGGCTATGGAACTAGGTCTGTATTTGAAACGAGCCCAAGTTGAATGAGTTCTGCAATTAAGCGAATTGGATGAGCTTCGCTTAGACACTGTCCATCAAACTGAACTAATTCAACATCAACAGAAAATGTGGCATAAAAAACATATAAAAGAGAGTTCCATAATGGAGACTGGGCCTTTCTATTTGATTCTAGATATAAAGATCATAAAGGAAAGCTCAAGACTCATTGGTTGGGGCCTTATTTGATTTCTGAGGTCTTTTCGGATGACACGATTCAGTTGAAACCAATTTATGGTGATACATAGACTCTCTTAGTCAATGGTCATCACTTATTTATCTACCATAAGCCAGTCAATAGGGAAGAATTTTCAAAACTAGTAGAAATGTAGGGAGAAATCCAATGCATAGACTCTACCAAGGTAGAGTCTAACTAGTCAAAAAATAAAAATAAAAATAAAATATATATATTTTGAAAATTTGTAATAAAAAGGCATGTATACTAAGATATTATTCTTTCATCGGTACTTCTTCTTTTGGACTTAGCTAATTTTTGTTCCATCTTGCAGGAATTCTTATAAAGAGGAAACTAACTTCTAGAGCACCTTCCTAAGATGCTCCAAAACTTTATAGTCCTAATGCCAAGTGCTCTAAAACCTGATGGTGCTTATACCAGATGCTCCAAAACTTGTACAACAACTTATCACGTTAAAAATTCATTCTTGCAAAGTGATTCAAAGCTCGTGAAGTTCAAATTCATGGTATTGCCAATTTTCCTTTATTCTGTTGCTTCTTTAGGTGCATCTCTCAGCGATGCTCCGAAACCTTCATTTTGTTGCTGCTTTGGCTGCATCTTTCAACGATGCTCCGAAACTTCCATTTCCCAATTGCCATGACTGCATCTTTTGGTGATGGTCTGGAACTTATCTGCCTTCTTTGTCATAAATGCATGCCTCTTGCGTGCTCCATAAATTTTTCATTAGTTTCAAGAAAAATTTTCATTTGCGTGCTCCAAAAATTATTCATCTGCATTCTGCCACCTTTTTCATAAATTTAAAATTTTGCAATGCTTTCATCATCACATCTTAGTACACATGCCTTCCTATCTATTTTTTTCATTTTTTTCATCATAAATAAAGTCACCAGTACAACCTGTCCTCATTGATGGCTTCGTCATTCATAAGCTTCTACGTCCATGCCATAATAAATCCGCTATCACCTCAACCAATACCATCACGTCATCCTGTCAAATCTATAAAGGTATGAGATCTTCGAACGATCATAGAATGCAAGTAAGTATTGATTTTTTCTTTAAGTACGTAGTTATTTTTGAATAAAGAATAATTAATTGGCACAAAATTCCCTCCTAATTTAGAAATTTGTGCCACTTGGTGATCAACTACTTGTATGACAAGATTTTCGCATGCCTCCATGAAGATTAAAATCATTGCACAATAAGCTTCGAGCAAGACAAATAAATAATCTCAATAGCTGTATTGTCAAAAGTAGCCATGTAAAAGTTTCTTGCCTTGATTGAAATCTTTAGCAGAGTGGAAAATAAGAGAATGGGGAGTGGTAAAAAGATGTCAAAGCTAGCTTCTGCAGAAAAATTATTGGGGTTAAGCAATATCTCTGGTCTGTTTGAAGAGGCAAGGTGGTTGGACTTTATCAGAAAGTTCGAAGGTTATAATGAAAAGCTGGTGAACGCATTTGCAGAAAAATACTCAAATGGTCAGGTGATACTCCATGGAAAGCGCTTTAAGGTGAGTCCAAAAATTGTCTCTCGTTTATCAAGGTTAGATAATTCAGGCATAAAATTGAAAGAGACCTCTCAAATAACATATAAAAAATTATCTGAATAATTTGTTAGAGAGGGAGACCCTCATCCCATGGTAGTAATTAGTACTAGAAGAAAAAATAAGGGATTTTAGAGAACCTCTATAGTAGAACCTTGGGGAACTATTGTAGCCTGGATTATAAAATATTTCACTTGTGAAGGACAACTCATTGTTGTAGTAGGACCTGCATTTCAAATGCTCATCCATTTGCGCCATGGAAAGGAAAACCCTACTCTTATGGTTAGTTTGCCAAAAAATTTATGTGACTCTATAAATTAATCTATAGAAAGATATAAGATGGGGTCAGGGCCACTTAAACACCATGGATTAATTCAATTAATTTGCAAATACCATTTTTGCAAGAAATCCGAGGGTAAGATGCAAAAGTTTTTGTGGAAAATAGAAAAGTCTTCACTTAAAAGAAAATTAGGACCAAGAGAAACATCTAACCAAGTTGCTTCACCATTCAGAGCAATTTCCTCTAAGGGCTCTCAAGCTCTGGAAGCTCCAATTCCCATAAACCCTAGTGAAGAAGCGCCAAAATATTTGAATGATGAATTCAAAACCCCTGATCAACCAAAGCATGTTGAACTCATCTATTCTGATGGGAGCAATCCTGAGAGAAAAAGGAAAGGGAAAAGGAAGACACCTATCATCTTCCAAGGTATTTATCCTTTAAGGAGAAGTAAACGTGTAGCGTCTAAATTCACATAAACCCCAATATAGAGTATAGAAGGTAGTTCAAAGAAAAAGAAGCCTTAACGACCATCACAACCCATTGAGATTTCTGAGCCTATCAATGAAGAGGAAATACCTCTAGAAAGAGAAAATTTGGTTGAGGAAATGCCTTCCCACTCAGAATATGTGGAGGAAGTCCTCGCCGAATAAATTCAAGAGAAAGAACAGGATGGGGGAGATAATATTTTAAGTCATTTATCTCCCATTGTTGATAGAATTGTAGAGACAACTGAAATAGGAGATACTAATGCAAAGATAGAAAAATTTAGGATAGAAATTGATGATGGAAGGAAAAAATTGTACAAAAGTAATGAACAAATTGAATTACGAAAAGAGGAGCTAATAGTGCATGTTGCTGTAATAAATAAAAGAAATAAAAAAATTATGGTTTGAAACTGCAACTACAGGACAAAGATACAATGATTTATAAGTGAAAAGAACAAATTTAGGAATTAAGTCAAGGACATAGAACTTATAATGTTGATATTGCTGAAAAAAATAAAGAAATTGAAATGATAAAGAAGAATTTTATGTTTATGTTCTCAACTTTTTAGGAAGACAAGAAGACACAAAAAGAAGAATTAAATGCTTCCCTTAGCAAAATTGTAGAGTTAGAACAAGACTTACAGGAAATCACTGTGAAACCAAGAATGGAATTGAAGGAAATTCAAAATGAGCCAATTATAACTGAATGGTTCTAGGTTCGCAGTCCCCCATTACTTATGAAATGGATGGAAAAATGCTACATCTTGAGAAATGTTCAAACTAAGAACTATAGGTTGAAAAAGAAATTGGTACTTCTGAAAGAATCATTTCACATGACTTATAAAGGGAAGCAAGATGCATGTCAGCTAGTAGAGTGTTTATTATCCTGTAGGAGGCCATCCAGATTATACTCAATGTTTCTAAATGAACAATGGATAAGGTGGAAATTGTTCAGAATCTACAATGATCAACCTTACGAGCCTAATGATAAAAGATTTGTTAAAATATTTGTGGAATCAACCCCTAAGGATAAATATTTTATTTTTGAATTCCTTTTACATGATCTTTTATTAGAAAATCATACTGATTTCTTCATCAATCTGTTTGTTGGCGAAGTCCAATTAAGAGCTTTGTTATCTACTATGCAAAATCGGGTTCATTGGCAAGAACACACCAAATAATACGAACAAGCAAAAAGAACTATGGGTCTTCAAATAACATTACGTAATGCTAGGCCTACAGGTTTTAAATACACCTTTTTGTCTCTCCTAGTAAATGATAAAATGAAAGAAAAATATGATGACAGTCTCAAACTTTGTTACAATAATTTCATGGAACATGGGAAAAAGTTAATTGGAAAAGCCTGAAATGCTTGTGAGGAGAGATTTAGTCCATTACCAACACCTCTCAAGAAAAGAGAGGTCATCTCTCCTCTTAATATCAGATGGTATTTCAGAAGGGAAAATGCTTTAGTTAAAATTCTAAGAGACCTTAGGACAAATTGGATAGGAATGAGGTATAGACCTTCCTTGCTACTTAATCCACCTCTTGCTTTCCATATTTCAATAGATCAGAATGATCGAGTTTTCAATAAATGGAGAGAAGGTGTTATCTTTCATAGAGGGTTCATCCATGACCCTATAACCTTTGATTCAACAACAAAAGATGAGTTTGACCTTACTGCAAGATATGAAGAATGGAATAAAAGTCAGGGTTACAACTGTTAGAGTAATTGGACATTTACTTTATTAATTAAACAATATTTGTTTAATTACGTAAAGTTTCCTTTTAACTCTTTTTCACTTAAGCTAACATTAGGTACATAATAATTAATTGCTTTATTAATTATTATTGTGCAAGCCTAGGGTTTTCCTTTTTAGGGTTTTCATCTATATGTAGTTGAAAACTATCTTTTGTATAATAATTCATTTTAAATTTTCAGGTGAATACATTGCTCCACATTTTTGAGCAGTTCTTTTGTTGCTTCTCTTTGTTTCTCCTTGTAACAGGTTATTTGCTTGCAAAGATCTTTTGGACTCTTGTGGTGTTGTATCTTCTCAACTCCAACATGGTATCAGAGCTTCAGATTTGCAGCTGCTTGTTCTTGTTTTGAGATTTTGCATTGGAAGCAAATCTAGGGTTCTAAAGTTTTTTTTGGGTGGATTCAGCATACTCCATTTTTTGGGTTCACTTTGGGCTCAAATGGATAGTGCCATTGGATTCATAGCACCCAAAAACCCCTAAATCGACTGTCAAATCGTCGATTTTGGTTACAGTCAATTTGGAAGGCAAAATTTTTTTTTGCCCTAGGGCCATACAGAGCAAAAAACGCACAAAAATCGGAAAAAAAATTTAAAAAAAATCATTTTTCATTGGTTATTTTGCATGGTCAGTATTAAACCACTGTGCCACCAGAGCCCACCTAGCGGCCACCGCCCGGCCATCGCCACCAGCGGTTACCACCGGTCATGGCCAAGCGGCCACACTCCGCCCGAGCGCCGCCTGTGTGCCACTGGCCACACCGCCCGCCACCGGCCATGCCACCCGAGCACCGCCACCTCCTGCGCACCAACCCCCGATCTGCCATGTGCCCTGGGGCCACCGAATTTTAAGCCCTTGAGGGCTATTTTTTTCTCTTCAAGCCCCTATTATTCATTTTTTTCAAATGGGAATAACTTGGGCATCATAGCTCCATTTTTCGAACATGAAGATGCATTGGAAAGCTGAGAATGGCACCAATCTGATGGTATAGAAATATTTTTAATTTTTTTTACCCGTCTAGATATTTTTTACCAGTCAAAGTGAGGTCTTCTTTCTTCACTTCCGGGGTCATAGAAGATGCAAACGGACTCCGTTTTTCAAACTTGAATAGGCGTTGGAAAGCTCTCAACATGCTCTATTCAGTGATGTGATCTATTTTATCAGAATTTTCACCAGGTACATGAGAATTTGTCTTGAAGTATTTTTTGCTTATGCATTGCTTCCTTCTTCTCAGTTTGTACTAGGGTTTGGGTTTATCTTTTGTGGGGGGTGTTTTTTCTCTTGCTTTCTGTCATTTATATCAGAAAACCAGAACACCAAAACTCTCAAAAATACAAACCCTTTTGCATCTTCTGTCTATTCTGAAAGATCACATAATAATAAAAAACACAAGCAGGTACAGGTGTAGGGTTTCATGGCAGACTCTTTAGTTGAGCTACTCACATCACATAACTATCACACTTGGAAGTCTCGTATGATGAGGCTACTCAGGTCATGAGGGTTATGGTCTTGTTTAGATGAGGTTCAGCCTCAGTTGCAGCGTCCTTTTGAGATTATGCAGCACAGGAACAAGATGGATGAGGCTATGGGTTTGATATGCCTGCATGTTTCAGACAGTCTTTTGTTTCACCTTGATGCTTTGCTCACTCCTCGAGCCATGTGGCTGAAGTTTGAGACACTTTTTGGGGCCATTAATGAGTTTCGCGCATTACAGATTGAGGCAGAGCTGACTTCATTGTTACCTGATTCCTTCCCCACTATTGAGGACTTTTTGAACAAGTTCAAAACTATCCGCTCTATTTTACAGGGTTGTGGGAAGAACAAGACAGACACACAGTGCATTTATTTGATTCTTTCGAAGCTTCGTGGTCCATTTCAGATATTTGCTTCCTCCTTCTACTCCACCATGGATGGTTTGGGTGCCAATTTTACCATGCCTACCTTTGATTTATTTTGTGAGCATTTGTCTCGGGAACAGTCCCACCTTTCTCAGATGGATATGCTCTCAGGTTCAAAGAGCAAAGCATTGGTTGCTCAATCACCGAAGGGGAAACAGAAGCAGAAATCGAGGCCCAAGAAAGATTTTGCAGGTAGTGAGCATTCCTCCAAACCGCCTCCTAAGTCTGATTCTAAACCACCATTTAATCCTAAACATGGGAAATCTTCGAAGTCTGGTGAGTCTTCCTCCAAGACTAAGGAGAAATCAGGAGACACTTGCAGTTTCTGTGGCAAGCAAGGTCATCCAGTTTCCAGGTGTTGGAAACGATTAGAGGCTTTAGAGGAGGCCATGCAGCAGCAACACATCTCCTCACCGCCGTCTTCTTCTTCTTCCACCACAGGGAAGGGTCATGCTCTCACTGCACGCGCATCGACCAATGGGTCCACTTGGATTTTAGACTCTGGTGCTTCTCACCATATGACTCACACTCAGCAGTTGGTCACTTCTCTTGCCTCTTGTGGTACTTCATAGATTGCAGTGGGTGACTCTTCACAGCTTTCCGTCTTGGGTTCAGGTTCTGTCTCTTTGGATGGAGGCACTCTATAGGATGTTTTGGTTGTTCCTGACATTTCGACGAACCTCTTGTCCATTTATCAGATTTGCCACACTGGCTCTGGTAAGACAGTTGAGTTCTCACCACATGATGTGGTTATTCGGGACCTCCATGATTCTGATTTGGTTGTGGCTACTGGTAGTGTTGATACTGCATCTCGTCTTTACAGATTTGATGGCTTTGCGCCTTCTGAGGGTACAGGTTCATCTCTTATAGCACATGCAGATTCAGTGAGTCAGCTTTGGCATGAGCGTTTGGGCCATGTCAATTATAGATATCTTCAGCAGATGAGTACACAGTCACTTGTTCTTGGTCTTCCACGGATTTCCTGCACTGACGGTGTTTGTCATGGTTGTGTGCTTGGCAAGCATCATAGGGATCCCTTTCCAAAGGGAAGTACCACTCGTGCTTTGGCACCCTTGGAGTTGATTCATAGTGACCTCATGTCATTTCCCACTCCTTCTTTTTCAGGGGCCAAGTATGTACTCACATTCATTGATGACTTCTCCAGACGCACATGGTTGTACTTTCTTAAGTACAAGTCTGATGTCTTTGATTCCTTTCGTGTCTTCAAGACATTTGTAGAGAAGCAGTCTGGTCTCTCTATCCGGCGGATACGTACAGATAATGGGGGGGAGTATGTGAATCAGGCTTTCAGAGATTTTTGCACTGAGCATGGTTTACAGCATCAGTTTTCTGTTCCCTACACCCCTCAGCAGAATGGTATCGCTGAGCGAAAGAACAGAACTTTACGGGAGATGGCTAATTGTATGATTCAGTCCAGGTCCATGGATTCGTCTTTTTGGGCTGAGGCAGTCAATTGTGCCAACTATATTCAGAATCGGATGCCTCACAAGGCGATTCGACATATGACTCCTGAGGAGGCTTGGTCTCATGACAAGCTTGATATTTCATCATTTCGAGTATTTGGTAGTGAGGCATGGGCTTTTATTCCTGATGCTCAGAGGAGAGCTATGGAGCGGAAGAGTCGACCCCTCATATTTGTCGGCTACTGTGAGGATGTTAAGGCATACAGGTTATTTGATCCTGATTCCAGAGAGGTCTTGTTTCGACGGGATGTTCAGTTTGATGAGCGCCTTCCTCCAGTTGATACCCTGTCTCCAGTGTCCACTTCACTACCTACTCCACCCTCTACAGCTCTTCAGGATTATTTTGAGGATTCTGATGAGGATATTGATGATCCCCCATCTCCACCTCCACTTGCTCCACCTCAGAGGCCCAAATGGGCTCGCTTTACTATTGAGGCAGCAGGATCTATGGCCGGTGATCCTTCAGACACTCGTCGCACTCGTTCTCATACTACGGGTTCTAGTCTTTTGACTCATGCTCTTTCAGAGGATCCTCAGAGATTTTCAGAGGCGACAGGTCACCCTAAGTGGGATAGTGCCATGGAGGAAGAGTATTCTTCTTTGATGAGGAATAATACATGGGATCTCTGTCCTCTTCCTAAGGGCAGAAAGATGGTTCGGTGCCGATGGTTGTATCGCACCAAGTATGCTGCTGATGGTTCTATTGATAAGTACAAAGCACGTCTTGTTGCGAAGGGTTTCTCACAGGTTGAGGGTATTGATTACTCTGAGACATTTGCCCCTGTCGCCAAGATGAATTCTATTCGCTTTGTATTATCACTTGCAGCTTCTAGAGGATGGCTCATTTTTCAGATGGATGTGAAGTGTGCCTTCTTACATGGTGACCTACAGGAGGAGATCTATATGGAGCAGCCTCAGGGATTTGTTCATGATTCTTCTTTGGTTTGCAGACTTCAACGTTCATTATATGGTCTCAAACAAGCCCCTCGGGCTTGGTATGAGAAGATGGACTCTTTTTTGCTCTCCACTGGTTTCACTCGTTGTCATTCTGATCACACGGTCTATATTCAACATCTTGAGGGTGAGATCCTGATTCTTGTGCTATATGTTGATGATCTTCTCATCACAGGTAGCTCATCCTCTATGATTCAGAATTCTCAGCTAGCCTTGATGGAGCAGTTTGAGATGACAGATCTTGGCCTTTTGCACTATTTCCTTGGTCTTCAGGTGATTCAGTCTTCAGAGGGGATCTCCATTTACCAGCAGAAGTATTCTTTTGATATGCTTCAGCGCTTTGGCATGCTTGATTGCAAGCCTGCCCCCACACCTTTTCAGTCAGGGGTTGTTTTGACTACTACTTGCCCCACTCCTTCAGTAGATGCTACACTTTACAGGCAGTTGGTTGGCAGTTTGTTGTACCTGACTCACACTCGTCCTGATCTTTCCTTTGCGGTTGGTCTTGTCTCTCGATTCTCACATGATCCTCATGAGAGTCATTGGCAAGCTGCCAAGCGTATTTTGAGGTACATTCAGGGCACCACTTCATATGGCATTCACTACACATTAGGGGATCCTCACATTGTTGGCTACACTGACTCAGATTGGGCTGGTGATGTCAATGATCGGAAGTCTACTTCTGGCTTTGTTTTTTGTCTTGGCTCTGGTCCTATCACATGGTCGTGCAAGAAGCAGACTGCTCATGCATTATCATCTACAGAGGCTGAGTACCGAGCTGCAGTGCTCGCTAGTCAGGAGATTTTATGGCTTCGTCAGTTGATGACTGAGTTTGGTTTTCCTCCTGATAGTCCCACTATTCTTTGGTGTGACAATCAGAGTGCTATACACATTTCGCGCAACCCGGTGGAGCATCAGCGGACGAAGCACATTGAGCTTCATATGCATTTCATCAGACAGTTGATTCAGGATGGTTCTCTCATCTTGGAGTATGTTCCCACTGCCGAGCAGGTTGCAGACATCTTCACGAAACCTTTTGCATCTCCGCGCTATCTTCAGTTGCGCTCTATGCTTGGGGTGAAGGAAGTTGTCCTTGGGGGGTCTTTATGAGGCCTTCCTTCCTTCATGTTTCTTTCAGCATGTTGTTCTATCTCTTTTTGGAGAGGAGTTTTTCCCACTTGGTTTTCTCCTTTTCTCCGTTTCATAGAGATTTCATTGTATTTGGGTACCTGATCTGGCCTTGTTGCCGGGACCCTTTGCTTTTGCTTTCAGTAGCTTCTTCTAGGTTTTAGCTTCTCCCTATGTCTATCTTAAGGGGGGGTGTTAGAGTAATTAGACATTTACTTTATTAATTAAACAATATTTGTTTAATTACGTAAAGTTTTCTTTTAACTCTTTTTCACTTAAGCTAACATTAGGTACATAATAATTAATTGCTTTATTAATTATTATTGTGCAAGCCTAGGGTTTTCCTTTTTAGGGTTTTCATCTATATGTAGTTGAAAACTATCTTTTGTATAATAATTCATTTTACATTTTCAGGTGAATACATTGCTCCACATTCTTGAGCAGTTCTTTTGTTGCTTCTCTTTGTTTCTCCTTGTAACAAGTTATTTGCTTGCAAAGATCTTTTGGACTTCTGTGGTGTTGTATCTTCTCAACTCCAACAACAACTATGGAGCAGGAGGACCTTCCAGGAACTAGGAGGGGAAGGAAATGATGAGGTAAAAATAACCTCATCATAAAGAAACCAGAAAAGCCTATTTATATAAGCTCAATCCTCAGTCTCTACCAATTAATTAAACTTTAGGAGAAATAATTGCTTATCTTTAAGGAAAATTATGCAAACTTTATTTCTTATGATCAATTGAGGTAATCTACCAATATGGTTTTAATTGGTTGTTTTGAGTGTTTTTGTAGAGCAATAATGAAACATCATGCAACAGTTGCAAAATGTTTAAACCGGAATGTGCCTTAGTAACAGTTGAAGATAGATGTTGGGAACTTGCTCCTGAACGTCAGGTTGATGAACCAAGGATATAGTTATTGTTAGTTTAATTTTTGTTATGATCTTTAGTCAAAAACTTCATGGCTCATCTCGATCCTTCTTAATATTTATGTAATGAGGAGTTAATTGTTATAGAATTTTTCAATGGCTATCCACGCCATCTTAAATCTAGGATTTAGGTAAAATTTTTCTATAAAAATGTAATTTTTTGAAGTTGAAAAAGATGCTGAATAGTAATGTAATGTTGTTAACATGATCTCTGTATATTTATGAAACTATCTTCTGTCAATTGTTAAGTTGTTGAGCCATGGATGATAATTGTCTTTAATGGAAGAACTTCATAACCAGTAGTGTATGTAACTTGAGAATGAATGTGATAACGCACAAGCTAGCCACTCGAGGGAAGATAAATTAAATACATAAGTACTTACTATTATGTTATTTTTTTTGTTAAGTTAGATAACCGTTTAGTAGGAAATCATTAAGTCTGTCGGTTGTTGAGTCTGAAGTTCTGGAGCACTCTTTGTTTTCAATTATTATGAGTTGTTGCAACTGTTAGAATTTTTTATTGTTTAAGAGAATGTTTCATGATCTGTTTACTCATTTTTCCACTTTCATAGTTTATCAGTTTATTTATTCTTGTGCTTTCCATCTTAGTTGTTATGCTTTCTAAATTAGTTATTGTAGACATGGAAAATGTGCAAATTCAGTTTGACACACTTGATCTTGATTATTAACAACATTTCTTCCTGAATCATACTCAACTTTTCATCATATTTTGTCTCTTAATTTAATAAATCATTGTTTATTTGATTAAGTCTTTCTCCTTCTTTGATTAAATCAATCAATTCAATTTGATTAATCTTATGTCTCTGTTTAATTAAATAAATCATTTTATTTAATTAAAGTTTCTAAAATCCTCTTATCCAATTTAATAAATTAAAACCTTATTTGATTTAATCTAACATCTTCCCACTTAGTTAAATAAATCAAAATCATTTATTTAATTAAACCAATTCCTCTCAATTCTGATTTAAATTAATTCAACAATTTAAGTCTAAATTGTCACATCTCCTAAATTCCTTATTAAATTAATTAGAATTTGATTAGTTTAATCTTAATTTATGTCACATGCTCTAGAGAATGCAACTTGCACAATAAATAAATTACTTTGATTTATTAATTCATTTGTTTTCCCTCACATAGCATCAAAAGGGAATATTCCCTCCATTTAAATTCAAAATGTCCAAGTGGACTTGTACATCCAACAAGGCATTCACTCGTCTTACATGTCCTTTTGCGAGCCAAGTGGAATTTATTTCATTCCTTTTTCCCTCTCACATTTTATTTCTCAAATTTGAAATTCCACCTAATTGCATTTATTATCACTTTGGCCAAAATGTGCACAACCTTCAACCATTCACATCTTGACAAGTGGCACTTGGCCATTGGATGTTGAATGATCCCACATTGCTTGCTTTCACTCTCTTTTCCAGTTTGGAAATCTATAAATTGGAGAATTCTCTCCTCATTCAAGGATCCACAATTTGATACAAAGATACTCTCTAGACATTAAGAGCCAATTTTGTGCACACCATTCCACATATTAATCATTTTCAAAATTCATAGCTAGCTTATGCTCAAATCTTATTTGAGGGGTTTGATTAATCTACACATCAACATTTTCAATTCAAGAATTGGGAAAGGGTTGCTTACTACACAACAAAGTGGCACCAATCCACTATGAGATAAAGGTTTGATCATGTTCTTTACATATTTTTCTGTTTAAAGTATTTTCTGCTTATTATTTGCATATATGAACATGATTAAGTATTTCATAGGGATGTTAAATTTGCTGATTTGAACTGACTGGTGCTAACAACATGAAACTGGTTTAAGTATCTCCCTTGTAGATTTTAGCATTCACATTCTGGCACTAGAAGGAGGGCAATTTATTTAATCACTCAAGAGCTTCTGGATTTAACACATCTTTCTTTCCTTTTCATATCACATTTCAATGCACTAATTTATTAAGCTAATGTATAATGAGGGAGCGTGAAAGAAAGTAGACATGCAATATTTTTTTGTTTTATTTACTTTTGTAAAGTAAAGCAATTTGAAAGCATACAAACAATGTTAGAATGATGCATCTTATTTGAAAGTCATACGTAAACTGCAGTCTATTATGTGTTTCATCTTTCGACCACTCTAAAACTTCAAAAGTTGTGTGTTTTAGCTACTGATCTTTTGCTTTCAAGATTTTGAGGTTTGAATTTGACTAGTCCCACCACCTACCGTGCAGTAATGCCCTTCATTCCATCTCCCCGTGATACAACGGTGATCCGACCTTGACCGCTCTGTTGCAGTTCATCTCCTTACCGCTCAACCATCGGTCCTATTTCTTCAACCCGTGGTATCGCGGTGACAACTCCATCTTTTCTACAACCTTACCACGGTCTTCATCCTTTTCCCTATGGTGTGCCAGTCCTAACTGTCATAGTTCTCTCCATTGTTTACTGCACCACCACAATCTTCTTCCATACCCACCGCGGTTGAGCGGTGTCTCCCGCATGACCACCACCTAGCCATTCCCTGTCCGTGGTTGAGCGTTGTCCACCGCATTACCACCAACTAGCTTTCCCTTACCCATGGTAGTGCAGTAAACTCTTCCTTGACCATCACCGCTGTCCCGCAGTTTGCCACCTAACCGCCAGTGGTAGCGGGATAACCGCCCACCACTGCCACCGCGTCACTGTGGTCTCTTGCTTAAACATCTGCTGTATTGCGATTAACTGCCTAACTGTCACTTGAATACCACCGAGTCACTGCGGTTTGCTATCCTGCTACCCGTAGTATTGCAGTAAACCCGCTTGACTGTCTGAGCAAGTTGTCACCGTGTCACTGTGATCTCTTGTCTAATCGCCAGCGGTAGCGTGGTAACTGCTAATCGCCACTGCATTATCGTGGTCATCTACCCTATTGCCGACAGTAATGCAATAAACCTACTGACTGACTGTGCAAAGCCACCACCACATCACCATGCCACCTACCTTAACCATTGCAGTAGGGCGGTAGAGGCTGTAAATGTATGAAAAAGCATCGGTATAAGAGAATTTTAAGCATTATAAGAGGGATAAATAATTTTTCTTGTAAGAAATGGAATTTTTTAATAACCTATGTTTAAAGTATGAGAAATTTTGTGGATTATTTTATTCATATTAATTGGTATTTTCTTTTATAGGTTGATATTGGAATCAAGCCAAGGCAAAACAAGATTGAAATCCAAGATTCACAAAAGCATTTCTTAATGCATATTTGAGCTAGATTTTTCCATTTTCATGCTTTTTTAAATTAATCATTTGAATTGATCCTTTTGGTTAAAATGAACCTTAGACATTTACTAAATTTCAATTGGGTTCTAAAAATTGAACAAGGCAACTTCCACATCTCATTTTGGTGTTTTAAAACGAACTCATCACTACTTTGAGGTATAAAATGAACAAGTGTTTTTCATGTTTTGCAAACTTTTTCACAAATTAATATCATTTAAAAGGCGTATGCACTTCTCTCATGCTTCATGACGATCTTGAGAATCAAAAGTCTTTTGGTGATATTAGTTTGTTTAAAAGATTGCGTTCACACTTTCATTTTGGGAACTTAAAATTGAACAAAACATCTTGTGAGTGTGAGTAAACTTATTGCGAGTGTTCTCCCTTTGTTTCTAAATGAAGGTTGATTGAACTACGAATATATTACTCACTTTTGTTTATCTTAGCGGGCCTTCCTTATGGGAAAAAGTACTCACCCAAGGGAACGACCCAACTGGTAACACACTAAAACCAAGTGTATTTCCAGTCGGGATATAAAAGTGGGTACTGGAACAAAAGCCATTATCACGTGGTTGGCTTTGATGAGAAGGGTAGCAATGGTCTCTCACTGCATGGGTCAGCCTCCACGAACAAAAAGTTTGAATTAAAACCCTTGCTTAGAAGGCCAAATCCTTATCTATTTTATTGGTGCAAAAGGTCATGTCATTTGAAGCCTCACCACATTATACATGCAGTTTTGTTGTAGAGATGAAAATTATGCCATGGGAGATTCATGGGTATTGATGCATGGCTGAACCGAGAAGTGTGTGTCGTGGAGGGGAGCTAGTGTGGTCAAGCATCTAGTCATCCACACAGAATATGCGCAGCTGAATTCGTCCAAGTGGGAACCCAACAAAATATTGTCTCTTCATCTTAGGGTTGTACATGTGCTTGGAAATGAAAAATACATTGCTTGGTTCTTAAAACAATTTAAAAACAAACATTCATAAAGAGCTCCAAATTTCAAACCCCTTGGAGGAAAAAAATATCCTTCATGAATTTAAGTACTCTTGCTTTCCCTAGGGATCATATCCTTAGAGGTTTCTAAGTTCTTGGATTTTATCATTATTTATTTTCACTAAGATTAAACCTAAGAAAATTTTTCCCTAATTTCCTTGATTTCCACATAATGGACCCTGTGGGATGAAAAACAAAGTGGGACATTAGACATGCAATCTGAAACATAATCAAGCAAGTGCTTTTGGTAAAAAGAATTCACTAAGGCAAGATAAAAGACAAATTGGACCTCATATGTGTTGCCTCAAATGATTTCCCGAAAGGTCAAAATCCCAAAACCAACATTCAAAAGGATAAGTCTAAAAGCCCATGAACAACGTCTTGAAATGCTCTTTGAAATTAGAGAAAGACTAGTGTACAAATTCTATAAGAAGGCTTCAAGAAACAACCAAAATTTTAATGCATTCTACTATCAACAGAATCTTGAGCTTTTTGAAAGGTTTGCTTTCCTCACATAGGAAGTGTAGCATGTTCTTCAACACCAATTTTTCGTAAAAGAGAGTCGTGTCTAGGTCAAGGTCTAGGATCAAAATCTTCACCCTCATCCATCTCTCCATCAACCAAATCTCATCCCATCAACAAAATTTTGAGAACTTTAGAAAAATCATTCATGCTAAACTTAAAGGCTAAATCAACATCACTCTATCTTGGCTTAACACACCTAGCCAAATAGTCAAATATCTTGAACAAATTTTCCCCTAGGATAACACAAATTCCTGGGGTTTACTATTTCATGATCACCTTGGTTGGCTTAACACACTTAGCCTATCCATTCCCTTGTGCAAAATTTTCCTAGGATAACACAACTTCCTAGGGTTTACAATATCACCATAATCTTGATTGACTTAATACATCTAGTCAAACCATCAATCCAAGCCCTAAAGTTTAGCATAACCCCTAAAAGGTTCCTCAAAGGTTTCATTATTTCACTTCATCCATTTATATCATCATCATCACCACCCCTTTTTGATTCTTTTCTTATCTTAGTTCTTCTCTTTTGGGCCTAAAAATCAAGATCAAACGATCCCTATTTTTATGGTCCAAAAAAGATCACAACACAAGAGGAACATGGAAAACATCAACAAAATATCAACTTCCAGTGACTTGGGTCAAGTAACCACCGAAAAAAAACTTGCAAGATCAATCAATATCCCAAGCAGTTCTCCTCTACCATCACAAAATCCTCAAGAGGAAAGTTATGAAGAGGACATCACAAATGAGTACATGGGGATGACACAATAAAAAATGCTAAAAATGGTCCAAAATCCAGAGAATCATAAAATTGTCAATGCCATGTTTAAATAATTACACACGTTAATGAAAGGAGGGATCCCAATTCTTCTAACCTTGACGTAGGTGCTAGTATGGACATGCCACTTACAAAATCATCCCCAATGTCAACTCCAAAAATCACTCAAGAAATGCCTCGAACCATATCAACAATCACACCAACTTCCCCACTTGTAAACAAAGGAAGTGCTATGTTTCGAGAGTTACAACAACATTTTCTTGTGAACAACAAAGAGGTAAGTGTCAACACCACTTTGGAAAAATCTTTCCTCATGAATCCATCACACCCGTACGTCCCACTCACCTTCCATAATCATACAGATTCATCCTCATTCCATGCAACGCCCACCTATTCATTATACATACAAACTTCTCTACCGCAAGGAGAAGGTGGTTTGTTTGGAACAACAGGATTCACTGACCCGTTCTCTTTCCAGGGGAACTTACCACCCTTTCCCCCATTACCACTCATGTCCACATGACCCTTAGGGTTGGGTCTTCCCCCTATCCCTCACTAGTTTCTCAAATTAGGGCAATCTGAGCACTAGATCAAATCCTCTCCTTTTGCCAACACCATCACCACAACAAGTGGCAACCACTCGAGCCACCATGTTCAACACATCAAACGGTCCCCAAATCCCTCAAAGCATACCTTCTCAAAGATCGAGTATTTCAACCACACCTCCAACAACCCAAATATTGACCACCACCCCAACCGTTTTGCCTATCACCAAAGATGGCATAATTCCTAATCCACCACCAATCCCACCAAAGGCCAATGTGACGAATTCATTCACCATCCAAAAATCCAATCATCAGAGGGTACTAAAACAAGCTTAGAAAGTCATGCAACAAGCATAAGCACAAGCACAACTAGTTGCCCAACAAGCTGCACAAGCCCAACAAGCTACACAAGATGCACAAGCCGCTCAAGCAACCCAACAATTGCAAGCCCAAGCTCAAGACCAGGTCCAACAGGTGCAGGCACAATACCAAGTGCAAGGCATAGGTGGCTAGTCAAGGCATGCAAGCAAATGGCTCCCTTTTTCCTGCTCAATATTTGAATTCACTTTCTTTATCTTTTGCTTGAATTTGTGTGTGAATCTGCACCCTTGAGATTTGATAATTGTTTTTGGGCAAGAAAATCCCTCCTAGAGAAGTTGTGTGGTCAATTATGGCATTAGTGACACTTTGGGTCAACCACAAGCATACTAACAAGCCTTGCAATATTTTTAGGCACAACAACTCGCCCAACAACAAAATTTGTTGGCTCAACAATAGCTCACCCAACAACAACTCACCCAAAAACAGGCTTCATTGGCTCAACAATAGCTCACCCAAAAAATGCTTCGTTGGTTCAATAACAACTCGACTAGCAACAAGCTTTGTTGGCTCAACAACCTCTTGACCAACGACAAGCCTCGTTGGCGCAACAAAAGCTCGACCAATGACAAGCCTTGTAGAGGTAACAGTAGCTCTACCAACAACAAGCCTCTTTGACACAACAACAACTAGACCAACAATAGGCTTAATGGGAACAACAACAAATGGATCAACAACAAGCTTTGTTGGAACAACAACAAAAAGATCAACAACAAGCATTATTGATGAAAATGTAGGCATATCAGCAGGCCTTGAACACACAACAAACTTTGCAACAAACTCCCACCAGTACACCTCCCGCCAATCAGGCACCCCCAACACCTCACAACACATTCATACCACCTCTCGATCCACACAATGATGTTGCAACACAAATCAAACTACTCTTGCAACAAGTGTTGGACCTCTAATCAGGGAAAAAACAACCAAAACACTAGGAAACTTGTGCCCCTATCCATTCAATAGAAATCTCAAAATGGTACCATTCCCAAAGGGATTTGAAATCCCCAAATTCGATAAGTACAATGGAATGGGAAACCCTAAAAATCATATAAGGGAATTTCAAGTGCATTGCATGGAGGTTCCATATGATAAAAAATATTTAATGTGACTTTTCCCCCAAAGTCTAACTGGTCCTGCCATCGAATGGTTTTCTCACCTACCCACAGGCATTAAAATATTCCAGGAAATTGTGGAAGCATTCCTTAAAAATCATGCCTTCAACATCGGTGCCAATGTTAGTTTGGAAGAACTATCAATGCTCAAACAAAGAAAAGGAGAGCTATTCACAACCTTCTTGCAAATATGGCAATCCAAGGCCAATCAAAGCAAGTGGACCATGCCAGAAGAACAACAATTTTGCATGATCATATCTAATCTAGATGAAAACTTAGCGTTCTACTTAAAAATGCAATGCATCACATCATATGATCAATTGATCCCAAAGGCGCTCAACATCAAAAGAGCCCTTACTGCATGAGGAGGCACATCAACATTCACTCCACCATAGGATAACCACCCGTCCAACAATTATAATGATAAACCTCGAACATGGTCAAGGAACAAAAATATCACAAATGACGGTGTGGTCGATGCTAAAGTGGTCATCAACGCTCCTAAGAAAAACATCCAGACCCATCATCAACTGCAAAATCATAATCGCAATAATGTGCAAACTAATACAGTAGTAGCACAACAACAACCACTTTCTACCAATTAAATCAACAATCTGGGCAATCAAGGAGGACCACCTCCTAGAGGTAAAAATCCTCTCAAACGAAAGTTCACAGCTCTTGGAGAACCCATCAAATCCATAATGAAGAAGTTGGTCAAGGAAAACCTAATCAAAGTCTCGAACTCCGAGTAATACACGGAACCCATGACCAAACTACCATGTACAAAGAAAATCTCCTTAGTGACTTTCACAAGATCAGGGAACATACCACTACAAATTGCATGAGGCTAAAGAATATCATCCAAGATCTCATCGAAGACAAGATCATCAATGTCGAGCAACCAACCGGTAATCAAAATCTGAAAATATACACAAATCCAATGCCAAACCATAATCAAGGAAATGACCAGGAGAACGACAAAGACAAGCAAAAATATACTAGTGCTAACCTAGTATATGAAGAGATAGTCGCATGTGTCGATGAAATGGTCACGGTCATTTATGTCAAGGGCACCAATACTGACTATGGAGTCACCACACATGGCAGAAAGGTCACCATTGTAGGGGCACCATCTAAGATCCCCACATCAAACACAAAATCCATCCCTTATGACTATAGGAAAATTCTTAAAAATCTTCGCTGCCCATAGGAAATTTCTTGATGAAGCTTTAGCAGCATCCATCATCTCTACCACCCTTGACACAAATTAGTTTCAGGCTATGGTTGGAAATATCGTCACCCAAAATCTCCTAACATTATCTAATCAAGACATCCCCCTGCAACCCTTTCATAACCGCGCACTTCACCTACAAGTGCTGGTCCATAAAAATAAAGTTAAAAGAGTCCTAGTGGATGGAGGTGTAGGCCTTAATATTTTCTCTCTCAAGCTTCTAAAGAACTTAGGGTTTGTCGAGGATTCTATTAACAAGAACAAGAGTATCACAATAAGGGCATATGATGATCAAGAAAGAGTGTCTCAGGGCACTATTAAAATCCTAATCCAAGTGGGACCAACAACCATGGAGACTACCTGTTAGGTCCTCAACCTTGACCTACCATATAACATCCTCTTAGGACATCCATGGATCCAAAGAATGAAAGTAGTTGCCTTGACATATCACCAATGCATCAAGTTCTTGCACCAAAATGAGGAGGTCACTATACACGGGGATCCCGAACCATTCACCTACTACAAAAACTTGGAAGCCAAGTTTTATAAAATCCCCCAAGTACCGAAAAATGATGAAGGCCCATCCACTACATACATTGACCCAACTAGCCTCACCTCCACTTCTGTGATAGAGACACCCACCATCCCTAATATATCCGGCATCAAAAACATGATCCGAGACAACGGATGTGGAAACTATAGAATGAAAAAGAGTGCATTTGTTGTAGGAGAGTTACCACAATATTCTAGGTCACATGGGCAACCTCAACCAACTAAAACACCCATCCACACCCTTAGGGAGGACCCCTTTCGATTTCGCCATTGGGGAGACCTAATTCAGGAAAGTTTTGGTGAGGAAGATATTTCAAGCATAATATACCGCGATGCAGAACCCACACCCACATTACCTATGGATGAAGCCAACAGAGGGCTACAAATAATACTTGGCATGGGCTACAATAGAAACCAAAGCCTTGGAAGGAACAATGATGGATGACTAAATCCCATCATTGCAAAAAGAAGAATTCAAAACTTTGGCCTTGGATGTACTCCCTCGAGTATAACCGTACGTGGCAGAGGTACTCCTATTAGGGCAGTCAGGTCCTCCCCTCAGGTACCGGTAACCACCCTTAGACCACCCATATGCACAGGCATCCCGCTTGAAATCTTCACCTTTGACATCACTGATGTCAGTGCCAGTAGTGACGATGATGATACCATAACAGGCCTACCCATGCATTTTGAGGATTCTTCCTTACTAATTATTATTGCCTCACCCACTGAGTCAAACCAAAAAACACACCAAATAAACTTAGTATATCCTCAACTCATCGATCATGACCAACGAGGACTGCCAATTCTAGACTCATTTGAAAATGATGAGTCCCTCTCAAAATTCATGAGACTAAGGGATAGAGTTCCATGTGGGGATCACAAGGCAGGTTCTGACATCACTTTAGACACCTAGGCATATTACGGGGAGATGATTGAGTCCTTCAATCGCAAAAGAAAAATATCGAGAATAAGCTCGAAGTTATTGAGTGAAAACCACACTGTGGCACTCTCTAACCACATAACAGTAAAAATAAAGGAAGCATCTAATGGTGAAAACCTCTTTGAGGCATCAAAGGATGAAGCATTCAATCTCCCCCCTACTTCTCTACATCAAGAAAAATCAATAGTCCTGGCAGAGCAGTGTAATCCTGTTAACTTGGGAATGAAGGTGACACCACAAATCACTTTCTATGTCGAGTCTCTCCTAACAGAGGAACAAGAATTGCTGGCACCATTTTTGAAAGAAAGGAAGGTGAAATTTGCATGGACCTATGCTGACATGCTAGGTTTGGATCCGAATGTGGTGGTTCATGATTTGGCTGTTTACCCTAGAGCAAAGCCGGTTAGACAAAAGTTAAGAAAAATGCATCCCTAGATAGCCTTGCTAGTCAAGGTAGAGTTACAAAAACTCTTGGATGCTGGCTTCATACACCCGATTGAATATCCAGAATGGGTATCCAACCTTGTACTAGTCTCAAAACCAAATGGGGGCATCCGCATCTGTACAGACTTTAGAGACCTTAACAAAGCATGTCCTAAGGATGACTTTCCACTATCCAACATTGATATGATAGTCGATATGACAGTCGGACATGAGATGCTATCCTTGATGAATGGATTCTTAGGACATAACCAAATAATGATTAGAAAAGAAGACCAACATAAGATAGCATTCACATGTCCTTGGGACACCTACTGTTGGAATGCGATGCCATTTGGGCTAAAGAATGCAGGGGCTACATATCAGAGAGCCATGGCACTAATCTTCCATGACATGATACAAAAAATGGTCAAAGATTATGTGGATGACATATTGGCTAAATCAAAGAAGAGGCAAAATCACATAGCAACCCTAAGTGACATATTTGACAGATTGGAGAAATACAAGGTCAGGTTCAACCCAATGAAATATATCTTTGGGGTACAATCTGAAAAAATGCTAGGATACATAGTGTCAATGAGAGGGATAGAAGTGGATTCAGAAAACGTAAAATCAATCTTGATATGGGAGCACCAAGAACACTGAAAAAAATCAAAGGACTACAAGGCAAACTTCAGTCCATCCGGAGGTTCATAACATAGTTGGTGGACAAACAGATTGCCTATTCACATCTGCTCCACAAGGGAGTAGCATTCAAGTGGGATGACAAGTGCGAACATGCATTTAGCAATATCAAAGAATATCTACTCACACCACCTATGTTAATGCCACCCATTGCAGGGAAACCATTGATCTTATACATCTTAGCAACAACAGTAGCCTTGGGTGCTCTTTTGTCTTAGCACAATGAGAATGGAACAAAAAGGGCTATCTATTACATCAACAAGACAATGGTTGGCCATAAGTTAAACTACACATTCATTGAGAAGGCTTTCCTAGTAGTAGTGTTTGCTTCACAAAAATTCCAACACTACATGTTGGCACATAAAATCAAGCTCATCACCAAGATAGATCCCTTAAAATATCTACAATCAAAAGCTATGCTCATGGGAAGAATGGCTAAGTGGGTCATGATACTGTCAGAGTATGACATTGAGTATGTGGAGTGAATTACAATTAAAGGACAAGTTATTGCGAAACAAATGGCCGAAGCTCCCATCTATGCAGAGAACCCACTCATATCAGAATTTCCAGATGAGTCCATCTTTAATCTCAACATAGTTGATCATTGAAAACTATAATTCGATGGTTCCCACACACAACATGGATCGGGAGCCGGTGCCTTCTTTATCACCCCACAAGGGGATTGCATACCAAGATCTTACAAGTTGGCATTCCCCTGTACAAACAACATTGTAGAGTATGAGGCTTTAGCCATAGGTCTCAAAATTGTGGCACACTGGCGAATCATGGCATTAAAGGTCTATGGAGATTCATAGCTTATCATTAACCAAGTCAATGATGAATACCAAACTAAGGATGATAAGATTACACCATACAAGAAAGTGGTAGAAAGCCTCAAAGAATCTTTTATCGATATCACCTTTGAGAAGATACCGAGGGAAAATAACAAAACAATTGATGCAATGGCAATGATTGGATCCTTGCTAGATATCCCTCGTAATGTCTCAAAACATGAATTCCTAGTAGAGCATCTTCTCGTACCCACTTTCGAGGTACCAGAGTTAGGATATGCATGCAAACTCGTTGGTCCCGGTTATCTTTGGTACCATGACATCTACACCTATCTGAGATTGGGAGTCCTGCTAGCTGACATTAGCCCGAACCTCAAGCAAACCTTTGTCAAAAGGTCCTTATGATTTGTCATCCTAGGAGAAACCCTCTTTCGTAGAAGCATCAATGGAACCCTGTTACATTGCTTAAAACTTGAGGAAGCCCTGATTGCTTTGAATGAGGTACAAAATGGCACTTGCGGTTCACACTTGAGCAATATGACCTTGGCCAAGAAGTTACTAAGAAATGGATACTACTGGCTGACAATGGAAAGAGAGGCACATGATTTTATCAGAAGGTGTCTACAGTGCCAGTAGCATGGAGATCTCATTCATGCACCAACTCAAGAATTACATCCTATTGTTACACCTTGGCCCTTTTCCCAATATGGGCTCGATCTCATAGGTAAAATCTCACCGACCTCATCCAACGACCACAAGTTCATCATCACCACGATAAAATATTTCACAAAATGGGTTGAAGCAATTCCCATGAACTACATCACTGGAAAGAAGATATCCAAGTTTAGCTTGAACTACCTTATTTGTTGATATGGCATCCCTCAATCCATTATCTTTGATAATAGGACACCCTTCAAGAATTAGGATGTTTGTGACTTGTGTGAAAAATTCAAAATCCAATACCACTTTTCCACACCATATTACCCACAAGGCAATGGCCAAGAAGAAGCTACCAACAAAACCATTCTGAAGTTCCTTAATAAAAAAGTCAATAACTCCAATCGTGACTTGCATTTGCAATTAAATCCTACCTTATGAGCCTACCGCACCAGCATCCACACGCCAACATGTGCCACCCCATTTTTCTTGATCTATGGATCAAAATCCTTAATCCCAATTGAGATCGAGCTCCCGTCACTAAGAATATCATTGCAAAACCTCATCACATATGAGGAATAAAGGGCTACAAGACTAAATGAGCTAGAGTTACTAAATGAATGACGCATGGATGCCCTAAATAATCTATAGGTCTACCAGAATCACTTGAAACAAAGCTACAACAAGAAGATCGGGCAACACACCTTCCAAGTCAGTGAACTTGTGATGAAAGGGAACCAAAAGAATGTGCCAAATCTAGAGAGCAAAGGAAAATTCGAGCCCAACTGGCTGGGACCTTTTGTCATCATAGCCAGCTATAAATCAGGAGTATATCAATTAGCAACACCGGAAGGCGAGTCTCTGTAGAAGCCTATGAATAAATCTCACTTCAAAAAGTTTTATGCATAAGAACTTGCAAGGTATAGAACCAAAAAAATACAAAAACAATAAAAAAAGTCCTGAAAAAATGGTTACCTTGATGAAAACCTAGCAAACAGGTTTCTTGGTGACAAAAAAAAAAAGAAAGGATTGAAAACAGTAAAAAAAAAATCGTCCTCTAGTGAAAACCACTTCGGTAGCGCTTTGGACAAGTACCTTGGTGAAAACCTAGCAAACAGGTGCCAAGTGTAAATAAAGCACTCCCCATTTACCAGGATATGCACAAATCACTCATCCATTCCATCACATTTCATTAATCATCCACCCACCCATCTGCTCGCATCCATACCATAGCCTGAGTTGATGCCCATATCATATTCCACCATAGTACTACTTGGCATATTCCTAAGATTAGTTTGTCCTTCCTTCACCAAAGTAGTCTATCACACCATGATGGGGGCATGTTCCTATACCTACATCAGATTGGATTTGTGTATACTCTTGTGACCTTCCTAAACATCAAAAAATAAAAAAATATTCAAAAAATTCATCATTGAAAATCTAAAACATGTCGAAAATCTCAAAAAATCTTCAAAAATTTCATCATTGAGTCTTGTTAGTCTTCCACCTTGTCCAAACTACATCGTATTTGAGCTTGAACATAGGAAAGGTTGATCTTTGATCATCCTTCGAGACATTTAGGTCAGTCTTTAGGCATCCGTCGCATTGGCAGTTCATTTGCCCGTCTAGTTTACCATTTGGGTCAGTCCTTAGGCGTTTGTTGCAATAAAATGGCAATCAATTTTCCCATCTTATCATCATCAAGTCAATCGTCACTTTCACCGTTTGAAGAGTTAATCAAAAGCATGTTTAGCAGTTTCCAAAGTGAACACCTAATCGTCAGAGTCTTAGGCATAAGTCAGTAAACAAGCAAGTTGATCAACTCAAAGTATCAATAGCTTATCACCTAATCAGTTTCACCAAAACCCTGATCACTACATGTCCTAGGATGAATCCTTCCCACGATGGACATAAGCATCAGGTACTCCGAAGTAGTTTAGACTTGGGTAGCAGTATGAAGAACATTCTCTTGATTGTTTACTTTATTTGGTCTTTATTGACTTATCTTATTTTGCGTTCATTCCAAGGACCTCTCAATGATGCCTAAACAAAAAAGGTTTAGAGAGAAAGGAATGGGGCAAATATCATTATCTTTTTATCTACTGTGCTTGTGGGATACACTTGTAAAATAACTTAGTCATATATGCTTTTTTTGGTTTGTGGAGAGGATGTTTTAGATATCTTGTTGACCACATAAGAAAGATTTCTTTCCTATGTTTTGGCCCGTGATGTTTAGAATGTTTGAACTAAATCCTGAATAAAGTATGTATGCTAAGTGTGAACAAGAATACTCCTACCTGATTGACGAGTCAAAGTCCATCACACTAGATACAATGCCATCCTCGTCCTTTATACCTTGATGCATCGTATCTATGTGTGTTATCAAACATAAAGTAATTGGCCCTTTGAAAATCTCAACTCCTGGTAAGCAAATAATCATCATCATAACGTATGCTTGTTGAAACCTCCTTACATCCATCTTATTCTTCTTATTCCTCTATCTTTACTAACATTTCTATCTAAAATCAGTATGTTGTATCAAGATATACACGAGACAACCCATAGTCGATAACTGTCTATACATCATCAGATTTGTCTACATCAAAAGAAATAATCCAATAGAACCAACTCCTCTTGCATTTTATCATGATATCAATCAAAAAAATTTCGTTTCCGCTCAATCTCTCAAGGGGGAAATATACCAACAATATCCTTTTGTTGGGGTAACAGTGGGGCATCTGAAAAATCAAGAAATTTTTGACTTTGATCACAACAGTTTATTCTTTGAATCAATGCAACAAGTACGTTGCTTCAAAGAGGGGAAAAATGTAGACATGGAAAATGTGCAAATTCGGTTTGACACACTTGATCTTGATTATTAACAAAATTTCCTCCTGAATCATACTCGCAACTTTTCATCATATTCTGTCTCTTAATTTAATAAATCATTGTTTATTTGATTAAGTCTTTCTCCTTCTTTGATTAAATTAATCAATTTAATTTAATTAATCTTATGTCTCTGTTTAATTAATTAAATAATTTTATTTAATTAAAGTTTCTAAAGTCTTCTTATCCAATTTAATAAATTAAAACCTTATTTGATTTAATCTAACATCTTCCCACTTAGTTAAATAAATCAAAATCATTTATTTAATTAAACCAATTCCTCTCAATTCTGATTTAAATTAATTCAACAATTTAAGTCTAAATTGTCACATCTCCTAAATTCCTCATTAAATTAATTAAACTTTGATTAGTTTAATCTTAATTTATGTCATATTCTCTAGAAAATGCAACTTGCATGTTAAATCAATTACTTTGATTTATTAATTCATCTATTTTCCCTCACATAGCATCAAAAGGGAATATTCCCTCAATTTAAATCCAAAAATTCCAAGTGGACTTGTACATCCAACAAGGCATTCAAACATCTTACATGTCCTTGTGCATTGAGCCAAGTGGCATTTATTTCATTCCTTTTTCCCTCTCACATGTCATTTCTCAAATTTGAAATTCCACCTAATTGCATTTATTGGCACTTTGGCCAAAATATGCACAACCTTCAACCATTCACATCTTGACAAGTGGCACTTGTCCATTGGATGTTGAATGATCCCACATTGCTTGTTTTCACTCTCTTTTCCAATTTGAAAATCTATAAATTGGAGACTTCTCTCCTCATTCAAGGATCCACAATTTGATACAAAGTTACTCTCTAGCCATTGAGAGCCAATTTTGTGCACACCATTCCACATATTAATCTTATTTGAGGGGTTTGATTAATCTACACATCAACATTTGCAATTCAAGGATTGGGAAAGGGCTGCTTACTACACAACAAAGTGGCACCAATCCACTATGAGATTAAGGTTTGATCATGTTCTTTACATATGTTTCTGCTTAAAGTGTTTTCTGCTTATTATTTGCATATATGAACATGCTTAAGTATTTCATAATGATGTTACATTTTTTGATTTGAACTGATTGGTGCTAACAACATGAAACTGGTTTAAGTCTCCCCCTTGCAAATTTTAGCATTCACAATTATTTTGTGCTTTCTAGTTTAATATTTCCTGTTTTATTAGAATAAGTTGTTTCCTAGTTAAGTAGCTAGATGGCCTTAGACTAAAATTGACATTAGTAGTTTAAAAAAAAACAAAGAATCTAAGATGAGTTATCTAAATTATCTTCTATTGCAAACTGCCTTGGACACTACTTGATCGACTTATTGCCATTTTATATTCTAAAGTAATGGGACATAATGACAACCTATCATCATCTTGAGGTGCCTCTACATAATTATTTGTGAGACTGCACCTCTATAGCATGAAGTTGTGCCATTGTATCCTAAAGTTGTGCCTTTGTAGCCTAAAGTTGCACATCTTTAGCTTGAAGTTGTGCCTCTATGGCTTGAATTTGCATCTTTGTATCCTAAAGCTGCACCTCTATAACTTGAAATAGCACCTCTATCACCTAAAGCTATGCATCTATCATTTCATCATCATTTGACCATCTTGAGACCTCAATTTGCAATCTTAACCTTTGGAGCCCTAGAGGAGACCAAAAGAACCCTTAACTATCATTTACCCTAAAAAATCAACCATTGCATCATATCCATCTAAAATCTACCATCTTTCCCTCTCCTATCATTTTTTATCCATCATCACAATCTAGTCATCCTCAGAATTTGGTCCTATCAACTAGCAACATATCTATATCATTCTTGAGGTGCCATCATTAATTTCATTCTAGTCTTAATCCTATCCTATCATATCAAATTATTATCATCTTTGACCTATCTTGTCATCTTATCATAATCCATATTATATCTTATTAAAATCAATCTTGTCAATATCCTATCTAGATCTTCATCCTTGATATCAAAATCCCTATCAAACTGTTATGAGATTATCCAAGCCTTAGTAAGCATATCCAAGCCTCGCCTAAGTGATCATCCAAGCTTAGGTAAGCAAATAATATTTTTTACAAGTCTTTCTCAAGTGATTATCCAAGCTTGAGTAAGAAAACCCAAGACTTGCCTAGGCGATTATCAAAGTCTAGTGTAAGTAAAACCCATCATTATCAATCAAGGATATAGTAAGTTTGAGACACTATTGGTCTTTTATCCATCTATTTCATCATTATCCCCTTTCCATCCATTTCTATCATTATCCTATTTCCATCCATTCTATCATCTCCATTCTCTCAAACCCAAGGTCTATCCAAATCACTTTAATCACTTTCATATCATCTCATCATTCCTAGGTCTATCTATCTTGGATGCCTATCATAAGGTCCTAATCAATAAATACAATTATGGCCTCTCAAGAGTTCCATTCATCATCTCATGATACACCCTTTGAGGAGTTAGTCCACCAAATTTCCATGGAGAACCCATTTTAATCTTGCATCATCTATGATCATGCTTCAAGTGACCAAGACTCCCAAAAATCATTGGAGGACTTTTCCCAAGATACCCAAGATATGGACTTGATGCATAGATATATCATGAAGCATCCTCACCAATATATCCTTATTTTAGCAAACAAAGGGGAAAAATTACCTCCTTATTTTAACACGTCTCATTTAATAATCCAAAAATATCCTTCTACACCCCCACCTTCTATTCATAATAATCCTTCATATTTTCCCTCTTCTTCTAGTCTCCCCATTTCATCTCAAACCCTTAATCCTACATCCCACTTACATATCAAAATCCATTCTCACACCCAAAACATTTCATCACATATCCCACAATCTCAACATTCCATACCTTCTCATGTTTCAATATCCAGTCCTCCTATCACATCATATCATCACCAAACCTCAAATTCAATTTCATTCTAGCCCCATTTCATCTACCCATCAACATATTCAATCTTCCAATCCCATTTCATCCTCTTATTAATATCAATACATATCATCCTCACAACCTCCCATATCCAACTATCAATCACCTCCCTTCAATTTCACAAGTACTATAGCCCAAGATGTGCAATAGATAAAGGAAACCCTTAAGGGACTTCAACTAGGAAATCACAAGAAATATTATACATTCTAGAGACTATGTCCTTATCCTTTCAACAAGTCAATCACCATGATCAATTCCTAAATTTGACAAGTACAAGGCAAAGGGATATCTTAGGTACGTTGAAAAAAATTCTATATTTCATTCCAATAGGCATCCTATCTTGATGCTTACCTCTTGAGGCTCTTCCCTAGAAGCTTGGGTAGACAAGCCCTTGATTGACTCACTCACCTCCCCCATGGGACAATCACAACATTTTCCGAGCTAGTCAATAAATTTGTCATTAAAATTTCCTATAATATCAAACATGATATCACCATCATGAGTATTTGTAACACTAATCAAAATAATGGTGAATCCTTTGCCTTATTTTTGCAATAATGGAGACATCTTGCTAGTTGCTTTATGTGGCCCATACCTAAAAACAACTTGTCACTATCTTTGTCAAGAACTTAAAAAATGAATTGGGATTCCATCTTTGTATGAAATTTGATCATTCCTTTGATGAGATCATAGAGAAAGGATTAGCTATTAAAAAAACCTTATTGCCAAAGGCCTAGTCAAGATATACAAAGAAGGCAAAGACAACAATCCCTGATCTAGTGAAAAATCTCATTTTTAGAAAAAAATAAATATGGTCAGTAGTGGTGTAATTGATTCAAAAAAAGGTAAAAATACCCAAATAAATCCACCATCATCATCTCACAACAATCCATCTCCCCAAAAAAATGTGTTTATCCCTAAAGGTCAACCTGAAAGACACACTAGACATGAATATACCCCCTTGAGTGAACTAATAAAAACCATCCTCTAAAAGATCATCCACGCCAGATGATCCAATTTCCACCCATCAAAACCCTTGAACCTGATATGAATAAACCATCTTGGTACAAATACCATGAATTTTGTGAATACTATAGGGTTAATGGGCATAAAACCTCCTCATGCATGAAACTCGAGAACTCTATCCAAGATCTTATTGATCGAGGAGATAACTCTATCAAAGGCCATGTATCCCATGATGAAAACTTGGGTATATACAAGCATCCTTTTCCTTAGCATAATGATGGTAAATTTTTTGCATCACATAACATAGTTCCTTATACATACAACAACAATATCTCATTTGATTTCATCATTGGTCCCATTGAACAAAGTCCTTCCCAAGTGGCTACCATAACTATCAAAGCGCCTAATTGTATTGTCACAATTTGATGTGGTCACACCACCATTCAAGGATTTTCCCCTCTTCCTAACCTACCAATAAATTTATCATCCTCGACCAATTGAGAAAAATTCCAACACAAATATCTATCTTTGAGCTACTTAAAACATCTTCCATCCACAAGGACCTTCTTGAGAAAGCCATCCATGAGTCCCGTGTCCCCAATGAAATTGATATTGTTTAATTTCAAGCCATGATAGGACACTTATAATCTCCACAATCCCTCACTTTTCCCACTAAATACATGCCTTCCATTGATCCCTCTCATAATAATCCACTTCACATTCATTCCCACATCCATAAAACCATAATCAAACATGTCCTAGTAGATGGTGGATCAAGACTTAATCTTTGCAGCCTAAGTATAATAAAGAAACTAGGATATTCTGATGATGTTATCATTCCCAAAAAAAATAGCCATCAAATCATATGATGAAATTGATCATGAATCTAAAGGCTCTATCAAGCTACCGATCGAAGTTGGACCCACAATAATTGAAACTACTTGCCAAATTTTAGACCTTGATCTCCCATATAACATTATCCTTGTTCGCCCATGGATCCATACCATTCAAGCCATTTCATCCATATTCTATTGATGAATAAATTTCCCCCACAATGGAACTGAAGTGACTATACATGTTGATCCAAATCCATTTCAATATTGTAAATTATTTCAAAGTAGATATGGACTTTCACAACATTTCCCTACAAACACCACATCACCATCTTCATCTTCATACATTTATCCTTCATTGTTACCTGCCTCTCATACTCCATTGAAGAACAAGGCTAAGATCAAAAACATAGGTATTGGTGAATATGAGCTCTAGGCCTTACACATCGAACACACATCCCCATCCAATTCATCCATATCTTTTGATGTCCATGATAATCCTATTTTTGATCATGATATATATGATAATCCACTATTTGATTATGATGATATGAAGGACATCTAAGTTCATATCTCTTCCACTCCCCAACCATTCCATATTGAACATACTAGGTCAGGGTATGAATCTTCTAATACTACCTCTACTACGCCTTCTTTCCAACTCACTAAGGACATGCAAGCTTCCTTTGATATTAATAGTACCAAAAAGGATAGTCACAAAGAATCCATTGAGTACATCGCCAATATCTACCAAGATCATATCCTTATCATTTCATCCAACACACCCAATGCATCCACTTCCTTCCATCTCCTAGACTTGGATCAACAAGTATCATCCCAAAAGAATAAGGCTATCAAACAAACATAAAAAAATAAAAATCCTTTATTGAATGGAGATCCAAAATAAAAAGAAAAAATCAAAAGACAAGATAGGTCCTTTATTCAAAATAAAAAGCTATTGGAAAAATCACAAATCAAATTCAAAAAGAAAAAGAAAAATTGATCTCCTATCATACCCCTTCACCTAAAAATAATTGGGGGCATCTATCAAAGAATAATAACAATCAATGAGCTTGTTGATCCTAAGTATTCATCCTCATCATCTTCACACAATATATACACTCTACTAAATCCACCTGTATCCATACATTAATCCTATCATTCCACCCCCCTTGGTGATGTATCTCAATGGAACTTTGATGATACCCCTTCATGTGCTTTAATCCAATGGTTGCCTAAACTCCTTCCCATGTGAAGCATGTTGTCGATCATAGTGCATACATTAGGGATCATACCTCAACTCCCTCCATTTACTATATAAATCATCCTCCATCATCCACATAATACCATCCAAATTCATTTATAACACTTCATCATTCATCTATCAAAAAGTCCACCATGATCATAACATCATCAAGTCTTATAAAATCCAAAAATAAATAAAAAATCTAAAAAAAAGGTCAAAAAATATAAAAAAATAGTAAAGATAAATAATCCATTGATAGGTGGAAACCAATTTGGTGTCATCTTGGATAAGTAATATGGTGAAAACCTAGAAATGTGCACGATGTGTAGTAGTCTTTTATCCACCATCTCTTAGGATGTCACCCCATATGATATCATTCCTATCCATATCATAATACACTATCACCCATCTCCATACAACCATCCATAATACACCTATCATGGCTTGTATTTACCCCTTGATCAAGTGTCATCCCTTATCCATTATCTCCCACCCTTACCCATGCATTAGATGTGGACCTTACATCTACACTATGTCAAGAATTGATCTTGTATATCTTTAGTTTCCTCTTGCTTTGGCCTTCAAGTCTCATGCATTTATAGTCCATCCATCATCTTCATCCATAATAAATCAAACATTAACCCATCCTATCCCCTCCTATATCCATCTCATCTCAAGCATAATAAAAAATCAAACATTAACCCATCCTATCCCCTTCATCTTATATTAATTTTTTTGCCTTGTCTTTCTTGATTAGATTGTTCCTTTTGATGCATGTATAAGTTTTCTATTCTTAACATTTTTCCCAATTCATTCTAGTCCTCTATGTTCCTAGATATTTTACTCCCCTTTGTTTTATCTATTACCTGATTTGAGAGGTAGATAACTACTTGGTTAGATTCTCTAAAAACATGTTTAATTGTGTAATCACTAATATTCTCAAGGCTAATCAATACTTGGTCCAATTTCATTGTTGGTCTCCAATTAGAGATTCTTTTATTGATTATTTCCTCCACTACAAGTAAAGATTCCTCTTTAATGCTTCAAATTTATGTTTTTGTTGGTGCCTTCCTCTAGTTTTATTGCTCCCTTCCAACATAAATGACCATGTTTGTTTTGTATGATAAAGACAACACCAAACTTTCCAAGATTCCCATGCAATGCTCCATCAAAATTAAGCTTTAGTCACCCGCTTGGTGGCGAATTCCATTTGTCCATCGTTCATTCTTCTGCTCTATTTTGACCTCTGGGGTGTTGATTTAGGAATTTCAATGAGTGCCATGTAGAAAGGATGTTGTTATCCCAATTTGAGAAATGCCACTTTTTCTTCCTTTGTACTCTCACATTTTGGTATTCACATATGGTCATATCAATTTTGTTAATGAGTGATATTTTATTCATTGATTTTCCTCTAAAAATGCATGAATTTCATTCCTTTCATATGTGCCACATTATTGTGTATGGTGTGTATTTCCAAATGCCACCCCATAATGATCTGGTATGTTGTCTTGGTTAGCTTAAGAAAAGGGATAGTATTGATGATGGTAGAGGTCGAGGCCATTCTAGTTTTCAAAGAAAGGTTTTCCAACATTCCATTGCCACATCACAATGTAGAAGAAGATGACATGTGTTTTCTTTGTTGCTTTCAAACAATGGTCATTGATATGGTCCTATAAAATTGATCCTTTGTAATATGTCTCTAGTTAGTATTCATTAGTGTAAGACTGTCCAAGAAAAATCCCCCACCTTGAAAATTACATTTGTGCCCCAACAAAAAGTTATTGGCCATTCATTTGCTTGGGCTTCCAAGTTTTGTATTTCATATCCTAGTTTGGTTGTGCATTTTACTAATTTGGATCCACTCCAAAATAGTTTGTATACCTTGTTAGTTAATGTAAAATTCCAATTCCTTAGTTATTGCCTCTCTGATTGCTTCTAGGAGGAAATCAAAGGATTTCCATTTTTTTGTTTAAAAATTTCATTAACATTGGAAATTTTGATGTAATCCCTTACCCTGGTTCCATATTTTATTTTTGATAATTGGAATGCATCTTTAGCTCTAGGTATTTCTCTTATTGATTTATACCCATTTCAAGGATCATGCCAAAATGAGGTTGAGGTTCTAGAGTTGATCCTCCAAGTTAAGTGTTCAGTTATGACGTGTCTTGATTCATCATAAAATTTCACAACTGTGATCTATGTGGAGGGTTGGTTAGTGTGAAAATTTGATTGAGATCATTATTATCCAAGTATTTTCCTTTCAAGATATGGCACCATTGTCATCAAGTTTTTTAAACATCCTCCATGATAACTTCACCCCCAATATAATATCTTTTTTACATATATCTATGATTGTTGCCCCCCTCCTTGTTTGTCTTTTTTGACTATTTCCCAAGCGATTGGGGGAATCCTCTTTAGATCATTTGATCATTTTCATAATATTGTCTTTGTATATTTCTGATTTCTATTTCTACCTTAGCCATTTACCCACACACAATAGCATGTAAATTGGTATTGCAATAGTAACATATTTGATCATTATGATTCTTCCTACAAGCATTAACCACCTTTCTTTCCACAATTCTTTTTTTCACTTTTTGGCCAAAGTAGGATATTAATATCAACATTCTTTTACAAAATTTCACTTTATGCAACTTATAGCAACTAAACCATTAATAAATTGGAGATGATGTAAACTAGAGATTTGTGTGTAGATTCTAACTATATATATTTAAAAATGTTAGAAATAAATTATGATTTTTTTTACATAAATTTTAATAACTTATTTTTTTATAGTAAACAACATTGTTAAAAAGTGACGTTTATGTCGTCACACAATAATTTTTTTTATGGAAAGGATAAAATTAGAATTTTTTAAATATATATTTTTAACATCAATATCTAGTGCATGGATATTTTTTCATAATTTTTTGTTGCATAGTTTTTTTTAACTCATTTTTGAATTCAAATTAATTATAATTTGAACATAGGTGTATGACATCACACATAACTTGTTTTCTATGTATTGAAATTATTTTTGTTTTTGCTAAAATAAGAACATCAATACCTAGTGCACACATATTTTTAATTTTTTTTCTCTATTTTTCTGCGTGTGTGAAATAAATACCTAAATATTTAGTGAAAAAAATAAGATTAACAAGAAATAAAATGTAAATATAATTAAAAAATTAAAAATATTTAAAATTATACTATTTGGAAAGCTTACAATAAGAGCTACAAAACTACAAAATATAATTTCTGAATGACTTTATTTAATCCCTCAAAAGGTAAAGAAAAAGTGTTTTTTTGCTAGTATTTTGATAGGTACAAAAGAGACTCCATTATGGGTATGATTTAAGACTAGAGGAGTTATATCCAAGGGGATTTGATCTAAGGGGGATCTAACACTCTTCAATTAAAACCATTTAGATGGAATCCCTCAAGGCTTAAATCATTAACTTCTCTAAAAAATATGTGATTTTAGACAAAAAAATAGGATGTCCTAGGTTTGGGACCCATTATTGTGGGATGACTCCATTGTGTATATCAAATGGATGGTTTGAGTTACTAATTTATACAAAGGTATTCCTATATATAATCTTGGTAGTGTTCTATTGAAGAATCTCATCATGTTTGTCAATCTACTATTTTGTAAATTTTTGGGTGTTAAAAAAACATATTCTTGATTTATCTTTGTTTATTGCTTGTCTGAAGAATTTTGTATACTCCTCTAGAGTTGTTTTGATTGTATCCATTTCCCTAAGTTTTAGTTGGCCATATAGAAGTGTATCAAATCAGTGAAATTTTTATGTGTTAGCGATGTGATGTTCTTTGTTATTGTGATGCCATTCCATTGGCATGTTGTTGCCTTTTGAGAGATTCTTCTGCTAAGTGCATCAACCATTATTATAAATAGAAAAAGGGATAGGTGGTCTCCTTGTCTAATGATTTTTGATTCTTCAAGTAAGAAACATGGATATCCGTTAATGAGTACTAAATATCTTAGAGTTGATATACATGCATATACCCATTTTAGCCATTTATTGTTGAAAGCAAAATTTTCCATTATCTTCATGAGGAACCTCAACATATCTCTATCATAGTATTTTATTATGTCAAGCTTCATGATAATTTATTTTAATTCGTCCTTTCTAATAGTGTGAATTACTTCATGAGCAATGATTATTATTTTTGTGATATTCCTACTTGAAACAAAGCCACTCTGCATGTGCGTTATGATTGTTGGGAGGAATTTTTCCAATATTTTCATTATGCCTTTAATTATAAATTTTTAAATTGTGTTTCATAAATATATTGGTTAATAATCGACAGAGGAAGAGCATTATTATTTCTTTGGGATTAGTGATATATTGGTGGCATTGATGTCTTTTAGGATTCTTCCTTATTTTCTTTATTTTTCAATTAGATCACATATATCGTTTCTCATAAAGCTCTAACATGACTGAAAGAAAATTGTTGGGAAGCCATCAAAACTAGGTGTTTTATTTGGCTGCAATTGGAATAGGATCATTTTCACCTCATCTTCTTGAATTGGCACTATTAGCGCATCATTATAAATGTCTTGAATGATAGAAGGAATTAAATCCAAAAAAGTGTGTTGTAAAGGTTCTTCCTCATCTTGTCCTAATAGTAGATTACTAAAAAATTAAACTCCTTCATTTTGTATATCTCTATTTTTATTAATATTATCCCATTATTATCCTTTATCTAAGATACTCTATTATTCCCTCTATTGATTTTTGTAGAATTATGAAAAAAATTGTATTCATATCTCCTTTTTGCTAGCCATGTTTCTCTGGGCTTGGTTCACCAATAACATTCCTCTCTTGCTAATATTTAATTATATTTAGAAAGTAGGGATTTTTCACTGACATAGTCTACTTGGAACATTCCATAAGCTATTTTTTTTGTTTCAAATCCTCTATTTCCTTTTCTATTCTTTATTTTTCTCAAAAAATATTTTTTGAAGCTGTCTTATTCCATATTTTGAGTTTTTCTTTGACATGCTACAACCTTTTGGTGAAGATAAGCATCTTGGAGTTATCATAGTCTATTGGATTTGTTGTAACCATTTTTCAAAAAATTCCATTATCTCTTCATTATGGAGCCATATTTTAAAAATCAAAATTACCTTTTCAAAGGTGATTTGTCCTCTTAGAGATCCAATACCACTAAGTCATGATCTGACATAGAGATTGAACATATGTTTGAAGTAGTCAATGTGGGTGATTGTATCTAGTTGGATGATAGTAGAAATCGATCTATCCTTTCAGCTTTGTTCACGAATCCTTTCTATCTATTGTTCCATGTATAAGTTCCATTGCTCAAAACTATATCTTTTAGCCCATTGTGATTAACAAATTCTGTGAAATTTGTTTGAGATTGGGTACCCTCCCAATAACCTCAATTTTCTTTGAGGTATCCAATATTGCGTTAAAATCCCCCCTAACATGATGTTCCTTTGGTCTAACTTTCTTAACTCATTTTCTATGTCAGTCCATAACAATATTTTATTTGTTGATTTGGATAGTCCATAAATATTGAAAAGATAAAATTCTAAATTAGAGCTAAGGTTGTGTACCTTTTCTAGATGCCAATTACTGGTTGTGCAAATAATGATCAACATTTTCCCAATTTTCCACATTACACCAAGTTCTCAGGCAACACCATTTCCTTTTTTCAAGTGGCTAGACCATCCTTTACAATGTTTAAGGAATATTTCAGCTTCACTTTTGTATAGTTCTATTTCCTGGAGCATTACAAATTTGATCAATTGGTGATTTAAGTGGTGCTTGATCATGCACCATTTATTAGGGGAACTAATGTGGGCCTAACATTCCACGTGATCTTTATTGATTTCCAAGGGAGGTGATTCCTCTCTTAGACCTCAACAAGTATGTCTTAACGGATTTCTATTTTTGATGTAGGAGCATTCGGGTGCATAGACAATCCTACACATAAAAAATATTATTTTATTTTTGGCTTTGGTTGTGTTTGCAAGCATGATGTTATTTTAAATTCATTCTTCCCTCAAATCCTAAAAATTGGAGCTAATTAATTTGGATTTAAATTTAATTCAAACTGGATATGTAGGTGTTATAAAATCATCTTTTTTTTTTTTTTGGGGATTTCCAAAATTCCCACGACCAAGAAAGAGGAGATCATTCTTGGCATGTTGTAACTCCTCTCCAAATTTAAAATTTAGAATTATACTAAAAGTGGAGGAATCCAAGCGCCTGGAAAAAGAGGTAGTGGAGTGGGTTTGTGAGGAAGAAAATCGTGAAAATGAATTGATTTTTGCAGGTAGAATAACATGCCAATTGTTCAAAAAAGATATATTCCCTAAGTTTTACCTTTCAAGTGAAAAAAAACTAGGCTCATTTCCAAAGAAATACAAATTTCTCTTTCAAAAAGAGATTTAATACACAATAAAAACTAAATAATATTTCTAAACATTGTTTCCATTTATAACAAAGATATTTACATGTTTCCAAGATAGATTACAAGTGTAACATACATAGCTTCTCAAAGCTTCCTTCAATGATATCAAAAATAGTAGTACATTGATCCAAGAATAATCCCTCAAACCTTGGCTGCCAAATGTGGAGGAGAAGCATCACTTAAGAACTTTTCTACCATCCACAGACTCTTATGCAGACCCCCACACATCTTCCATATATGGTGAATGACCCTACCCTTTGATGAAGGAGTTGGTTTGATAACCTCATAACTTTAACCTATCTGAACTCAATGTTGCGCCCTACATGACTAGAAATTGAATACATCCTATCTTGTATGTCATATACATCCTATCTTATATGTCAATCATGGACTAGCATGCATAAAAGGAACACAATGAAGTTGACAGTGTAACTAGTGGCACATTACACTACTTTGGTCAAAGTTTCATATAAAAAGTCATCCTAGATCACATACACTTCTCTAGTTTGATTTTTCACAAGATCATTTGTACACTATGCATAGGCAATCCCTTCATGAGGTAGTCTTTAACCAAAATAATGACCTATTCCCCTTATGTTTATAACATATCCTCTAAATACATTCCTACACAAAACCTAACCTTATCATTAAGGTTCTCTATTTCCATGAGTAACCCATGTTCTATCTCTAGTTTGAATTCACAAACTAATTACAAAAAATAACTTTAAAGCTATTAGAGCTTATTTGATTCCTAGTATTAAATACTAGAGTAAGAAAGCACTCCTTAATATGGAGTACAGACAACTTTCTGTGAACATAATGACAATGAGTAAATAGACTCTTTACTTCAACAATATAACAACAATTTTCCCCTATACTAGCAATTCAATGATTCTCATGCAAAATACAAATAACATACAATATTTTTAAACATAAAATACAAAGAATAGAATACATGCCTATATACGATTTATTTCCAATTGATAGACTGCTTAACTAATTGTTAGTTCCAGAATCAGCTTCCCAAGCTTCTCCAAATACTCCAACTCTCAAAATGATCAACCCAGATAGAAAACAAAAAATACGAAATAATCAATGGCATCCAAATGGGTGAAGTATCTCACCTATTTATACAAAAATAAGAGATGAGAATGCCTACAGATCGGCTAAACATGAAGACACCTCTTAACAATAGATTTTTGACTCAACTTATTCAAGAAGAAGGCGACAACAATATAAACAATTAGTCAACTTATTTGAGCACAAATCAACCTCATATTGTGCTAGCAATGGTTTGAATGATTCATATAAGCACATGATTTTTAACAACAAATCGAATTACAACTTCAGAACTCTTTTTGGTTTATAAAAAATCATAATTTGGCACCACCAAATCGCTCATTCCCTATTATTTTGGCTGCAGTTTTTCCTTTGAAAGAATAAATAAAATTTTGGTTATATGTTTAAAGAAAATAGACTTGGTCTATGTTTAACTTCACAAACACCTTCACAATAGTGTTGAATTAACTAAATGAATGCATATCAACTTAGCTGGCATGTGTTTTCATACTACAACTATAAGCTTCAACCCAAACTCCATTTCATAAGTTGAAGCCATAATACATGGCACGGTTTATACTAGCATATATGCACACACTTTTAAAATAGTGCCTTAATCACTTTATTCATATATGCACTTTATTTATATACATATATACATATACATGCATGTATTGATATAAATGTATGGACGTTCCAATACGTCATTTACATACATGTATGCCAATATGTGTATATATTACTTATACAATCATTCATATAATTTCCAACCTATCAATAGTAATATATACATTTGACGTATATATATATATATATGTCTATTTTTCCATCTCATACCCTCATGCCCATGAGAAATTTTTCCATGAGTATGCGAAGGTATGTATACCTTTGTATACTCATGTACATATTAAGTCATGTACATTGGTTTATCATTGACACATATATGCATACATATATATACGTTCTCTGTATATTTGTCTAATCGATTATATAAAGAGAATAAAAGAAAAGAGCTTTCACCAACCAAGCACTCAATGCCAAATCAAAAAAAACATTCTCAAACAATATCACATCCAATCTAACACATGAACAAATAACGCTATGAATTGACTTGCTCAGAATTTGAAACAACAACTACACTTAACCATTCTTTATGTGAGTGTATGTATGAATTTAGTTTAGGATTTTGTTAAAGGTTTCTAGACCAAATCCCTCTCCTGAGTGATACTTCCCCTCTTTCTAGAGGCTTGATCCCTGCATCTGCATCCAACTCAATACATTCGCAATAGTAGTTAGATGTTCACAATACCATCATATAATTCATCATTTGAATTCAATAAAAACCTTTCCACATATTCATTTTAATATAACATTAATTAAGTTAACATTCATTCGTTTCTTTCCAATTGATACAATCAACAAAATATATGATTTCTAATCAAAATTATAAACACATTCATATATTTAATATTTTAACCAATCATAGTAATAGTAAATAGTTAAATACACAACGAGGTGTAACATATCCCCCCCTTATGAATCATCATCCTCGATGATTTTATGTGGCAACCTAGACTAAACAAAACAAACACAACATTGTTCTCAAGCATTAACAAAAGCATCTAAGACATGTGGAAATTTTTGCTCAATTTTTGCATAGTCTTCCCAAGTGGCAAAATCTTCTACATACTAGTCCAATTGGACTTTGCACTACAAAACCTCTCTATTACACAAGTAAATCTTATGAATTCCGATCACTCTAAGAGGCTTGATGGTTACCATTCTGGGGTCTTGTACCTATAAATCATTCCAATCAATTACATGATTATCAATTGGCATATACTTCTTTAGGTATGAGACATGAAAGACATTATGCATTTGAGAAAGAGTTGGTGGCAACATAATTTAGTAAGCAACAAGATCACTTCCTCTAGGACCTCAAAAGGACCTACATAGCACGAGGATAGTTTGGATGACTTTCCAAACTTGATAGCATTTTTATGAGGCTTTACCCTTAACAACGCTTTCCATCCTATAACAAAGTTTCTAGGTACCCTCTTAGAATTAGCATAGCTTCTTTGCCTATCATTGGCTTCAGCTAGTTCTTGCTAAATAAATTTAACTCATTCCTTTATTTCTGAAATCTCAAGCCCAAGAATCACCCTATCCTCGAGTTTATCCCAACTTATAGAGCTTTGACACTTTCAACCATTGAATTCTTCAAAAGGAGCCATCTTAATTGCAAAATGGTAGGATTTGTTGTAAGAAAATTCCACCAAAGGCAAATAATATTCCTACTTGTGTTGCTGATCCATGCAATACATTCACAATAGGTCTTCTAATACTTGATTTACTCTTTCTGTTTGACCATCCATTTCTGGATATGCTAAACTTATGTTTAACTGAGTTCCAAGTGCAGAGAATAAGGTTTTCCAAAACCTAGAAGTCACAGGTGCATCCCTATCTAAGATAATTTTCTTAGGAATACCATGCAACCTAAACACTTCTTGCATGAATTTGGAAGCTAGCAAGAGCTCCATCCATAAAATTTTGAGGTATGAAATGTTCTCTCTTTGGAAGCTTGTCCACTACCACAAGAATAACATTGTGCTTATTCCTTGACATGGGTAATCTTTGCACAAAGTCCATACTAATGATTTTCCATTTACTTTGAGGTACATCATGTTGGCCTCCTCTAATGGCTCAATAACTAAGCTCTTAAAGCTATAACTCAGAGATTAAATATTTGTACCGAGTAGCTATCTTGCTCATCATGAAGGTTAATTTCATTATCAACCTAGGGATGTGAACTTGAAATGGGTCAGCACTGTATGTACACAAGGATTCCATTGTAGCCATCCTTATCCTATAACTTAGAAAGGAAATAATATTGAAAGTGAAATACTTGAAATGAAGAAACATAAGTATTGAGCATAAACCAACAACTAAAATATACTAAAATGAATTACATAAACAAAATTCTTAGTAAACAGATAGGAAGTTACTCTATCTTCCGTGGTTGTAGGAACAAACACATAACAAAGTTCTAATGGCTGTAGGAACAAACAACTAATATGACTATAACTAATTGCTGAATAGAAAAGTAACTATTGAACTGAATGGATGGAATTCTCACCAAGTGGCCCCCCTTGAATGAGTTTTCCTAGAACTAACTCAGATGCAACAAACTAAAATACCATTTTATTCATTGAAAACATGATTACAACGTAGCAACAACATAACTGTATTTCTTGAAACTGAAATGCAAGTACAATTATCAGAACATTCAACCTCTTGAAGAGGAGCATCTGACCATTATTTATAGAAGGAAAGATTATAACTAACTTAAATAACAAGGCAGTCAACTCCAACAAATTAGGAGGATGCAACTTATTGAAACCATGATAAAGAGGAAGGAGGTTATGCATACACAAGATTCAGTCAAACTAGACTTGCTTCAAAAAAATATAACATAACATCTCCTAAATCTACTCAACTAATAGACATGTCCATTAAGGTTAACTTCCACATGAGCTAGAAGATTCCAACTGCTTGACTTCTTCAATGTCCATCTCTACTTGAATTTTTCAGCAACCAGGCAATTGGCATGAACTTCTTCCACATTGCAAGCTCCATTTATATTTGCATCTTAATCTGGACCTGCATTATAACATTAGTGTACACAAGACAAATGTATATCCATAATCACCTTATGACAACATTCATTCAATCACATGTAAAATTAATATAGATATATCACATAGTAGGATAATATCATTAAAAGTTATAGGAATACGTTCATGTCCAGAGTTCATAAGTTTAGGGAAATAACAAGATAAGTATTGGTAAGTAGGTGCTAAAAACCCATAGTAACACTAACAAACTTATGATAAATCCTATAAAAAATGAGTAATTATTTGGACTCATCACATCATATGGATACAATAGTCCCGTAGGATGATAATGTTCAGTCTTCACTCTTTGGAATTCCAAGCATCTAGTCATGAATCTTGCAGCATCTCCCTTCATCCCTTTCCAAAAATATAACGGTTTTACATCAACCAACATTTTTTTCACTCCAAGATGTCTAGAGTATGGTGCTTCGTGAACTTCTTTCCACACAATATTTTGTAACTCTTCGGAGTTAGGCACATATATTTTTCAATTAAACCTTATCAATCCATTAGGTTCAAAGTGATACCCCCCATACCTTGCATCTTGTGGATCTTTTACGAGTGACCGCTTAACTTGCTCATAGTACTCATCATCTTTGCATTTTTGCAACACTTGACTTTTAAAGTCGGTTTGAATTGTAACAATTGAGGCAATATGTCATTTTTGACTCAAAGAATTGACCACCCAATTATCCTTTCCCTTAATGTAGTTGATATTGAATTCATAATCTTATATCAACTCCAACCATCTTCTTCATTGTGCATTTAGATTGGATTGGGTGAAGAGATACTTCAATCTGTGATGATCAATTTTTAACTGAAAAGGCTTTCCTAACAAACAGTGTCTCCACATCTACAATGCATGGACAACCTTTGCTCGCTCTAAATCATGTGATGCATAATTTTTCTCATAGGGCTTCAAATTTCTAGATTCATAAGCTATAACTTGTCCTTCTTGCATCAAGACTCCTCCCAAGCCTTCACCCGACATATCTTTGATGATAGCGAAGTTCCCTTCAGGATCTATTACTTTCAAAATTGGAGCAGTTGTCAACCTTTCCTTGAGTAATTCAAATGCTTTTTGTGATTTCTCTATCCCATCAAAGTTTTTCCCTTTCCTCTACAATGAAGTAATAGGAAAGACTATACTGGAAATTTTTTCCACAAAATTCTGATAGTATCCAGCTAAACCCATAAAACTCTCGACCTTAGGAACATTCTTGGGTACGAGCTAATCTAATACTACCTTTATCTTGGATGGATCCATTGAAATTCCCTCAATCGGGATCACATGTCCTAAGTACCGCACTTTCTTTTGAAAGAAAATGCACTTAGAAATTTTTCCATATAACTGATGCTCTCTTAACTGCTAAAGAAATATCTTCAGATGCTTGCAATGGTCTTCCTCATTCTGAGAATAAATTAGAATGCCATCCAGAAAAAACCAAGAAAAACTTATCTAGAAAATCCCTAAACACGTTGTTCATTAGGTTCATGAACACAACAGGTGAATTAGTAAGTTCGAATGGTAGGATTGTAAACTCATAATGCCCATACCTAGTCCTAAAAGTAGTTTTGAATATATCTTCATCTTTGATCCTTAGTTGGTGGTATCCTAGTTGCATATCAATTTTTGAAAACATAGTTGCCCCCTGCATTTGATCAAAGAGATCACCAATGCATGGAAATGGGTACTTGTTCTTTATCATAGATTTATTAAGCATCTGATAATCTATGCACAACCGTAGTGTATCATCCTTCTTCTTTACAAAGATCATTGGTTCTCCCGAAGGTGAAACACTAGGCCTTATCAATCCTTTGGATATCATATCTTCTAGTTGTTCCTTAAAGCTCTATCAACTATGTTGTTATCATTTGGTTGGGCACTTAGGAAATAGGTTTCGATCTTGGTATAAGGTCGATGGAGAAATCAAGTATCCTTTTGGGCGGTAATCCAAGTAACTCCTTTGGAAATACATCCAATTTTTTTTGAAGGATATGATATCTTTCCATATCTGTTTCTTCAGTTTCCATCATTTCACCCTCTAACTCTTGGTTGACTTGAGAAATAAATTCCTCACCTTCCTCAATATTTTCCATATTTATTGCATAGAGCTTGCATCCTTTCTTCTTGGCCTTATGCATTTACACTATAAAAATTTGACTTCCCTAGGTGTCCCTTGCAACATGACCCAGTTTCCTAGATCATCTAAGCACTCAACTGTTTTGGTGTGACAATCTACTTTGGCTTTATGTTTCCAAACCTAATTCATTCCTAGGATTACATCGTATGATCCTAAGGGAGCTACATATAGGTTTACCTCAGTAGAGAAACAAGGGATTTCAACCTTAACCTTGAATAAGCATTGTTCCACCTTTTCTCTTGTTTGATTTACATATTCAACATCCCAAGATTTTGCCATGAAACCAAATTTCTTATATATTTAATTTGCTATTATAGGTGAAATAAAGTTTTCATTTGCTCTAGTATCAATAAGTATAGAAATGGGTAAATACCAAACAAAATACTTGGAGTCTCCATTGGAGTAATTTGATACTCCACTTGATTATCCAAAGAAGCATGGATCTTCTATTGAAAAGAAACCCGATAGGATGGAAGAGGATTTCCATGTGGTCGTGTCCTTGAAGGTTTATTGAGACAAAATCAACATAATGATTTTCACCACATGTAAAACATCCAATTGTTGATCCTTTCCTTCTCGTGGATCCATCAGATCTATTAGCATTCCTTCCAATGGTGTTGGGATTATCATTATTATTATATCCCCTATGATCCTTCCTTGATTCACTCCAATTTCCATGGGATCTCCTATCTCCTTGCTTTTGAAAATCTTCCACTCCATTATTATTCTTGGAAGTTTGGTTACCTTGAGTTCCCCCAAACTTCTTACGATTTCTATTCTCTCGATACATGTAGATGACCTTGAGCTTCTGATCCCGCTTCACAATGTTTTCATAGACTAGGTCCATATTGGATGGTACATGCACATCCACTTATCCACCTATCTATCCATTAATCCCCATGATGAATTTCCTAATATAAAAAATGTTCATCTTTTTGGTACATAGGAACGTACTTTAGAAAATGAGTAAAATTTTCCCAGTACTCATTAACTAACATGTCCCCTTGCTTAATATTTTGGAAGTATATAAGTTTCTGGTTGAAAAAGAGTTGGGGTAACCACATTTTCTGAAATATATCCATAAAACACCCCATGTCAGTTTTAAAGAATCGATTATGAGTTCTATTTTCTTGTTCATCCACCAATTAGAGCTTCTCTTGCTGACTGATAGGCTCCTCAAACAGATTTGGTAACTTCTGAGTAGTTCCTTATCTCAAAATATTTTTCCATTTGTATTATCCAAGCCTCAGCTTCTTCTCCACTATTACTTCATTCAAAGTTAGGTGGGGTTATTTTTCTCATATCCCTAGAAAGTTCGGTTGCCAAACACTTTCTACTAGCTCCCTCAAAATATGATTGAGTTTCATCACTTTCCAACTCCTTGGATTTAGTATGATTCCTAGAATCCTCTATCTCTTCCTCATTATTTGGAACTTCTTCATCTTCTTTATTGCATGGAATTTCCTCTTGCTTATCCCTTCTTGTTCAAGGTTCTGCAACCTTGCATTAGTTTTGTGAATGATAGCCAAAATTTGATCCAATTCAACTTCATCACCCACCAGACCTTGTCCAAATTATTGGCCCCCTCTAGGATTAGTCCTTGTTCTCACCATCCTTTGTAATAAAAAGGGTTACACATGAAGGTTTCATCTTTATTAAATTATATTATGTTTCACACAACTTATGGAAATCATTAAATGAACATTCATTCACATATAAAATAAAATTTCTCATAAGTTTTCTACACAATCTTTGATAAACGTAATTTTTTATTTATTCATAAGGATATCAATATCCTTTTCATTTACATAGATTGACTATTCAAATAGTCGAGGGGAGAGTACCCTTCAGACTCACTCTCAAATACATAACTCAATGGGGTATATCCCTCAAATTTTTGTTCATCTCTCATTTTCTCATATCTATCCTAAAAGGGGTAGTATCCTTCAGATTATCTTTCAATACATAATTACGAGGAAACAATCCTTCAAATTCATTACTTGAGGAAATGACAATCACTTCCAATAGAGAAATGACTCTAGGGTCCTTAAATATTAATGTAGGACTGACACAACATTCTGAGGGCATATCCCTAGAAAGTGACAAATGTTGGGAAAATGTGTCTCAACCTTGCAATTATATACACTTTACTGTTGATAGGTGGTGTTTGATAATGAAAATACTATACACTCATAGCAAGATGTGGGGCTTGGGGCATCATCCCAGATTTTCTTTTTTGCTAACACATCAAGGTTTTTCCCCACTAAAACATCAAGGTTTTTTCCCATTGACTCATCAAAGATTTTCCTTTAACATGCTAAATGAAAAACAACCTTGTAAAACCCTTATTCTAGAAGGTTCCAAAAATCTTGTTATAAGTGGGTGGGATGTATGTAGACGATGGTATATTTTCTAAGAGTTTGATAGCGGTTGGGTTGTCTCTTGATCTCTAGTGGTGATACTCATGTGAGAAGCTTACTTTGCAAGTATATTGTAATCTTTTGATTTATGAATAATATATTGGGTGGCTTTTGGAGTGGGGTTTTTCTCCCGAAAGGGTATTCCCCACATAAATCATTGTGTTGTGGTATGCATGATATTTGTGTTTATTTCTATTTAAGTTTTTGTAATTGTTAATGATCCATAATGTTTATGTATTTTCTCCTCTCAAGATTAGTGTAGGAAGTTGTTCTGCTACCTTAACTTCCTTACAAGTGGTATTAGAGCCTGATCACCTTTGGTTTCAGTTGTGGGTTGTTGGGTTTTTTGAACTAATCTATTTTTGATTGGGAGCTCGTGCAAAAGACACTTTGTGATCTTGTTACAAGAATTTTTAGATGGCAAGTTCATCAGGGAGAATAGAGGTGGAGAAATTTTCTGGAAATAATTTTGAGATGTGGAAGCTAAAGATGGAGGATCTGTTGATAGATCGAGATCTGTGGGATGCTATTGATGAGAATATTTCAAGGTCTGTAGATCCTACTCAAGCTGCTCAATATGATGTTAGAGACCATAAAGCCAAAGTTATAATTAGATTGTGCTTGGTAGAATTTGTTTTAATCAATGTCCATGAAGAGACCTCTGCACATAAAATATGGAAAAAGCTTGGTGAGATGTATCAAGCCAAATATTTAGTGAACAAGATTTTGTTGAGGAAGAAATTGTACTCCTTGAGAATGGAAGAGGGTGGATGAATTACATACCACTTGCAAGAATTCAATACTCTGGTAGATCAATTGGCATCAGTGGGTGTGAAAATGGATGAGGAAGAGAAATGTCAGATCCTGCTTTGTTCTTTGTCTGATTCATGGGATTCTCTTATTATGGATATTGGGAGTACTTCTGTTATATTGAAGACTAAAGATGTGGCGGGTTATTTTCTTTCTAAAGAGATAAGGAGGATGGTATCCATCAGTGCCAACGAGGCCCTGAATGTTCGTGGAAGACCTAAGGAAAAAATAAAGAAGAATGAGAAGCATGTCAAATCCAAGTCCAAGGGGAGATCTAAGTCTCTTGGAAAGTCCAAAGATATTTGCTAGAACTGGTGTAAGTTTGGACATGTTTGTAAGGATTGCAAAGAAGCAAAGAAGAAGAAAAAGAAGAAATTTGATTTTGATTTTGATTTTGAGAAGGAAGATGGTGACACATTCATTGCATGTTTGGTAGCTTGTGCAGGTAATGATGCATGGTTAATTGAATCAGGTGCATCTTTCCATATGACCTTTAATAGAGATTGGTTTTTTGAATATGGAGAATTTGATGGAGGTAAGGTGTACTTGGGTGATGATTCTAATTTAGACATTGTTGGCCATGGTAAAGTTAAAATTAGGTTTCTTGATGGTAGAATAAGAAAGATTAATGGTGTCTTGCATATCCCTGGTTTAGCACAAAATTTTTTATTTGTGAGAAAACTAATAGATGTGGGTGTGCAGGTAGTATTTTCTAATGCAGGATGCAAGATGGTTAGAGGTGCTATGGTGATTGCTAGAGGCATCAGATATGGGACATTATATAAGATTGATGCATGCACTATTGAGTGCAGTAGTACTTTTGTGAAAATAAACTTTGTAGAAGAAGTGAGGGTTTCACCTTCAACAGATGGTCATGGATTTTGGGTACCCAAGGTTTCTCTTTCTTCTGAGACAAAATTACACACAATGAAAACTACGTTATGGCACCAGAGACTTGGTCACATTGGAGAAAAGGCTCTAAGGACCTTGAAAAATAAAAATCCTTGTTGAAGTTTGTCTGATTGTAATCTTGAATTTGATTTCTCTGAGCATTGTATTTATGGAAAATAAAACTACATTCATTTTTACTCGAGTTCTCATAAATCTTGTGGTGTATTGGATCTTATTCATTTTGATGTGTTTGGTCTTGTAGATGTTCCTTCAATTGGTAAATCCACATATTATGTTTCATGTATTGATGATTATAGTAGAAGGACATGGGTATACTTTTTAAAGAGTAAATATGATGTTTTTAGTCAGCTTAAAAAAATTAAAGCAATGGTTGAGTTGCTGACTGGAAAGAAAATAAAATGTTTGAGGACTGATAATGGTGGTGAATTTTGATCTAATGATTTTGATAGATTTTGTAAATATTGTGGTATTTGTAGATAAAAGACAACTCCATATTCTCCACAACATAATGGAGTTGTAGAAATAATGAACAAGACTATGATGGAGAAGGCTAGGAGTATGTTGAGTGGTGTTGGTCTAGAAAAAAGATTTTGGGTTGAACCTGTTGCCACTTCTTGTTACCTGATTAATAGGTCTCCTACATCAGATCTTGTTGATAAAACACCTATAGAGGCGTGGTTAGGCCACAAGATTTTATTAAGACACCTTAGAGTTTTTGGTTGTGAGGCATATGCACATGTGCTAGAGGAGAATCAAACAAATTTGGAGAACGAGGCTGTGAAATGTATCTTCATCAGATATAGTTATGGTGTGAAAGGATACAAGCTTTGGGATCATGTTACACAAAAGGTAATACATAATAAAGATGTTATTTTTAGAGAAACTAAGCCTTCTTCTATTACATTGCAACCATAACAAAGTAAATAGGAAGATGCGATTCAATTTCCTTCTATTCGAGAGAAAGTTGAATCAAGGCCCATGGATAGACAATAAGTTGAGGAGAATTCATCCAAATATGAATCTTCAGAAGAGGAGGAAGAACCTCCAATTTAGCTTGTTCTTAGGTCTACAAGGCACAAACAACCACTTGAAAGGTATTCACCTGATGATTGGAGATGCATTTTTTCTTTGAATACTAACATGGACAAACCTAGATATGTAGAAGAGGCACTAGGTATGAATGATGTAGAATCCTGTAAGATTGCTATGGATGAAGAAATGGTATCTTTTAAAAAAAAATGATATATGGGATCTTGTACCATTTCTTGAAGGATGAAAACCTATTGGTTGTAAATGGTTATTCAAGAAAAAGACAGGTTTAGATGGAGGTATTGAGAAGTACACAAAAAGGTTGGTTGTGAAGGGTTACTCTCAAGTTTAGGGTGTTGATTATGGTGAGATATTTTTTTCTGTTGCAAAATGACATCCATTAGATTTTTGATTTCTATTCTTGCTCCTTATGATTTATAGGTTGAGAAAATGGATGTGAAAAATTATTTTTAGAGGAGGATATTTATATGACACAACCAGAGCACTACGTGGTGAAAGGTAAAAGTAAGTTGGTTTGCAAACTGAAGAAATATTTGTATGGCTTAAAACAAAGTCCTAGGGTGTGGTACCAAAAATTTGATACATATGTGTTGAGTTTGGGATTTGAGTGTTCTAAATTAGATCATTTTGTTTATTATAAAACTGATGGTGATCGTTTCCTATTTATTGTTTTGTATGTTGATGATATGTTATTCATTAGTAAAGGGAAAGGTATGATTTCAAAACTGAAATCTCATTTTGCTGCTAATTTTGAAATGAAAGATCTTGGTGCAACTAAAAAAATTCTTGGGATGGAAATTAAAAGAGATAGAGTGAAAAAAAAGCTATGGGTTGGCCAAAGTATGTATGTCGATTCAATTTTACAGAGGTTTGATATGTAAGATTGTAGACCATTGTGTTCTCCTATTTTAGTTGGAACAAAGTTATCTATTTCAGATTGTCCAACATCTCCATCAGAGATGCAAGACATGAGAAGACTACCTTACCAGAGTGCAGTTTGAAGTTTGATGTATGCTATGGTTTGTACTAGAACATACATTTCTCAAGAAATGTGAGTTCTTTCCAGATTTATGTCTAATCCTGGTAGAGTTCATTGGGATGCAGTTAAAAGAGTCTTCAAATATTTACATGGTACCTCAGATTATTCATTATGTTATCACAGTAATATGATTGAAGACAAGATTTCCCTTGATATTCATGGTTATGTGGATTCAAATTGGGTAGGTGATGTTGATAGTAGAAGATCCACCAATGCTTATGTGTTTACTTTATCTGGTGGTGCAATTAGTTGGATGAGTAAGCGACAGGTTGTGGTTGCTTTTCCCACTACTGAAGCAAAGTATATGGTAGCTACTCATGCTTGTAAAGAAGCCATTTGGCTTAAGAGATTGTGTTCAAATATTAGAGTAAAACAAGGTGCAATGACAATTTATTGCGATAGTCAGAGTGCGATATGTCTAGCCAAAAACCCAACGTTTTATGCCATGACCAAACACATTGATGTACAATATCATTTTGTTAGAGATATGGTCGAAGATGGCAGGGTGAAGCTAGTTAAGATATAGAATTTGATGAATGTTGCTAATTATTTAACTAAGCCTATGAGCACAAAGAAGTTTACAGACTATGGGCCTTTTGGCCCCTAGCAATTAGAGATGATGATGACACCCTTTCATTTCTCTTGCAAGGTGTTCGACAAGTGGGAGATTTATTGGGAAAATGTGTCTCAACCTTGCAATTATTTATGATTTAATATTGATAGGTGGTTACTGATAATGCAAATACTATACACTCATAGAAAGATGTGGGGCTCGGGGCATCGCCCTGAATTTTTTTCGCTGACACGTCAAGGTTTTTTCTCAATAAAATGTCAAGGTTTCTTCCCGTTGACTCATCAAATATTTTCTGTTAAAATGTCAAATTAAAAAAATCCTCGTAAAACCCTAATCTTAGAAGGTTCCAAAAATATTGTTATAAGTAGGTGGGATGTATGTAGACGATGGTGTATTTTATGAGAGTCTAATAGTGGTTGGGTTGTCTCTTGATCTCTGGTGGTGATACTCTTGTGAGAAGTTTTCTCTACAAGTATATTGTAATCTTTTGATTTCTGAATAATATATTGGGCGGCTTTTAGAGTGTGGGGTTTTTCTCCTGAAGGGGTTTTCCCCACACAAATCATTATGTTGTGGTATGCATGATATTTGTGTTTAAGTTTTTTTAACTATTAAAAATCTGTAATGTTTATGCATTTTTCTCCTCTCAAGATTAGTGTAGGAAGTTCTTCCACTACCTTAACTTCCTTACAACAAAGAATCAAACTTTGCTAGTGAGACTAGAGGTAAGTAGTTGAAATTAGCTTCCTCCCTCATCCTTATCTTAACTTGACTCAATCGAGAAAGAGCGTGACTGATTGTCTCAGTATCACTTAACTAGAAATAATTATCATAGTTGGTTCCCTCTATTGTATGAACAATGGATTCTTTCTCCTTCTTGGCTTTTAGATAGCGCTCATTCCTGATTATTGAATTCCTTGTAGTTAACCAGAGGTGCATCATCTTGGCACAATAATTTTCAAACATTAGATAATGTTGGACGAAAAGTATAGTGAGCACATAGGCTCCAAAGTTAAAACTGGTAGCTCTGATACCACGTGTAAAATGCCAAATTGTTCAAAAAAGATAAATTCCCTAAGTTTTACCTTTCAAGTGAAAAAATATATGTTCATTTCCAAAGCAATCAAAATTTTTGTTTTGAAAAAAGAGATTTAATACACAATAACAACTCAATAATATTTCTAAACATTGTTTTCATTCATAACAAAGATATTTACATGTTTCCAAGATAGATTACAATTGTAACATACATAGCTTCTCAAAGCTTCCTTTGATGATATCAAAAATAGTACATTGATCCGAGAAGAATCCATCAAATCTTGGCTACCAACTGTGGAGGAGAAGCATCACTCTTGAGCGCTTTTTCACCATCAATGGAATCTTATGCGATCCCCCGCACATCAACGCCCTACCCTTCAACGAAGGAGTTGGAACTTGATAATATCATAAATTTAGCCTATCTATACTCAATGTTGTGCCCTACATGACTAGAAATTGAATACATCATATCTTGTTATTGGCCCCACGGTTTCCATTGCACAAAAAAGTTAACCTGTTAATGCCCAATACAACTGCTAAAGCTAACAGATCCATGAGAGGTGATTAGTCCATGTCACAAATCTTGAGGGGAGCACTGACCATCTGCCAAAAATATCCCCCTCAACGTTACCTGAGGGGATTCAAACCCAACACCTTTGGTTGTGATACCAATTATTGGCCTCACAATTATTGTTGCACCAAAAGGTTGACCTGTTAATGCCTAATGCAATTTCCAGAGTTAACGGATCCATGGGAGGTGGTTATTCCATGTCACGAATCTTGAGGGGAGCGTTGATCATCTGCCAACAATTTTATATCATATACATCATATTGTGTATGTCAATCATGGACTAGCATGCAAAAAAGGAACATAGTGAAGTTGATAACTAGTTTGGCCAAAGTTTCATATAAAAAGTCATCCTAGATCACATACACTTATCTAGTTTGATTTGTCACAAGATCATTTGTACACTATGCATAGGTAATCCCTTCATGAGGTAGTCTTTAACCATAGGAAAAACCTATTCCCCTTATGTTTATAACATATCCTCTAAATAAAATCCTACACAAAACCTAACCTTATCATAAGGTTCTCTATTTCCATGATTAACCCATGTTCTATCTCTAGTTTGAATTCACAAACTAATTACAAAAAAAAAAAATCATAGCTATTAGAGCTTATTTTATTCCTAGTATTAAATACTATAGTAAGCAAGCACTCCTTAATATGGAGTATGTACAAACAAAATTTTGCAAACATAATGACAATAGGTAAATAGACTCTTTACTTCAACAATGTAACAACAATCTTTCCCTATACTAGCAACTCAATGATTCTCATGCAAAACAAAAATAACATATAGTGTTTCTAAACATCAAATACAAAGAAGAGACTACATGCCTGTATACGCTTTATTCCCAATTGATAGACTAGTTAACTACTTGTTACTTCTAGAATCAACTTCCCAAGCTTCTATAAATACTCCAAATCTCTCTCTCAAAGATAAGTCACAATAAAATCCTACTCTTCTCTCAATTACTCTCATCTCTCAAAATGATCAACTCAAATAGAAAATAGCAAATAAGCAAGAATGATTGGCATTGAAATAGGTGAAGTAGCTCACCTATTTATACAAAAATAAGAGACAAGAATGCCTATAGATCAGCTAAACACGAAGACACCTCTTAACAATTTTTTTTGATTAAAATTATTCAAGAAGAAAGTGGTAGCGATATAAACAATTACTCAGCTCATTTGAGCACAAATTGACCTCACATTTTGCCAACAATGGTTTGACTGATTCATATAAGCACATGTTTTTTATGTTCAACAAATCGACTTAAAACTTCAAAACTCTTTTTGGTGTCTACAAATTCATAATTTGGCACCACCAAATCACTCATTCCCTATTATTTTGGCCATGGTTATTCCTTTGAAAGAATAAGTCAAATTCTGGTTATGTGTTTAAAGAAAATAGACTTGGTCTATGTTTAACTTTACAAACACCTTGCAATAGTGTCAACTCAACTAAATGAATGCATATCGACTTAGTTGGCATGTGTTTTCATACTGCAGTTATAAGCTTCAACCCAAACTCCATTTCATACGTTGAAGCCACAATACATAGCGTGATTTATACTAGCATATATGCACATACTTTTAAAACAATGCCTTAATCACTTTATTCATATATGCGCTTTACCATAGAACGCTATGCGCTTAAATAAGAATATGAACTTATATATATTATATATGTATATACATATATATATATATATATATATATATATTCATTAAAATCGATCACGATAATAAACCATTTAATATCCACATGTATATTTAATGCTATCATAATAACATCATTACATGTATATATTTATATACATATATACATATACATACATGTATTGATATGAATGTATGGACATTCCAATACGTCATTTACATACACGTATGTCAATATGTGTATATACAAATATATCCTATACATATAAATCATTCATATAATTACCAATCTATCGATAGTCATATATACATTTGATGTATATATCCATATATATATGTGTCTAGTTGTCCATCTGATATCCTCATGCCCATGAGCAATTTGTCCATGATTATGCAGAGGTACGTATACCTTCATATACTCATGTATGCATAAAGTCATGTACATGGGTTTATCATCGACACATATATGTATACATATACATACGTTCTATGTATATTTGTCTAATCGATTATATAAAGAGAATAAAAGAAAAGAGCTTTTACCAACCAAGCACTCAACACTGAATCAAACAAAACACTCTCAAATGAGATCACATCCAATCTAACACATGAACAAACAATGCTTTAAATTGACTTACCAGTATTTGAAACAACAACTAGACTTAAACATTCTATATGTGAGTGTGTGTGCGAGTTCAATTTAGGATTTTGTTAAAGGTTTCCAAACCAAATCCCTCTCCTGAGTGATACTTCCCCTCCTTCTGGAGGCTTGATCCCTGCATCTACATCCAACTCAACACATTCACAATAGTAGTTAGATGTTCACAATACCATCGTATAACTCATCATTTGAAATATATCAAATACAATAAACACCTTTCCACATATTCATTTCAATATAATATTAATCAAGTTAACATCCATTTGTTTCTTTCCAATTGATACAATCAACAAAATATACGATTTCTAATCAAAATTGCAAACACATTCATATATTTAATATTTTAACCAATCACAGTAATAGTAAATAGGTAAATACACAATGGGGTGGAACACAAAATGGAATGAGGGAGGTTACCCATGCCTAAGAAGGAAAAATGAGTTGAGAAGGCAACCATGATGCTAGGAAGAAGCCACACCCAAATTGGGCGATAGTCTCAATAGGTGAAAGAAGGAAAAATCAAAAGTTTAGAATGAAGAACAATCTCGTGAAACCAAGCAGGGATGCCTAGGAGTGAAGTGGGGAGATTTGTAGTGATTTTTTCAGCTATTGAAGTTGAAAAAAGGTTTTTTGTAGCAGAAATTCTAAAGTTGGAGGCAACAAGCATGCCTATAGATGTGTTTTTCTCATTGTTTAGTCATGAAATTACTGTTGTAAACTCTTGGAATATTTAAATAGCAAAAATCAGTAAGTTGTTTATGTTTCCTATCAATTCCTGCATGGTAGAGTTTAATTTAAGCTTAGAATTTATTTGGTTTTGTTTTCAAAAGGCTTGATTTTCTTGTAGTTGAGTGAAGGAGCTGCAACAACTAACAATCCAAAAGGATTCTTGTTTGTTGTACTGCATCAAATGGTATCAAATCTAGAAGATCTTGAGAGTGCAGAATATGCACCAAGACCTACGAGTGAAGAGTGGTGAAGCCAAGAGAGAGAGATGTTTTTATGATAATCATGTAGCTTGTCCTCCAACAGAGATAAATTTGGGTAGAAGGTGTACAAACTTCTTCCACTAAGAGAAAGTGGGTAGAAGAGGTCTTGGAGAGTTAAATCTTATAGAATATTTGTTGGGTAGATGATAGTTGTGTGAATTTGAGTTTTATTGCAAGTATGAAAGAGGACCTATAATTGCAAAGGGTTAATACCCTAGAGGTAAATATATTTTTGCAAGTGAAATCTTACATGATGGAAGGGGATGTGTGAATCTCTAAGAGAAAATGTAGAAGATAACAATAGTGAGGAAGATGTCTTCAAAGAAGAGGACAAGGACATGACCATAAGAGACGAGTGGGGATTTTACTTATGGAAGAGTGGAAAGAAAAGAGGTTTACAAAATGACTCATTGGAGAATTAAAGAAAATTGAGCTAGATTGGATGTGATAGAGATGGAGTAGAGGAGAGAATTTGAAGAGGCTAAAAGATCATGTGGAAAGGGTATAATGGCTAATGAAAGGTGTGAAGTTGAAAAATTTAAGAGAAGGTGGAAGATGAAAGTATGAAAGATGTCGAAGAAAATTTTAATGAAGGAAAAGTTGGAGCAACAACAAAGAGACAAGAGGTTGCAAAGGTAACATGTGGTTTTTCTAAATTAGTGAAAATAAATTTGATGTCGAGTTACATGATTTTGTGGATGTGGAAACAAATGGAAATGATGGTATTATTGAGGTGGATAACAAAGAAGGTGTAGTAGTTCAAAGCGCAAACTTTGATAGTTTTATGTTTGACAAAGAGGCTAATGAAGAAGAAGATAATCTCTTGTTGAAATAAGAGATAAGGGAAATAGATAAAATATTTGGAAGGGAAATGACAAGAGAACATGATGAGAAGAAATATTTTTTATAGATATATGTCTCTTTGAAGGTAATAAGGTGGGAGATAAGAAAGTTTCATGCATAGAAGAGGAGGTTGCAGAAATTGGGGAAAAATGGCTCACATTAATTTGAGAGTTGGGGCAAAATTTGTAGCATCAAATGATGAGGTAAAATCTGAATTTTGTGATTTTTTTTATGAAACTTATTTATGCATAATTGATACAGTTGGGATGGATGAATATGAGAAAATGGAAGAGTATATTGCAATAGTAGAAAATGAGAATAAAACAGAGGTAATGAGTTATTTTTCTATATTTTGTAAAGATGACGTTAAAGCTAGTTTATCTTCAAATGAAATGGCAAGGGGATATGAAGAAATAGAATTGGAAAAGTGCAACAATAAGATGTTACAAGTTGAGGTACAAAAATATTTTCAAGATGATGGAATAGAATAAGAAGATACATATTGGTGGAAATCAGATTTCAATAAGTTGAATATCATGAGAGGAAGAAAGAGAGGAAAGATAAAAGAGGGAAGAGATAAAAAGGTGCAGTGCAAAGTGAAAAGGAAAAATCAGGTAGACAAGGAAGAAAGATGGATGAAGAAAAAATATAGGATCTTCAAATGTTCATGAGATTCACTCATGAAACATTTATTTTTCTTGGGTTGTCTAATGCAGGAGCATTCGGGTGCACGTGCAATCCCACAAACCAAAAAAAAGATTTATTTTATTTTCATTCAAATTTTTTATTTGATTATGTTTGTAGGCATGATGCTATTTTAAATTCATTCCTCCCTCAACTCCTCAAAATTGGAGTTAATTAATTTGGATCTAAATTTAATTCAAATTGGATATGTAGCTGTTGGAAAACCATTTTTTTTTTAAATTTTGGGGAGTTACAAAAGTCCCACACCCAGGCAAGAGGAGATCATTCTTGGCATGTTGTAACTCCTTTGCACATTTAAAATTTAGCATTAAATTGATAGTGGAGGAATCCAAGGGCCTAGAAAAAGAGGTAGTGGAGTGGGATTGTGGGGAAGAAAATAGTGAAAATGAATTAATTTTTGTATAGGAAAAATTGAATGAGGGAGGTTACCCATGCCCAGGAAGGAAAAATGAGTTGAGAAGGAAACCATGATGTCAGGAAGAAGCCACACCCATCTTGGGAGAGAGTTTCAACAAGTGAAAGAAGGAAAAATCAAAAGTTTGGAATGAAGAACTTGCTCGTGAAGCCAAGGAGGGATGCCCAAGAGTGAAGTGGGAAGATTTTTTATGCTATTAGAGTTGGAAGAAGGTCTCTTGTAGTAGAAATTTTGAACTTGGAGGAAACAAGCATGCTTATAGATGTGTTTTTCTCATTGTTTAGTCATGAAATTGCTGTTGTAAACTCTTGGAAGATTTAAATAACAAAAAAAAAACAACAATTTCATGTTTCCTATCAATTCCTATGTGGTAGAGTTTAATTTGAGCTCACAATTTATTTGGTTTTTTTCAAAAATCTTGATTTTCCTGTAGTTGAGTGAAGGAGCTACAACAACCAACAATATAGAAGGATTCTTGGTTGTTGCACTACATCAATTTCTCAAATAATGCTTCCTCTTCTCTTTTCTCTTCATTGGTTTTCCTTCCTTTCATATGCCCTTTCCTTTTATTTCCATTGTTCAAAATTTTGGATGTTGATCAGTTGACGTGTCTTGGATCTATCATATCTATTTCATCCATTATCTCTTCATCTTCTAACTCTAACCCATCTAAATTTGGTATTTGGCTTGTCTCACCCTTTTGTCTGTAAGGAACTAATGCCCATCTAGACATTTGATTTGTGTCCTCTATACTTGTCCTTAGTTCCATTGAGGATATGGGATCTCTGCTAATGACACCATGGTCACTTGTTGGTTTTTCTAATTTTCCTTCTGCTCTATCCTCAATACTTTACTTACCTTTGTCTTTCGTTGTATTTATTTTCAGAATCCTTTTTTTTCTAGGATCGATGGAGGGCGATGAGATTAAGATTCATTATGCTTTCAACTCTTGCATCTCAAATAGTAAAATTTAATTTTTTTATTGAAACTGAAATTGAACTCTTCCAAACCTAAACAAATGTTACCAATTTGATTGTCTCCAAAATATCCTTGATTGAAATTAATTTTATTCTTAGAGCATAGATTGGGGTTTCCCCATTTTGTAAATCTAATACCAATGTTATTCTTTCGATGCTACCCCTGATCTTGGTAAGGCATTCTTTGAACCGATATTCAAATGGTAGATTATAAAGTCGAATCCATGTTGGACCTTCTGTTGGATTGGTTTCTAGGGGTTTAAATTTTGATACCCAACTTTGCAAGTAGAGTTGAGATCCTTTGTGTTCCCATGTATTCCTCTATAATGTCCTCCCATTATTTCTTCGTTTCAATCATTGCCACAATTTTTTTTGGGGGAGAAATTTGAGGACTATACATGTTTGCCAATATTTTTCAATCCATCCATACAATTCTACCCTAGAAAGTTGGATCTCGATGAACTTCCCTATGATTGATTCCCTCTTGAGTTCCTTTGAATCCCTGCCTACTATGAATGTATAAAATCAACTGATCAAATAACATCAAATTGAACTTAAAAGCTATGCAAATGACTAATAATCACACAATTCCAATGAAATTGTTCACAAAGATCAATTAGAATTCAAACAAATGGAAGAGCACATCAATTCAAACGAAATATAACTAAAGAGATGCAAACCTCAATCTCGTTGTGGGATTATGCTCAAATTGGATGTGGAGTGCTTAATTCAAACAAAATCCACGATGTTGCAAAGTAATTGATAAAGAAATAAGATGAAATGAATCGCAAAATGCTCTCAAATTGATCAAATTGGGCAATCAATTCAAGAGAGTAAGTTTTCTTAATGCTTGTGAACCCCTTATCATGGAAAAAAGCTTGGTATTTATAGAATTTGGAAATCATGATCAATGACGAGGATAAAAAATGCTAATCAATGGATTCAATCAAATGAGAGGAGTGAACATGGATCAATGATGAATCAAATGGTTAATAATCCATGAGACATGGATCAAGGATCATATCAATGGTTCAAAATCCATGAGAGACTGAACCAATTCCTTAAATTTTAAGAATTATGTTGGGAGATATTTTCATTTGGAGGGAAATATTTAAATTCCCAAAGAGAATATTTCATGGGAATATTCTTTGTGCAAGTTGAGGAAGTTGGAGGATTGGAAAGAAATTAGCTAATTACAATTAATTAAAATCAAATCTAATTGAAGGTCTCATGGATTGATTTAAATCAAATGAGAATGGAATTAGCATGAAAAAAGTGAATTAATTAAATAAAATTGAATTTGATTTATTTAATTAATATGGAAAAATATAAATTTAGCTAAATAATTGACATTATTTAATTAAATGGATGAATTATGCAAAATAGACTAAGAATGGTGTTAGCAAGCGAAATCAAGTATGTTATATCATCAAGATAGTTTTAGGTGTCTACACCTACAATGGAAGATACATTAATGTGTATTTCCTTGCGACATTCATCCTTTGTGATCGCCTTTTGCTTCACTCTTGTTATGCTCTGCTTTGATAAGTAAAATATTTATGAGTGCCTTTTTTTTTCAATTTTAATTTTAATTTTTTAAAAGTTAATAGCTGGTATGGCCAACTCCATATATTAATGATCAAAAAAATAATACAGCTAGATGCCTTTCGGCTAAGTTCATCCTTCAAAATGCCATACTGGCACAGTATCAACAATTTAAAAAAAAAAACAGTCCTACCAACTACACCACTAGATAATTAAAAACAAACTTCTACTTTTTTGCTAATCAACTTCATGGTTTTCTTGCCTTCCTTCCTTTTGGCTTCCTGGGTCCGCGCAGAGCAGTGAAGATGGGGCTTGAATCCTCTCGTCCTGAACCCCGAACCGTTTCTTCCTTACACATCTGTTTTGCATGGGCGGCGTGGGACTTGACTGGGCATTCCAGTTTGCATCTCCTGTGTGTTGGGTTGTTTGCAATCTCCTCCACGTCCCATCCATCAACTTCTATACAGTCTTCCCCTACTTTTAAAAGATATTAAGGTTTGGGCCTTGGTTGTGTTGGCACTACAGACAAAAAGCCCCACCAGTTCACCAAGGAGCCTCCCCTTAACACCAGGATAAATAAACTCCATTATTGACGTGGTAGAGAACAACCCCACAAAGTTTGAACCTTGGTTGTTGGCTCTACAAGCAAGAAGCCCCACCATTTCACCAAAAAGTCATCCCCTCAATTTTAAAATTATTATAATATGATATATATACTTTATTATTGAGAAGAAAACTTTTTCCTATTTAAAATTCTCATTTATTATATTTTTCATCCTCAAATAGAAAATAATGTCATAGCTCTATGTGTACAATGTATATATATTTAAAAATGAAAGTTTTGACATTTCTTAAAAAACACCCAGAAATCTAGGGTGATACCGAACAGATCCAAAGTCTAGGGTGATTACGACTGTTACTAAAATTGAATCTGTTCGGCATCACCCTAGATTTATGGGTGCTTTTAGATCTATCACCTTTTATCAAATGCCCCCTGATTTTGAGAGACAGCATCAATGGGCACCTACTTCATAACTGCATTTAAAAAGATGAGAGACAAATAATCTATTAGAGCTAATCGTGTCTTTGAAATCGAGTTTAACAGTGAGCGTAAAATTGTGAAATTTTTTTTTCTGCCATTTTACACCTTCCAATGCCCATTCATGTACAACCATATATACTAAGGCACAAGCGTGCGGGTCAAACGGGTTGTGCAGAGCTTTTGTTTGATCGAGGCAGATAGAAAGGTGTATTCAATGGCGCCCCGTTTTGATTAAAAAATAGCCTGAGGGAAACGGCCGACACAAGAAACGATTACCCATTTTGAATAGAACTCCATATCTTCTCTTCACTCGATCACAGTGTAGAATCATAATAAACTTCAAATATAGATCTATCTAAGCCGGAAGAAGTTTTGGGAATCGTGAAATGGGCGGAGGAATGGCAGAGAAGTTTCAGAGAGTATATTCGGAATTTGGAAGGACCTTCCATGCTCCTGCCTTTCTATCCGTTAACACTTCCTGAGGCCCCGCCCAAATCATCGCCTCTAATTTCTCTCCTTTCCCATAAATATAGGCACAACCTCATCAACAGACTCGACACCCATGGCTGCAGTTTGCTAACTGGAGTACAGAGCATAGGGCAAAAATCAAGTTCTTTACAATTATTTTCTGAGGTGGTTACAGTCATGGAGCAGAAAAACGAGTTAGATGGTGGAGAGGAGGTAATGCTTCCAGGATTCAGGTTCCATCCGACTGATGAGGAACTCGTTGCATATTATCTGCGCAAAAAAGTGCAGCAGACGCCTCTGTCTATTGAGCTCATCAAGCAGCTGGATATCTACAAATTCAATCCATGGGACCTTCCAAGTATGTTGTAATTATTTTTTCTGTGTGTGTGTTTTTCTCCCTGGGTTTAACTTGTTTGCAAAGAATCTGACATTGTTTGGAATTGTGCAAGCAGAGATGGGGAGCATAGGAGAGAAAGAATGGTATTTTTACTGCCCAAGGGACAGGAAATACCGCAATAGCAACAGACCCAACAGGGTCACCACTGCAGGGTTCTGGAAGGCTACAGGGACTGATAGGCCTATTTATTCTTCTGATGGTACCAACTGTATTGGGCTCAAGAAATCTCTCGTATTTTACAAAGGGAGGGCTTCCAAAGGGATTAAAACAGAGTGGATGATGCATGAGTTTCGTCTTCCCTCTCACATCTCTCTTCCATCCTGCTGCAACACACCTAATGTAAGTTTAAACTCCACTTTCTACAGAAATTGTTTCAATACAAATCTACCTACTAACTCTATTTTCAATCGTTGATGAAGCTTTCAAGACTTTTGCTTCTATTTTGTGCAGCTTTGTTGTCAGTAAAAATTAGTGGAAATTGATTCCCCACCCCATAAAAAACAGTAATGTAAATTTTAATTTTAATTTCTTCCAGTCTTGCCAACAAATTTAATTGGCATCTCCACTTAAATTTCTACAGGATAAAGGATAAATTACTTGAATCTGGGAAATTTTTTACTATTAACTGTTGATTTTTTTTTGGTAGAACGACCAACTCTTTCCAAATTTTGTGCTAAATTTTCTCACTTCATCTATTAAAATGAAATAAATGAGACCATCTAATTATAAAAACTTATATTTAAAAAATTATAAAGATTATTTCTAAAATCAACTGCGTAGATTTTTGAATCAATAAAAATGAAGTTTTGTATCACTCTCAGGGTTTTGAATCACTCTCAGAGATCCATAAAACCATTTAAGAATATCGACTAAATTTTTTTAGTTAACCCCTCTATAAAATCATAACCTAGTTATTGCACATACAGATCTACTGCTCTACATTTTCCATATCCTTGGAGAAGTTTAAACATTATCTGCAAATGTACTTGTGTCATCCACACATTATTCCAGTCCATGTCTGTCTTATTGACTTGAACTTTTTCTGTACTCATATTCAGGATTCTTGGGCTCTATGTCGTATATTCAAGAGAAGCACAGTAGCACAGAGAGGTTTTCATCATATGTGGACACCATCAATGCTGGACAGAACATTTGAATCAAGCTGCAACAATAACTACAGCTGCATCAACATCATGGACGTTCCTCAGCCCGAGGAAGAAACTACTCCCACAAATTCTACTCCCTATCACATAACACCAGCAGTAGATCATCATTGTTCCCAGGACTCATGGAAATCAATTGCATGCTCTCTGCCCACAAGCTCTATATCTCTCCCCAATCTGGTATCATCGAACACCAGTGATCAATTTCATTTCGGTGATCCTTCAGCTGTAAAGCCTAGTCTCAACTTTATGAGTCATACGATGCTGCAGATGCCCGCCATTGATGCTCTCCAGACATATTGCCAACCAGATGATAGCAATAGCAATCATAATACAGATGCCTACACGTATTATCAACAACTGCAATCAGAGGATTTCTTCAACAACAATATACTCGGTAGCACTTCCCCACCAGAGAATATAAATGTTACAAGTTTGCTGTCATTTCAGTCCAATTTGTATGATGCAGTGAAGAGTAAGAGCCCTTGTCCTTGGGACATTCCTCTTTCGGCCTTAATCTAATTTGTCTGGTTATTGCTTTGAATAGCTCCAGCCATTTCAGAAGCCTCCAAACCAAACAGTTAATCACAGAGGATTCAAGAAGAAAATGAAAGGCCTCTTCACAGAGATATCACCCTTCCTTTTTCAGGATTCTTTCATTTCCAGATTACCCTCGTAATACAAAGATGCAGATTTGGAGATCAAGAAATTCTTAGAACGTGCACATGATGAATTAATGATGGACAAGCAAGTATTCCAAGCGGAAGAGGCTAAACAGTTCGGTCGAGTTGTGATAAGAGCCGAGGAGGTATCAGTATAGATTCGTGTTTTCATATGAGATAGCAAAATGAATTCGTAGATGATATAAAATCTTAATTAAAAAAAATATATAGATTTTGGTAATAACTTGCGATTCAAAGGTTTCAAGACTTCAGTTGCTGTTCAGTTGAGTTACTTTGAATCCATTGTTGAAAGATTTTGTTCAAAACTTATGAAGTTTAGGTGCTAGATAGCTATCAGAATTTTTCTAAATTCAAGTTTTGAATTCACTAAAGCAGAAGTATGAGGTCCTCACAGGAAATTGACACACACAAACTGCCATTTTATACCTTGAAGCAGCTTAGATTGCTGAAAATGACCTGTATTGGCATTCTAGACTTGTACAGCCAACAAGGATTCCAGTAGATAACTGGAGCAGTCCAAACATAAACGAAGTATTCTTTGTAAGAGCACTTTGGCCCTGGTAATCAACAATTTCATAATATCATATGTCCTTTTATCATAGAAGAAGAGATTTGGTATCACTTTCTCGAATGATAATTAGTAAAAGATTGTGAAATCCTTTTAAGGCCTTATGATTTTGAATTCTTTTCCCTTTTTTTTTTATGATTTATTTATAGAAATTGGAATATGTTATGTAACTTAGTTCACTAGATTTAAAATGTCAATCTTCTATTTTTGATCTAACATCACATATTTATAGACATTCTTAGATCATGAATTCATATTTGGTAACTTAATCAAAATGATTTTTTAGAAATCTACAAAAAGAATGTATGTAAAGGATTACATCAATACTACATTCTTAGACAATACATTGATCACTTAGAATGTCTATAGATCTTGTACAACAATTCTAAGGGGTTTTATTACTATCAAGGAAGTCCACAGTCTTCCTTCTAACCAAGGAATAAATTCTATTGTGCTTTTCATCAAAACCCTTTGTTTAGCAATGGGTATAGAAAGCAAAAGCACAATGAAAAATGATGCATCAACAAAATACACAATGGTAATAGAAGGACTAAACTTTGTAGAAGGTTCATTGATTTCTTGACAAGGCAGCATGGTGTAGCTCCATCCTATTTTAATTTAAAAGCATACAAAGATTTGCTACAAGTCACAAATTCTAGGTCTAATATCATAACCTAGTTTCTAATCATTGATTGTAGTATAACAATGAACATTAACCCATCAAATTGAAATTGCTAGGTATATTTATCTCCTCTTCTATTTTTCGTACTTGCCTCAATTGATTTAGACCTAAATTCACATATTACTTAATTATTATAGTAGACCTATATCACATTAGTAGTTTTAACAATAGAAAGCTCTTATTTTCACTACATTTTGGTGAATCCTACCTATCTTACACCACCTAGTGCTTTGCCCTATGTTTTTTTCTTTAGATTTGTAATATTTTTTAATTTGCTTATCTATTTTTTAGATCTAAGATAAATAATACCCCATAAAATTATTGAATTATTATTAAATAATGATTATGTAATCAATTTAGATAACACACTTTCATAATTTACATTCCACCATGCATCAATTTAATTTTAATACATCTTCTAATCCTATTAATGTTAATTTTAAGGTATGTTGAGATTGAACTTTTATACACAACATCTAGATGTTATGATTTGGTTTGTAATTGCTTATAACTAGTATTCCATGATGTGTTAGTTTAGTTTGATATATCTTTTGATTCTATACATGTTAATTTAATATATGTTGAGAATGATTATGTATACATATAAATGTTATGATTTTTCTTGTAGTTGATTATGATTAATGATGATGACTAACTTGTTTAAATTTTCTAGGTTTTGTAAGGTGTGTCTCCAATCAAACAGAGAGTATCATGTGAGAGGGTGTTGCCATAGTTTAGTAGTGTCAAGGATATATGTATGTAAGTAATTTAGTGTTTTTCTTAGTTTCCTCATATCAAAACCAAGGGTAATATTATGAACATCTCTCTAAGTTTGTAATAGTTATTTAGTCAATACCCTATTGATAAGTATTATAGTCAAATGTTAGTTTGACAATTCCAATGTGCATCTCAACTTAGCATTGTCGGTCATAATGTATTGTTTAGTGTGGTTCTTGATTGTATGAGTGTGTTATTTGTACCAACAATGTTGTGGAAAATATATTGACATTCCTTAGTGTGGCACTTTAAATAAATTAGGTAAGCAGACTATACTAGTTAAGTTGGTAATACGCTAAACAAGAAGAAAAATCAATATTTATTATTTTTTATTTTTTATTGACTATCTCAAGTTGAAAATAGACAAATGGGTATTTCTAGTGATTTGATTTCAAATTATGCCATGCATATGAAAATCTAGTTTGGTATGCTCATTATAGATTCTAGACAATAAAAATATCTATTGGTGTAAACTTTCCAAATAAAATTTATTTTGTTAAGACCTAAAATTTGGGTAGATGTCTTTGTTATAGGGTAAGATAAGGTACTAGTGACAATTGGGTCATCATGCCATATAGTAATGGGTTAGTGGAAACTTGGTCAAACCATCATACTTGACCTCGTAGGTAATGGGATATGTTTATTATAATAATATTATAAATATGAGAGGAATAAATGGATTTAGAGTTGAAGTTTTTACTATTGTAGTTATTTTGTTATTGTTTGTGAGGTTTGGAAAGGTTGAGGTTTTGAGTGCAAGGATTAAGGGTTGACAAATGTGAAAGTGTTTTTCTTTTGATTTTCTTCCCTTCAACATAGAATAGTTTATGAAACCTTAATTAGTATTCTTCAAAGTATGGTTTATTTTGTGTGTATTTATATATTATTTCTTAAGAGGGGGTTATTAGAATATTATACTCCATGTTCTACCCACAAAGCTTCACTTTGTGTGATGGGTCATTGCATAATACCCCCAAACCATCCTCCAATTGCAATTCCCAATCATGCATTTAAATTATTGTTGTCATACTAGAAATAATAGGTTTTATCGATTTCAATACTATCTAGTTATTTTTGATTAAGGTAAAAGCAGGTTTTGGAGCCCGACCCAGAACCCTTTACAATAAAAAATAAAGCTGCAAAAAGAACAATTTGCAGCCAGCCAAAAGCCAGCCCCCAAACAAGACCCGTCAAGATTTACATTTAGAACTACTCTTGTGGGAACAAAGAGTCATGTCAAAAGAAGGCCTAGAGAATTTAGTTTTCTTGCCCTTAACATTAATCCAACCTTTCTCCACTTGTGCTGCCATATCCTGCCAAGTCAGCTCACAATTTTCCTGAAGAATGCTTGCAACTACTGTCTCAGAGATTTCATCATTATTCCTTTGTGTAGGCAAAGACTTATCCGAAAAGCCACCAGAAGTGATAACCAAAGCGCTATCACTAGAAATGGCTGCAAGAGACCCAATCTCTTGCTCTTTAGGGGTTACAAGATGATGATCTTGTGCAACATTAGTAGCCCCATCATTTGAAACATCTCGAGGGGATACCTCAATACCTTGTGATTTTGATGCAACCACCTCCGAAAAACTCCCGTGTTCAGATTTCTTCTCAACCGTATAATGGTTTTGAGAGGCACCATTCCACCATGTAGTCGTCCTAGCTTTTTTCTCAAATCCGCATTGTGCAACAACATGACCTGTTTTAAAACATCTTCTACAATGGAAGGGAATCCCCTCATAGTCCAAAGATTGGACCCAAGACCCCTTAGAAGATTTAAGTAAAATCTCAGCAGGCAACCCTTTTGAAACATCCATTTCAACCAGTATGCAGGAAAAGGCGGAATGAAAAATGTCAGGGGATTCACCATCCACCAATAAAATACTATCTAGTTGTTCCCCATTGATGAAAAAATATTTTTGGCCTTCTTTAGTGCAACAATTCTTTGTCCTTTTGGCCTTTACATAGTATCCAAATTGTATACTTTTAGACTTCGCATGTATGACATTGGAAAAAAATGAATTTTATACTATAGTTGATGAAATATCAGCTTGTTATATCTGATAAATAATTCCCATCAACTATACCATACTATTATTTTATTTTAACTCACCATAGAAATTCATCCTTACATGATTTTTTTTATGTTCAATCTAGGGACACAATTTACCAAACATTAGATTATGGTTTGAATAAGAACAAGGTTATATAGAAAACACAAATCCTATTATAGAAACATGGAAACAAGATATATATTTGAGAGTATCTATGTATAATGATGATTAGATCTTTGGTAGACCATCACATGCATGTAGAGAATTTGAATTCACTATAAATTATCTAATCAAGATTATGTTTTGGTAGCTAAGGGAATGTGTAAATGGTAATTGAGTATCATGTTTTCTATTCTAGAGGCAAAATATTTTTATTTTATGCATTAAATAGCCTATATTATCCCTAGAATAGATTTGTGATTTATTGCTATTTCTATTTTTATCAATATCCTCTATCAGTACCCTATTTTATGCATGCCATGTTTTCTAGTTTTATTATTGTTTCTACTTGGAATATCAAACCTATTTCTATTTTTGGATAATACAAACTTCCTATTTATTTTTGTAGAAGAAAAAATGGCTATTATTGTTTAAATTTTTTAGTAGTGTCCTTTTTCTGTCAATACATGCATTTTCATTTCTTGTTTCAAGTCCTTTTTCAAGATCTAATCTATTCATTCTTGGTGTCGTAATTGAATACTAATTGGTGAACAACCAATTAATTGAAGCATGAAGCACATAAATAAAATCAAAATGAAAGAAAAAGGAGGAAACACAACCCTTTTTTTTTGTATTATTTATGTTGTAGAAGAAATACAATATGCCACTTCAAACATTAGACCTATCACTTTATGTGACCAAAGCTAATGAGGAATTTTCCACCTATTTAAAGACTCTCTACAATTAAAATCTACCCAATTCCAACTTGATTATGCACTCTCAAAGCTCTACCCAAAACCTAATTACCAAATTATGAGCCAGATTCAAACACATTTTAATGACTATCAATTTGATATAAATATACAAATGTTGAGAAATAAAAGAAATTTCATTTTGATTTAGATCCAAAGACTTCTACACACAATGTTATCTTTAATGTGCACCCAAAATGAAACCCTATCCAAGGTATTATGAATATGCTACCATTAATTCAAACCTTCAATCCATTCATCACCAAATTTCAAATTTGACATTATCTTGAATTCTAAAATTAACAAATCAATCATAGTTCCTATAAGCAATTTGATAAGTTTTCCTTTATTAGAAATTTCCTTATGAATTTGGTAACATAATTTAAATTTTTGATATGTATGTTGATTATTTGACATGTTGCACATCATTGATTTTTATGGCATGGGTAAATTATGCATAAGGTTTGAGTAGGTTTTTTTAAGGTTGTACAAGACTTTTATGAATAATGTGCACAAAGAGAGCTTATGTGGCTAGCAAGAGTTGAGTACCAAAGTGGATGTGTGGGTTTATAGAAGCTACAAAATATCTATGCATAGTTGCATTTGGCTATGGAGGAATAAATACACTCTAAGAGATCTTGTGCAAGGCCTAATATGGACTATGCAAGGAAAATAATTTAGCACCTTGAACAAGAGTTGCATTGGCTCACTAAAATTGCCCACTATAAGAAAAATAAAAATACACAAGCACATGCAAGTTAATATTATGCACAAGGAAATAGGAAATGCAATATTTTTTTTGGGTGATACAATGTTTTTCTATCCTAAGGATGAGCTCCTATACCAATTTTGGTTCTAGTATATCCACATTTGTCCTAATCTATGGGTTGAGTCCCAATATAAGCTTCCTCATTTTGAATTTCTCATCCATCTGGTATAGAGAAACATGTTTAAGGATTTTACTATACTCCCAGTATTGTGTAACTCTAAGAACAACTTATTTGAGGTTTTGGGACTTGTATCTTTCTCATCATGTAAAAGAGTGGAGGAATCCACCTCTTTTTAATATGGAGAAACAAACCATTCCCATGTCATGGTGTTTTCCTTGGTGAGTTAAATTTTAGCATGCTAATTCTCCCACAAAGAAATTGAATCACCAATGAATTGGTAAGTACCCCAATGTTCCTTAGCTGAATCTAAATACTCCCTTAACTCAAAGTATTCTTCTATCTCAATAAGCCAGTTTATACCCCATGCCCAAGTTGTTTGCCATGAAATTTTTAAGTGATACCTTCCAAGTAAGTCCCTATATAGTTCCTTAGAGAAACAAAAAATTACCATGCCATGGTGTTTTCCTTGGTGAGTTAAATTTTAGCATGCTAATTGGGCACCAAGAAATCGCATCACCAATGAATTGATAAGTACCTCAATGTTCCTTAGCTAAATCTAAATACTCCCTTAAAGTATTCTTTTATCTCAAAAAGCCAATTTGTACCCCATACCCAAGTTGTGTACCATGAAGTTTTTTAAGTGATACCTTTCTTTAGTCCCTATATAGTTCCTTTATTTATATATTCACCTTGTTTCGAGCATCTACAATGGTGGTTAATTATTTTTCTCTTGATTTTTTTCATTTTGGTGAGGTGGATCCTCATAGGCTCTTCCTCTATCTTTTCCATAGGTATACATCTAGTTTATTTTATACCTTGTTCTAAGGCCAATAATCTTGCACTTTCTTCATTGAGAAGGTTTAATATGGTTTCAATATTATCAACCATGGGGTTCCCTTGTTTAATTCCCCTTTCTTGATTATTAGGAGTACCATTATTCCCAAGCTTAGCAATGTTTAAAGTTTCTTCACCACCAAACCTTTATATTATAGATTATACAATGGTTCTTTTAGTTATTTTAGCTTTGTGAGCCTATTTTTCCATGTTTAAACCATGCTATGATACCAAATATAACACCCTCTAGTATTATTCCTATTGAAATAAACCCAAAGCACCAATAATAAGTTTTTTTATTTGTTTCCTTCAAATAACATGATAGAAACTAACTAGAATTGAATTAACCTTTAATGTTTAACTTAGACATCAAATAATGAAAACTTTTAACACATCTTTTCACGTAATAGAGCAATAAAATACTACATTAAACACATGATTATATCAAAGATCTTTACAATCATAAAGCACATAAATGTTTGCATTTATTTATCAAATTATGAACTAATTTCATTAAAAATAAGATCATAAATTTTCAAATATGTATTCCTTACAATGATTATACAAAGTTCCATATAGATATGACATATCAATAAAATTCCTTCCATGAGCATATATATAATTTCCAATTGGTAAATATTACAAATTTTTGAATGTTTCTTCATTAAAAATAATCGGAATACAACTTGAATATCCAAGAATAATATTTCTTTACATTTATACAATTATATTTTATCGAGTACATATTCACCATGTAAAGATGAAGTGAAAGTTGGTCTAAATAGATTTTTCTCTAACTATATGGGGAAAATGGGTATCATGGATGCATTTTAACACTAATCACAATCCATTAACTCCCTTGCACTTTTTACACGAAATGAACATGACACACAAAAATAATCACTCAAATGCATCATAAAAGAGAGACTTCTTGGTATCATGGGTGAACCAACAAACAAATAAACACATGCATTTTAATAGAAATTACTTAATACCCAATCCATCCCCAAACACCAATTTATAATAACCCTACCTAGGTTACTACTAAATTTGTTCACTACAACTATTACACTTAACTACATTTTATACTTAACTTCATTCATAAATACAAATTCAACTAAAAAGATGCATAGACATGTTAGAAAAATACAAGGATTTCTCATAATCATTCACAATATAAATCATGTAATCTCTTTTCATATCAATAGGACATTAAGATAATTGATGATTTCTTACAAATATTTACAATACAAATAATTGAGAGCTTATACAATTTATTAGTGAAAGATCATAATTATGGATTAATACAAGTACCAAATTGGATGGCTCATATGTAAATTTACATCAACGAATAAGGACTAAATAAACATCTAAAGAAACAAGGCCTTACATCTTCAATTAATTATCTTTAAAGTAAAAATCATATTTTAGAATAAATTCATGATCTATCAATGAAGAAATCTAACGATCTAGGAATATATAGATATATCAAAAATGTAATCAAGGCTATAATATTGATAAAATATTCTTAGTTCTATCATTGAGTTTGAAGAAGTCAACCTCAATATTTTTGCACTAGGTTTCTAGCTTTTAGTGGATTGGTACAAGATTATCCCAACCATGTAAGTACACATCACCAAACCCATCATCTAACATAATCCATGTAGAACTATAGAAAAATGATTATTAAGGCCAAGTCCCAGTTGACATGAGGATGAATAATTAGATGCATATCATAGACTTACCATGACCATTACAAATTTAAAGCTAAGGAGGATCAATTGAAGAGGATTAAATCATACCCCCTTAGACTAGGTTCCCTTGGATATAAGTCCCCCATGCTTAATCAACCCTTAGTATTGTCTTCATGCATTGCAAAATATTGACAAAAAAGTAATTTCACTTCACCTTTTGGGAAAAAATGAAGTTATTTAAAATTACCATTATACAAGTGTGAATCTCTCAATGTTAGCTTTCTAAATTTTTTAATTTTTAGTTTTATTTTAAATGTAGGCTCATTACAAAAAGCAATGGCCTCTAGTCAATACACTAGGAAAAATAACAAATGTTAGAAAAAATTTAAAAATTGCACTACACTTTGCATGAATGTCCTTGTTAAATAATAAAAATATATATTAATACACAACTCGATCAATGTGAGATAATAAAATATAGATCCAAAAAATTTGTTAGGACCAATTCAAAAATTAATAATAAATAAAATATTTAATAAATATATACCAAACAATATTTGTGCATTAAGAATTGGATTAAAAATGATCTAACTCTAATACATTGTGGAAATATTGTATTTTTAATGAAAGTTATGCGAGATTGTAAAATGTTGCTCAATAAGAATAATAAAAAAATAAAAAGATTGAAAAAATGATAAATAATATTTTAAAATTCAAAAGAATTACAAATTGAATCTACAAAGGAAATGTCAAAACTCATTCATTTACATCATCCTTAACTTCTTCACTAATTGTTTCAACATTGCTAAAAAATATTAATTTTGGTGTTCAATTATGCTAAAAAGTGGGACATTATACTATATTAAAAGCCAATCTCTTTTGATAATAAATGTGACCAACTTAAAAGTAGAAGGTTAGTGCATCATATACTATACCATAAATCCTTTTCTAGTTCAAATGTGTTAGTTGTGATGACAAGATAAGCATCCCATAATATTTGTGGCCATCACCAATAAGGGCACATAAGCTTAGATCAACTTATACATGCAAATCACAAATCAAGAATTCATAGCTCAAGTCTGGTAGCACACATTATACTGAACACCATATGTTGCCAATTGAACTTTTGAGATAGGTGGATTCTAGATTAACATGCACTACAAAGAAGGTTAATTTTATTTTATTGGAACATAAAGGAAGAGATCAATCAAAATTGTTCGAAAATAGCAATTGATTCAAAGAAGTTAAAATTGATGCACTTTTGATTCTTGTTTTAACATTATATTGCAATATTTAGTTAGAATTTTTTATAAAAAGTTATCAAGACCTCAATCCTTATATTTTGTGTTGGATCAAAGAGGGCATTGATTTAATTGTAGGTAGATTTGATGTATATTTGAGCTTGTTATTAATCCCATGTTTGCTAATGAAATGGTATTAGTTGAACATGTGTATATGCATGTGTGTTTTGTTAGCCCCTTAATGTATGAGACCTGAATTGTGTACTACCAAAATGCCAACATGTACCATTTATTCAAGGGTGGACAATGCTTCATGTTGAATTCTTATTAAGGCAAGAAGGATCAACCTAGGATTTCAAATCTTCAAATGGGGAGGATGTTGAGTGGAAGCACTAGGATCATATTCCATTTTAGATGGAGAGAAAGAATGTTGATCGAGCTCCCTTTGAGTTTAAGCTCTTTGGCATTAATAAACCATTTAGATAGTTGGAGGCAATGACTTTCTAGATAGATTGTTTAGAATGGTAGAGGGTAAGATGGTAAGTTAGAATTAGGCTAGTTGTGTGTCGAAGGGGCCTAATATTTGTATTGACATTGAAGATAGTCATTGAGTGAGTGTTTTAACTTAGTTTTTGTTGGAGTTTTCCCCTAGAATTCATGTTCTCTAAGGAAAATCTTTGTTGTCTTGAATTATGTGATTGCATAGTCTCATTTCCTTATGACTTTTGAGATTAAAAAATCATTATGAAAGTTTGGCTATTCATATGCTTCATTTAAATTTGTTGTCGATAAATTATAATATGGAATTTCCATCATTTATGGATAAGAGGTAGTAGTTTATTGTGCATGACAAGAGTATCTAGTGGTACCTTTAACATAAGACTTAGCTACTTATTTTGAGAGGAAAGGGGCTATCAACTTGATCACAATTCTAGCTTATTAATATAGGGGCACATGTACAATTATTCTTAAATATTAAATGGTTCAATAGTCAAAGATAATTTTTTCTTAATTATTCTTAATTGATTGTGCTCAAATATTGAGGATGATGGTATATGCATTTATTACACGATCCACCAAGATTCAAATACTCTAGAGGCATGATTGGACTAAGTCCAACCTCTGAAAACTTTGATGGGTTGACTCACCCTACTCAACTTCAATGAAGAATGATTTCTAAATTAAATATATATTTACTCATTATATTATAATCCGTTTAGAAAAAGAAAAAAATATTCTAATATCTATATAATCCAATTGTTTTTATTTTAAAAATATATTTTTAAATAGAACCCACACAGAAAAGAATCTATATAAATGAGGTTGGCAGGGCCTATATACCCACCTA
>CM021109.1:429794283-429842122 GCA_007115665.2 Sequoiadendron giganteum | reverse complement strand
AGAGAGAGAGGGGGGAGGGATAGGTAAAGATGGATAGTTCAGATAGATAGAAGGAGAGAGATATAGGTAGAGAGAGGGCAAAGAGATATAGAAAGAGGGGGAGGGAGAGAGGAGAGATAGAAAGAGGGGGAGGGAGGGAGAGATAGAGAGAGTAGAGAGGGAGGAGAGATAGAGAGAGGTGATAGAGAGAGAATTAGAGAGGGAAAGAAGGTGGAGATATTGAGAGAGAGGAGGAAAGGAGGGAGAGAGAAATAGGTATAGAGAGACAACTAGGTAGAGAGAAGTAGATATGAAAGGAGAGATATAGGGAGAGGTAGGGATGGAGAGAGAGGTGAGACAAAAATAGAGAGAGGTCTAGGTAGATAGAGGGAGGAGGAGATAAAGATAAAAATAGAGGGAAGGAGAGAGGGAGGAAGAGGTAGGGATGGAGAGAGAGAGGTGAGAGAGATAAGAGAGAGGAGGGAGGAATAGGTAGGGAGAGAGGGGTGAGATAGAGAGAAAGAAAGTAGAGAGGGAAGGGGAAAGAGAGAAGTGAGATAGGTGATAGAGATGTGTGATGGAGCTTAAAAATAGAGAGATAAGGAGGAAGGTGGAGAGATTGATATGGAAGGAGGGGGGAGAGAGAGAGATGTATAGAGGGATAGGTTATATAGAGAGAAGTAGAGAGAAAAGGTGGGTGAAAGGAAGAGAGAGGGAGAGAGAGAGGGGGAGAAAGAGAGGTGAGATAAAGAGAAGCAGAAAGGGAAGGAGAGAGAGAGAGTGAGGGAGGGAAGGAGAGAGAAGTGAGATAGAGAGAACTAGAGAGGGAAGGAGAGAGAGAATGAAAAGATAGAGAGTAGAGAGGGGAGGAGAGAGCGAGGGAAGCAAAGAGAGAGAGAGAAAGAGAGGAGAGGGAGGGAGGGAGGGATAGGTAGGTATAGAGAGTAGAGAGAGATATATAGAGATAAAAGGAGAGGATGAGAGATAGAAAAATGTAGAGAGGGAAGGAGGGAGGGAGATAGATATTGGAGAGGGAAGGAGAGAGATGGACATGTAGAGACATAGTTCTTGAGCTCAAGGAAGATATTGTTAGATAAAGGGATGGAGATAGTGAGAGAGAGAGAGGTCTAGAGAATAAGAGATGAAAATGAGTGAGATAGAGAGAGAAAGATGAAATTTGACCTTCTGAGTACTAAAATTTGACCTCCTGATTACTGAAATTTGACATGTTGATTACTGAAATTTGACTAAGTTTGAAATTTTTAAGATCTTCCAAAAACTAGAATTTGCATTATAACTCTTAGAGATCTGAAACCACTCTCAAACATCCTACCTATATATACATGAAATATAACTTAAAGTATAAGAAAGTAAATGTCCATATGTAAATGTCAACTTATACTTAAATTTTTATTTCATGTATATAGTTTCCCTGATAGAGAAAGCGAAAATCTAGTTTTGTGCAAAGCAGGCCATTTGGCGCTCGCCAAAAGGCCTCCTTTAGACGTGTTAATTAACAGGATTTGCTAAATTTTCTCATATTTTTGTTTGTGCTCCCCGTCTCATTTACACGTCTTTCAATGCAAGTTTATAAAAAAAACCGTGATAGTGTTAACCTTTGTTTCAACTATCTAAATATATAAAAAAAGATTCATTTTGATTTAGTTAAGGTTTTGATCCATGGCTTCTATTGTAAATGCCTTCCTTTTTGGTCAAAAACCAACATGTGCTAGGTTTAGGATAGATTTTTACACGTTCATCGGAACATGAAAAAAATTACATTTTTTTGAAACTAGACTCCATTCTACACATGATGAAAAAAAAAAAATCAATTTTCGATTAGTTTGCAAAAAATTTGGGGGGGAGCACACTCAAATTTCAGCTTTTCAGGATGTGTCCACTTTGAAAATTCATAAAATATTATATATTCATTAAAAAAATTATCCGAAAGAAGGAGGATAAACTACATGGTGTTAGCTAATTTCTCACCATTGGGATTTTTAAAATTCTAAAAAAAAGTTAACGAAAAAGGGGGAAGCCCTCAAGCGCTATGCTATTTTTTTTGATAAAAATAGAACCTATTTTGGGCCCCCCATTTTTGAGACCCTTAATCTTCATTAATTTCAAAAAAAATAGTAGCTTAGAAACTAGACTCAGAGCACTTCAAATTTTGTTCTTGCCGCATCTTGAAATTTTGAGCATACCTATCTTCATTTTTTCGTGCAAATCAGATTTTCCTGATTTCAAAAGAAAAAAAAAAAGTGGCATCTTAAGAGCCAAAATTGTGTCACAGATTGGTGCACTTACCCCAAACACTCCTCCATGATGACGAGAAGACACACAAAGAATAATACATAGAGATTGGTCGAAAAAATCTAGATATATAGAAACACTATCTATACTTTTGTGATGAACATGCATGGGTGAGAGTTGCATTGAGTCGGGTGCATGATGAGTTTATGTACCTAGAGAAACCCTACCATATCAAAAAAGAGGTAATTCACACAGTGATAAGGCTTGGCATGGTAGGCGGCATCCTCATAAAGGAGGCTATGAAGAATAACGATGTGCAACAACTAACCAAAGCAACCCCTAATGGTTAGAGTATGAACGTAAAAATAATCACAAATGTTGGAGTCTACTACACCACAATGGGAATTGTGTACAAAGTCTACTATTCTAATCGGGAGGACTCAACCGCTGCCATTATAATTCATACAACCTACCAAATTTTGGTGGATGAAAAATATTTTGACCTTTGTGAGGTCATGCGGGAGCAATTGATGGACAACTGGTGCAGGAGCACCAAGTGGGATTCATGCCTCCATGAGGCCATTTTGAGAATTTTTGTTCTATTTGGTATTTTAATCATGTAATAAGGTCTAAATGACCATATTGAACTTTTGTGAGTGTGTTTTGAGTCTTTGAAGGTCATTTTTGGTTCATTTCTCAAATATTGTAAAAGTTGTCAAGTACAATTTTGCAATTTTGTCATGTAATGGGAAGTTGAACGGTCAAGAGTTCAAAAGTCAATTAATTTAGGTGCAAAATGGTTGTTAAGGGAATAAAATACCTTTGTATGGTCGAACTAAGAGAGAGGTGTGTTTTGGAGTTTGTAATTTTGAAATTGAATATCAAACACTACTTTTCTTACGTTTTTCATTGAATTTTGTTGCTACAACCTATACATTTTGATATGGCATAGGAGTGATAATTTATGCATTTAGATTGATGGAGGAGTGAAATAGCTTTCATTTTCATCAAGTCTCATCATTTTTCATCACGCTTTAAGCATTTTACAACATTTTTTCTAAAATAGGGTTGAAACCCTTGTTTAATTGCCTTGAAAGCAAGAAAATGTAAAAACCCACCATTCCATCGGTGAAATCTCATGAAACTTGGTGGAATGGATGGGGTTAGGGTGATTTAGGTGTTCAAAATGTTGTAGCAGTAGGGGAAGGTGTTGTAAGCAAGTTGGGTGATGCCCTAGGCTAAAAATCACTTCATTTTGGGCATATAATGTGCATAAGAGTTAGAAATTGGTAAAAAGCCCCTGGGAAATTATTGGTGATGATTGAAAGTGATTGTTCAGACCTTATTTAACATTTTTGAGCCATTGGAATGGAAGTTTGAGTTCTAGGTCTTGAAAACCTAGTTGGGAGCCATCCAAACAAGCCTAATTAGGCCTATTTCAAGGCGTAGCAGAAATGTTTTGGCCCTTGTGTTCCAAAGTAACCCCACCTTCAATTGAAGTATGTTTTAAAAGAGGATAATGGGTACTCAAATCTATAAAAAAAAAATTGGGTATGAGATGGGGTTTGGAAATTATGCTTGAAAACCTTGTTTGTTGTGCTACTAGGAAGAATGCCAATTTGTGAAGGAATTCATTGAGTTTGAAGGATTAGGACTTTTTCAAAGGTTTTGTTGAGTTATTTTGTGTTTGCCTACCCTTCTCTACATCAAGAAGATCCTAAAATAAAAAACTCCAAGTACCACTTACAGTACAGTACATTACTAGTATCTTTAATGTTTTTTTTATTAAATAATTATCCACCTTCAAAGGCAAAGTTTGGTAACAAAACAAAATAGTAGCAACAAAGATTAAATATCACATTCACCAATTCCTGGACATCTAGTCCTACAAAGCCACATACTGGGTTTTTTTCAAGACCTTCCAGGAACAAATGCTAGAAAGGGAAAGGAACCCCATGAGTCCACCACCCAATACACCAACAAAATAACCTTCATGGTGGATAAGGATTATACATATATGGAGGCGGTATAACAACACACAGCTTAGGTAATATGACTACCCTATGAGCTTACAACACAAGAGATAGACGCTTATGCTACTACCCTGCTAAGACAACCTAAGGATCCTAATGCAGATCATTTTGGAACTTACAAAGAGGTAATGGAGAGAAAAATCAATAAAGAGGCACAAGAAAAGCTAGAAAAGAATAAATAGAAACTCCACAAATAGTGGGGAATACTAGAAGGAGGGTTTGCTCAATCCTCAACTATTGTAACGCAGTAAAATCCCTCCTCTGCAAGGAGGTTAACAAGGCTTCAAAGCACCTCATCGAGAAATTTAGAAGGCCCCATCACCTCTGAACAGACATTGTAAACATCAGGGAAACCACCACAAGTAACCCCACAAAAGAGATCCTGGAAAGCAAGGCCCAAATAAATGGCTAAGAGGCAAATGTAGAAGGAGAGAATAGAGAAAGAAATGGAAGATGTAGAATTAGAGGAGATCACAAAGGGTGAAGAAGAGGTCAAGCAACCTCTCAAGAGGAGGAAAAGAGGGAAACAAACTCTGACACCCACTCCTCAAGTGACTCCAAAGCAACCCCAAATACCAATTAACATCTTGGAAACTACCAACGCCATCCTCAATTTCAGGATGCTACCACAAGTATTAAGCATGTATAGAGAGGTAGATGAGGAAAATAAAGGTGGGATAATGCAATTCCTTCTTTTACATATCAACCAATCCAACAAAGGGATGGATGAAGCTATGAAGGAATTTTTAGAGGATATAATTTATAGAAATACAAGAAAAGAGGGCCTAGACACTTAATAATTTTTTTGAAGAAATAAGGGAGAAGTCCATCTTAGTGATCAATACAAACATCATCGAAGAGTGGAATTACAAACTAGCCCAAGAACTTTGCACAAAAAAAAGAGTAGAAAAACTCATGGAGGAGGATCTGAAGAACATAGAAAAGATCCAAAAAGAAACCAAGGATGTCACTAGAAATCTCTACGAGAAGATGATAAAGAATAATGTGGAAGAGGTAGAAGGGCCCCATCCACCAGATAATAATACTGTAGGGGAAGAGGATGATAAGGGTGAAGATACGAGAACCATTGAAACATCTACCTCCATAATATCCACCATCAAGAACTTCTTAGCACAACAATAAAAAATCCAAGCAGTGTCATCACCACAACTTTTACAAGTACTAATGGTGGGATCACAAGTGGATTTGTCTAGCATTTTCCCACTACAAAAGATATGATTGGGAGACATTCTCCATCCCATAAAAATGGAGGAACTATTAAGTGACCATGTAAACACAGTGGAGCAACTACAAGATGCAGTAGATATGTTGTAGAAGGCCATTCCCCACCTATCATGGGATACTTCATTTCCCATGCCCCGACAACTCAAACAATTGGTGGATAGCCTACAAGGAGATTTTTCCACCATGAAAAAAACCATAAGGAAAGAATCACAAGAGGAGGTAATAAAGAATAAAACAAAATAGTATACCAAGAAGTGTCCTACCACACACTCCAAATTGGAGGAAAATATCAAAGAGTTGGGTGACACCATCACAAAAGTAGGGGTGATCTACCAATTTTCTTTACAATGGCCTACCACAACAAAGGGTCTAAAGGATAAAATGACCCAACTAGTGAATAAAATATCACAAGTGGCACATACCTACAACCCTGTCCAAGACAAGGATGAAACGATAAGAGCCCAAGTGGGAACCCTCCTTACTAATTACAACTCCACATCCAAAGGGAGAAAATCAAGGAGCAGATCAAGCAGGTGAGGGAAACTGTTAGTAGCCAGATGGCCCATGATGAGAGCCAATTATGTCCCATTTTATGCTATATTTTAGCTTATTTCATATACCTTCACACCCACTTCCACATTCCAATTTCATTTCATATCATACTATTTTTCTATTTTATGTTGCATATGATTAAATATGTATAAGTTGTATTTAATAGAGTTTTGGATAAAATATGGAAATTAATTGTTGGTTGTATTTACTAATAAGCATTATGACTTTTAGATCAAGCTTGCAGCATGCTGATTAGAAGAACTTCCTGTCACCTTTTATGCAGAATGTATTCCTGTCATTTTCTGGTCAGGAACTTCTGTGTATTACCTTTTCACCAGCAATTTATTTCTATCATCTTTTTAAAAGACAACATCATCATCCAAGGTGGCGTTGGTTACCCTTTACTACTAAATTTGAATAAGCACAGGAAATCATGGTTATTTCCAAATAGAGATGCAACTGTCGGCTATGAAGAGGAAACCAAAAACCTTCACTATTTATTATAACAAGACGATTCATGGTCCATAAAAGATGGAGCAGATGCAATCGGTCAAGGCTCCACATGTGTTATTCTTATGGAATAAAGGAGGAAATCCATGCTAGATATTTGTTGCTAAATAGCTGGAGAAGACTCTACAAACCTTCACGTCATTACTATTTTCCATCCATTATAATAGTTGTGCTTGCCAGCTATGTGGAGGAGTAAAACAAAAGCACACTCTATTCTCATCGGCTGTTATAGAAACACGGTTTTAATCTGTAGGCTAGCGAAATATATTATTTATTTCTTTTACCTTGTTGGCTGCAGGCCAAAACAAACTTAAGATTTATTGTATTTCGTTGTTTCAAACAACATATATATAAATAGGTGCATTGTAAGGGAGCTGATAATATAGATTTTAGCAGATTGTTGTACGCGATTTTATGTATTACTTCTGAATAAATAAAATAAAATTTATGTTGATCCATCCAATGTAGAGAAGCATTTTATTTCCACTCACCGTGTGAACCAGAGGAAGGGCCCACTCTTGGAATGCTTGGTGAGGTTGCTACAATAGTTAGAATTTATGTTTTGTGTAATTTAATTTTATGCTACATTTTATTTCTATGTGATTTAATTTCTTGTGTTTTATTTACAAGTTGGTTTAAACTAATCTTCATTGGATAATCATTTCAGATGTTGATATTCTGTTGATGTTGGTGTGTTTATCTAAAGCATAAAGTGTGAGTTATATTCCGATTTATAAAGGAGGTTTATGTGGTCTATAATAATTCATGTCACTGCTGCTCCCAACACACATTATTAACATTTCCTGTCGCGCTTTTGACAGAAAGACAGAATAGGAAAGTTGAACCATATTTTCGCTAGGAAATTTATGCATGTTCTAGTTGCAATTCATTCTCCCTTAATTCATTATTTTCCTCCCTTAGGTATACTGCCACAACACTTCTCGCAAGCTACGATCCCTGGGTTGACACTCTTAGACCAAGATGAAATCTTTCTTATTCTTTACCAGAGTTTTGGCCTATCAACCCACCTATTAGGGATAATGGTGGAAACACAAGAAATAGAAAAAACTATTCAAATCCCTGATACTCTGGCTAATGCAGAGGCAATAATGATTCAAATTCATAACCAAGTCTCCACTTTACAAAGGGAAAAAATATAGTGGGCTGACATTGAATCACCTCAAAGGAAAACACAAGCACCTCCTTCCCAATTAAGCATCATGTCTTGAGAACAAGACATCATTTTAAAAGGGGGGATGATGTTAGCAAATCAAGGGTCAGAACAAATCTTACTACAGGTTACCGCAAAAATTTTACAAAGGATGAAAGAGATATTAGTTGAAGTCATGTCCCTTCATGGGAAAGCATATATGTTAATATAAATCATATGCAGAGAGAAAGAAGGGTGGATATATGAATATACTTAGGGATATATCTGAGAAAAGACTAAGACCTACCTTTTATATATAATATAATATAGGGGAGAGGGGCCCAAAGTAGGGCAGTCAAAGTTTGGAGGTCCACGTGGACCAAAAAAAATAAAAAATTGCCCACCACGTCACCCTGCCACTTATGCATCGGGGGAAATATTTTTTTTTAAATTTCAAACACCTCGCCACCTGTCATGCACCAATTCATTCAACATGTTGAAAATGGGCCCATTTTTTCCTTCACCCTAAAGTGGAGCCCATCCACCTCCTTAATCAATGAACATATCTACATGCATTGGATCAAACAAATGTGTGGATATGACAACCTCGCCACCCTAAATGAACATTTTAGAGCATTAATCGCTCATCGCCTCCTTTGTTACCTCCACTGACCAACTTGCCTCATGCATCCCTTAGCATTTACTCATAATTTCGGGTGTGTAATTCGAAGATCAAGGTTCAATCAATGCTCCAAATTCTCACATATCTCGCTCACTTGCATTCCTTTTGTTTGTGTTTATTCTTGATTGTTCGTATGGTTACACACCGATACCGGTTTGGATCTCCACATTTATTTTTTTGGCTCTTCACACTTCTTTTTTCAGATCTACACTCTCAAGAGCTTCATTTCTCTTTCAGGTGAGGTTTCTAACCTCACTCAGCCTGTACGAGTGTCTTCAAATATGACGGTATTTTGCCATTCACATATCTTTTTCACAAAATTTTGTTGCAAAATTTTTTCTTTCAAAAAGATTAATAAAGTGAAATGTGGGGAGGGTTCGATGGTTTTATTTTCCTATATACTTGTCCATGCACTCCTAATCTTATGTTCTTCATTGCATGATGTTTACTCTGCATTGTGTTTTTCATATTTGCTTCCTTATACGAAATATGAAATGGGTTTGACTGGTTTAAATGGTTTTTCATTACTATTAGATTTGTTCGATGAAAAATGGAAAGGGTTTGATTGGTTTTATTCCATGCACTTATATTCGTTTTTTCATCATTGCACAAACTTTAACTCTGCAATTTTCTTTTTATATTTGTTTGTTATTCCAAAATACGGAAATGGTTACAATATATTTGACTGTTACTACAAAATATTCATAGGGTTTTAATGTTTATCATTTTGAGGGTTTATGCCATGCAGTTGCATTCATGTGTTCCTCATTGCACATAGTTTAACTCTACAATTTTCTTATAATATTCTCATGTTATTTCGAAATATGAAAATGGTACCACTAGTTTTCATTTTGAAGATATTCTGGCATGCAATCATATTATTTTGTTCTTCCATGCACAATAGTTTTGTCTATGAAATACTTTTTTTATTTGATTGTTAATACCATACATGGAAAGGGTTTCACTAGTCCACAATTACATGGTTTTTTTTCCATGCACTTGTATTCATGTGTTTGACAATGCACAAACTTTAACTCTACAATTTTCCTTTAATTTTTTTTGTTATTCTCAAATATGAAAATGGGTTCACTTGTTTTCATTTCGAAGATATTCGTCCATGCAATTATATTAATTTGTTCTTATATATGTAATTGTGTATATATGTATATATACATATATAAATATATATGTATATATTTATATATATATATAAGTATACATATATATACATATATATATGTATTTGTATATGTATATGTATGTAATTGTTCATGTATATATGTAATTGTTTATGTATATATATGTGATTGTTACTAGGAAACATGGAAAGGGTTAGACTGGTTCCCAGTTAGTGGGTTTTCTATAATGCACTTCTACTAGTGTGTTTGTCATTGCACAAACTTTAACTCTGCAATTTATATATCTATACACATATATGTATATATATATGTGTGTGTGTATATATAGGTATACATATATGTAAATATATATGTACACATGTGTATAAATATGTATACACATATGTATATACAAATGCACTTGTATTCGTGTGTTCATCATTGCACATACTTTAACTATGTATTTTGCCTTTAATATTTGTTTGGTATTCCCAAATATGAAAATTACACAAGCATTCACACTACAAATTATTTGTTATGCCTTTAATGGTTTCAGTGCATTTCATTTCTATTTGTGCGTTCATCATTGCACAAACATTCACACTCCAAATTATTTTTTATATTTGTTTGTTATTCCAAAATATGAATATGGTTTGAGTGATTCTCATTTTGACAATATTCTCTCATGCGATTCTATTATTATGTTCTTATGTATGTACATATACATACTCATTATATATGTAATTATATATACACATATGTATATATAAATGGATATGTATATATGTATTATATATACATATGCAATTGTATTTGTATATGTATATGTATATATATGTAATTGATATGTATATGTATTTATGTATGATGCAGGAGCATCCAGTGGTGTAGGGGCAATCTTGCATCACCCAAAAAAAATATTTTCGTTATTTTCTTTAGTTGTTATGAGTTCCATGATGGCACTTAAGGGGTGTAAGACAGTCAAGCATCAAAAATAGTGAAAAATGGGCACTTACTACTTTTAGTTAGTCGCCCTAAATAAGATGGTATGGACCTGAAAATTTACCCAAAGGAGCGGAACTGAAAAGGATTTCCGGACACGAAATAATCATTCAATACCTTGCACAGTTTGGGAGATATTAAAGTTTTTATCTCGAAAAATTTCTCCAATGTAGCTTCAAATTCAAATATAAAACTTTAGAGGTGCCAAAACAACTTGAAAAGCGGACAAATTGACCTACGATCAATTCACATGTTGTAGATCTCTTCGAGAGATTTCCAACAATATGCAATAATAGAAAATCGAACACCCTGATCAAAAGTTATGGCCCCGCGAAGTTGCCCCTCTAAAAAGTGAATTTCATTAAAATTTATTTCTAGGCCAGAAATCAAATGGCGAGACTTTTGGCACCAAAACAAAAGGGGAAGTTGCACTTTCTAGAACATTCTTGGGTGGTTATTGAGTAAAATAAAAAGGGATATGAGGGGATTGTAGAAGTTGGCTCCATTAGTGCAAATAATGGCTCTGAATAATAGATTTTGTTTTCAGAGTTGATTTTGTTGTAATGAATCAAGCCCATGAGGTTGTAGCATGTAAGTTTTGAATCTGTAATCTCATTTTCTAAAAATAATTGAAAGTGATTTATTTTTTGTCTCGCATCTTCGGTGTTGCTATATATTGTTGTGTTTTGTGTGGGTTTGGGGTGGTGTATCCCTCATTAATGTATATATATACATATGTAATTGTATATGTATATATATGTAATTTTATATGCATATGTATATTTATATATACATATGTATATGTGTGTGTGTATATATATGTATATATATATGAGTCTCTATTAAGTATATAATAAGGTTGTTTCAGGGAAGTGCTACCTACAAGTATTGGAGAGAAGTGTGGAGAAAGAGGGGTTTGGTGTAGTAGAGCGTAGAGAACACTGTTGCAGAAAAAGAATGCACTATACTTGAATAAGTTGAACCAGACAAAAATTAGGAATTCAAATTGGGTTTTACATTCAAGGTAAAACCCTTGATTGTATTGATTCTTTTTGTTTAGGTTCAGCTCATTTAATCTGGTGTATTACACAAGAGGGAATTTTTTGTTGAGTAAGCAATAGATGTATATAATTATTGCCTTTCTCCACCCTAAATGGCTAGTTTAGAGCAATAATCGCTCACCGTCTCCTTCGTTTCCTCCACTGGGTAACTTGCCTTATGCATCCCTCTGCACTTACTCAGACTGACAAGTGCATAATTCAGAGAACAAGGCTCATTCAATGCTCCAAACTCTCCCATATCTCACTCATTGTCATTCCTTTTATTTGCATTTATTCTGGAGTGTTCATTTGGTTACACACCCATACATATTTGGCTCTCCATGATTTATCGTTCGGCTCTTCACGCTTCTTCATTTGGCTCTGCACTCTAAAAAACTCTCTTTCTCTTTCAAGTGAGGGTTTTTACCTCACTAGACTTGTACCAATGCCTATATCTATTAAAACTAACAAATATATATATATATATATATATATATATAATGTGTATGTATGTATGTATGTATGTATATATATATATGTATGTATGTATATATATATATGTATGTATGTATATATACATATATATGTATGCATGTATATATATTCATAGATACATATATATATATGTATGTATGTATATGTATTCATATATATATGTAAGTATATATATATACACATACATATATATATATATATAAGTTTGTATCTATATATATACATACGTATAAATAAATGCCAATCTCTTGTATGATATGCATATGTTTTCCACGAACCTATAAATATCTGGGGTTTGAAACTAATGTTGTTTACATTTGGTTTTTCATTTAAACTCTTTATGCCATGGAATGCAAATATGTTGTATGTGATGTTAATGTTTGTCACAATAACCTGTAACTCAATATCTGGGGTTTCAACTTACACTATTTATGAATGTCAAGATATTTTAGTTCAATTTTAGTTTTTTTTTTAATTCTATATGCCTGGGAATATATATCAGTTGTATGCACTATAAATGTGTGTCACCCACCACCCTGTAACTCAGTATCTGGGGTTTCAACTTGTATTGTTTATGGATGTCAATGCATTTCTATTCCATACAATGTGATTGTTACACCTAATCTTCTCTAAGTGCTAAATATGTTGGTATATATATATAACTCATGTGCAGATGTTCAATTTGATTGTTCAATTACATTGCTCAATTGGATGGTTCAATTTGATTGTTCAGTTGGATTGTTCAATTGAATGGTTCAATTTGATTGTTCAATTGCATTGTTAAAATTTATTATTCTATTGCATTATTCAATTAGATTGTTCAATTGTATTCTTCAATTTGATTGTTCCATTGCATTCTTCAATTTGATTGTTCCATTACATTCTTCAATTTGATTATTCAATTGAATTGTTCAAAGTTATTTTATTGCATTATTCGATTGGATTGTTCAATTTGATTGTTCGATTTGAATGTCATATAACTCATGTATATTCATTAGGATTTATTCATTTCATTCTTTTAGGCATGTTGGTATATTCGGCTAACACTTGTTGTAAATTTGTGTCTTGTTCAATATTCTTCGATGGTGTTCAATTTTTATTCATTATTGGCTTGGTGATGGTGAATTTCACTTCAAAGGTAAACACTTTCCTTACTATACTTTCATACTATAAGTTAAACACTACTACATGTTTGTGTTTAATGCCTCCTTTCATATATGTTTGTAGGATTGAGTTGGATATATTCACCATACCATTGGCCATCTCCAATTCATAGAGGTGAGGTTTTTAACCTCACTAGCGTTGTACCATTGTCTCTTGTCATTATTTTCTTCTTTCTTCTTATCACTTATTTGTTTTGTTATGGGTGTGTTGTGTTACCTAAGTTGAAGGTTATTATTTATTTTGTTTCTGATTTTGATCATAATATTTAAAGTGTTTATGTGGTTATCCATAGATCGAAGGTTCTATTGAGTTGTAGGTGCATTCACAATGTGCTCCATGATGTATATTGTGTCTAGGGTGTTTATGAACACTTCCAATATTTGTGTTCATAAACATAGTCAATTTATCAAGGAAATATATGGTTCTCTTCATGCATCAATATGACTTTAATGGGTTTAATATTTTCATTTATTTTCTATCTATACCTATATATAACTTTCAATCTATCTATCAATGTATGTATCTATATATCTATTTATCTATATATATGTATATATATATGTACATGGTAGATACATAAATATATATACATGTAGATAAATTTATATATAATATATATGCACATTGATATATATGTACATACATATTGACATAGACATACATGTACATTTGAATGCACATAGATATATATGCACATACGTATTGACATAGACATACAACTAAATACGTATGGACATAGATATATATATGTGCATACTTATGCACATATATGCACTACACAATTATGAAATACAAAAAGTTGGAAAATGAATTATTGTGCAATGAAGAATAGAATAACATAGAATATCCTCAAAATGAAAACCAGTCAAACCATTTTCATATTTCAAAATAACAAACAAATATTATAACCAAATTGCAGAGTTAAAGCTTATGCAATGATGAACACAATAATAGGGGAGAGCTACAGTCCAATAGGTCAAACTTGTTCATGACATGCCCATTTCAAAGTAACACCATTTGCCATTAAATATTCTCTTTCATTATGTATATATATATAATTATAAATATCTATACAGACCTATATATATAGTCCTCAAAGTAACTTCATAGTCATCCATACAAACATAGGTCACATTCATCTCTACCATTCACTCCTTCAACCTCCCTTGGCATCCCTCCATATAAATACCCTCATAATCAATTGTAATTATGTTTTCAATGTTAACCAACATAATCTATTTTAGTATATACTAAATTGAATGATATACTTTTTGGGAATTATAGTCATTACCCCTAAATCTACTGTGTTTTTTGGTTTACAAAAAAAGAGTGAACTATAATATATAGAAACAAATAAACTTGAGATAAGACATAGAAACATGTTAAATTTTGTAGAGGTATAGCCTAAAATTAAATTTCAATTGAGCTACTGACATGCAAAAGGAAATATTACATCAACTATTTCTTTATGAAGTGTTGTGGAATTTAGACATGTCTAGTAGACCTTTTTAATGACTATATGAAATGTATTGTCATGCAGTTTCAAATGTTACATTATCAGCATAGACTGTATTGTATGAAATGTTGTATAAGATTATTAGCATTGAATATATTTTCATAAATGTAGAATAGATATTATAAACATAGTATTTTTTGTAAATAAAATTGAAATAGATTATCTACATAGAATATATTCTCTGATATGTAGATTATAAGACAACCATAGAAAGGTATTCACATAGTCATCAATGGACCCCACACTAGGATGCCTTAATATGCAATTGTAAAATAGTTTTCACCCAGAAATTCAACCAGGGTACTCGTATCACTATATGAAAACAAAATTAGTTCAACCAACTTATGCATGTCATGAACAGGTTGGTCTTATTCAACTAAAATTATTGTAGGGATTAAGAATTGAACTCAAAAAGAAATTCTAACATTCATATAGACAACAATTAGAGTAACATTTATATTGCAAACATTAAATTGTAGTGGGTAACAAAATAACATCATAAAATAATCACATTGATAAACAAATTTAGTTCAAATATATTAATGGTATAGTTGCAGCACAATGAAAATGGCATCCCCAACTACAACCAAAAAAAACCAAAACATATGGCATTGTTATAAATGGTCCCTCCCAACCTTAGTCGAATGCTCCAAGAAATGATTCTGGAGATGTGTTTCCATCTCCTATTGTTGCATTTAGATTTTCCATAAAATTATTTGCATTTGCATTTGTCAATTCCATGCAACTTACATTTGAAGGGGTTAGTGGTGAAGACGTCGGACCAACTAGAAATTGAGTGCAGCTAACTTGAGATGGGTTGGGACTCAAACACACATTTCCTACAATAAAGAGAGGGATGTTATTATTCATTATTTCTAGAAAGTAACTATGATTATCAGATAAGGGGGTTAGAGGATTGCTTAAGTGTCTATCTCACATCAATTCTCTATGGGCAGACTCGATCTCCCTTTCCTTATTCTCTTGTTCTTTTTGTACCCTCTCTTTCTCATTCTCCTACTATATTTCCTTTCTTTGCAACTATTTCAGCTTCTCTCTTTCCTTGCACTCAATTTCCTTTCCAATTTTTCTTTGGTCCTTCTTCTAGAAGGCCCAAATCCATGCTACCTTTTTGTCATCAATTTGTTGCCTCTTTTTTATTTTTAATTCCTCCAGTTCTTGTTTTCTTTGTTCTTGCTCCATTATGAGAGTCATGTAATTGTTAGCAGTTGACAAATGAGACTGTGGGCTCACTTAAAGAGCACCACATACAAAATTCTCATTCTTCAATTGACTCTATGAACTGGTAGCTTAAGGAAGTTACTGATCTAAGAACTAGTTTGGGTTTCAATTGTTTCATTGACTTGGGATTCAATAAACTCCTCTTGGTCCATTGTGTGTTGACTTTCATGGCTGCCATCTACATAATAATGCACTGTTTGTTCTGGAGGTGTGGCTATTGGAGATGGGAATGTGAAATTCCCCATGTCTTCTTGTTCGGACTGGTTGTCCATTTCCTCATGTTGTTGCTCTGCACCTTCCTACACTTGAGTATCCATTAGAGTCTACAATTTTTGTGACAGTCCATTTATTGAAACATCAAGTCTCAAAAGACTAAGGGTGTTTTGCACTACAAAAGCATCCTCAGTGTCATCAATCTCATATGCCTTGCTAGGATGCATGTCACCCACGAGTGCATTAGAATTGAGGGGCCATATCCCAATCCTTTTAAACACAACTTTTATGTTTGATTGAGTCATATCTCTTCTCAGTTCCCTGATGCCTAACTTCACTAATTTCGCCCTTCTGATATAAATATTGGGGAATCTAGTGAGAAATTCAACTCAATCTGATTTGAAATATGTCTTGAATGGTGCAAACATGCTAACATCTAAAGGTTGTAGTGCATGAGAAGTATAAGTAGGTAGTGTAAGGAGGTCAATGCCTAACATCCTTACCTCTTGGATAGTTGACACTGCAATGTGACTTCCATGGCCATAAAAAATTAGAAGGTGCCTATTACTTGGTGACAAACCCCCTAGAACCGACACACAAAAATGTTCTAACCAGTCGAAGAAAATATCCTTTGTCATCCAAGTGTGTGCTTGGGTTTCCATAGTTTCATGTGGTCCATAATTCACAATGTAATTCTCTATCTTTGTATTTCCCTTGAACAGATACAAACTAGGTATGTTTTGGCCAAATGCATTAACAAAACAAAGAATTATTATCCATTCTCTTCTTTTTAGAATGATGTATGAGACATCATGTTGCCTCATCATGCCAACACCCTCATTATTCCATTTCTTCCAACTTGAATGCCCATTTCATCACAGTTCCATATTTTATCAAGACCATATGGGGTACTTTCATATGTTGTCAGCATTTTGAAAAATTCAGCTACTATTGCAGGTCTTAGGTTTACCGCCCTGTCTTTATCAAGACCTTTAGCTATACATAAGGTCAATTCTAGATGGCACCTCTTGAATCCAGACCACCATGATTTTCTAGGCAGCCCCTCTGTGAAAGGGTTAGGTCTAGTCTGGCATATTTGAGCAACCTTTTGCTTGAGATTGATAATCTCAAGCTCGTGGCCAAAATTTTCCATATTTGTGCACCACTTTACAGTCAGACCCTCCTCCTTTACTATCAAGACTGTTGGTAGACCCTTCTTTGAATTAGTAGTCAAGTTTCCTAACCAATTGTTAAGCGTAGCAGCTAAGATTTTCCATTTCTTCACAGTAGCTCTCGTTGACATCCTATTTGTTTCAACATCCTCCAGGGACCTGTCCATGTCTTGTGATGACCATTACATTTCCTTTGATGCTCTTTCCCTCCTAATTATAGGTGCATCAATCTCTTGGACTGCCTCAATAGGTTCAAGATTGTTGTTTGCTTCTACAATTGGTTGATGCACACGGGGGACTATTACTATATCTTTCCGTGTATGTCACTTTGTCTTTCCAGTATTTTTTTTCAGATTGGGCCTAATATTACCTTTAGATTGCACCTATAGATATTAAAAAAGATGTTTGGAGTAGTTAAAAAAAATAAAATTGAACACCGTTGAAGTCACGGTGATGCATGAATAGCTTTCTTTTCTTTCATGCATCTTAACAGTTTGCAATTCAATGCTTGGTTTTTATTAATAATTTGTAATGCAATTATTGACAATTTATAATGCAATTATCTTTAATGTGCATGAACAGTTTGTTTTTATTGAATATATGCATGTTGACAGTTTGTTTGATTTATTATTTGAATTTAAATGGCTAAAATCAAACCAGGAGAGTGAGACATGAATGAACATTGGTTAACCATTGTTGAAATGAAAGACAATAGTACAAGCGTAGTGAGGTAGAAAACCTCAACTAAAAGACAAAGGGATCTTTCTTGAGTGCAAAGCCGAACAATGAATCATGGAGAGTCAAACATAAATGCATTGACATCGAAAAATAGTACAAGTTGAAACCCCGGATATGGAGTTAAAGGGTAGTGGGTGACAAACATTTTTATCATAAATGAATTGAAATTTAGAAATAGTATAAGTTGAAACCCCAGATATTGAGATATAGGGTAGCTAGTGGCAGTATCAATTTTATGCACTCTAAATTTTTGTCACCAGCTACCCTTTCCATATTTCTTATATTTCACTAGTCTAACCCTTTCCATATTTTGTAGTAAAAATCACATATATATACATAAATAATTACATATATATACATATAAAAATACATATATATCTATATATGGAATTTAATATATAAGAACAAAATAGCATAATTGCATGGAAGAACATCTTTGAAATGAAAACAAGTGAATCCATTTTCATTTTTGGGAATAACAAACAAATATTAAAAGAAAATTGCAGAGTTAAATTTTGTACATTGTCAAACAGAGGAATACAAGTGCATGGCTAAAAACCCTATAATTGTGAACCAATGAAACCCTTTCCATGTTTGGTAGTAACAATCAAATAAAAAAATCATTTCACAGACATAACTATTGTGCATGGAAGAACCGAATAATACAATTGCATGACAGAATATCTTTGAAATGAAAACCAGTGATACCATTTTCATGTATCGGAATAACATGAGAATATTATAAGAAAATTGTAGAGTTAAACTTTGTGCAATGAGGAACACGTGAATGCAAGTGCATGGCAGAAACCCTCGAAATGATAAACATTAAAAACCTATGAATATTTCATAGTAATAGTCAAATGTAAAAAATGATTTGTAGTGTGATTTATTGTAACCATTTATGTGTTTTAGAATAACAAACAAATGTAAAAAGAAAACTGTAGAGTTAAATTTTGTGCAATGACGAACACACGAATACAAGTGCATGGAAAAAAACCAATCAAACCCTTTCCATATTTCGTTGAACAAGTCTAATAGTAATGAAAAACCATTTAAACCAGTCAAACCCATTTCATATTTCCTATCAGGAAGAAAATATGAAAAGCACAATGTAGAGTAAATGTCATGCAATGAAGAACACAAGATATTGAAAAGCATAATGCAGAGTAAATGTCATGCATGGACGAGTATAGAGGAAACAAAAACTACTGAAACCTTGAAATTGAACTAAAATGACTTGACATTCATAAAAAGTGTAAGTTACAGGTCATTGTGACAAAAATTGACATTGCATACAACATATTTGCATTCCGAGGCATAAAGAACATAAATGAAAAACCCAATGTAAACAACATCAGTATGAAATCCCAAATATTTATAGATTTGTGGACAAAATATTCATAGCATAAAACATATTGGCATCTATAGGCATAAAGAATTAGTAGCAGAAGAATACATGTAGCTTCTTAGGGTGTTGATGCTGCTACCTCTAGACTTTCTTTATATTTCTAGAGGAAATTGTATAACTGAAAATGAAAGTGGGATGTGCTAGATGGAAATTGGAAGAGATTGAGTAATGCATTTCTGAATTTGAAAATCTCACTATATGTTCAATGTTGGTTTGGTATGGAATCTTTAATTGTTGTCCTTTTTTTTCAAATTTGAAATCTTAATCTGATGCCTTCAATTACAAAGTTTGTATGTATTAATGGTGTGCAATCCTTGTTTTCTTGACAAGAGATTTTAGTGGCTTTAACACCATTGTTTTGGTGGTTGCAGGTGGAAAAAAAGAAGGAACCAATAGTAGTGAGCATCGATTTGACTGATGGGACACATATGAATGATTGGTTTTTATTTGAGTGTTGTGTTGGTGGGAAAGTGGGATGGGGGTTTGGTTGGATTAGGTTTGTTGATGGGATAGTTTCAGCTCCTAGTTGTTCTTGTGGCATCTGATCTATGAAAAAATTGGTTGTGATGTAATGCAAGTGGTGACATTATAGGGGAGCTTTGGTTATACTAATTTTATATTTCGAGTGCATGTTTTAAAGCTATGGGATAGTAACAAGCAATATGGCTTATATGTTTGTGGTGTCATATGTGCTTTGAATATTCTCAGACATGTAAGACTATGAATATCTATTTGTGTATGGGACAAATATTCATTGATTATAATACAATTTTGATGGTACGGTGATATGAGTACCCTTGTTGACTTTTTGGGTGAAAATTGTTTTACAATTGCATATTAATTTTCTCTAGTGTGGGGCCCATGTGGGACTACTTATGTCCCCAGTATAGGCTCTCGCCCTACTTTGGGTCCCTCTCCCCTAATATAAGGAGCTTTAAGGATTTGTCTATATATGTGTTATGAATGGATGAATGAATCTTTTTTGTTAGTATAGTTCACATTTTATGTTCATCTTAATATCTTATTGCAAATGCTTATTTATCTTATTGTATCCTCTGGGGTATAAACTGACTACATAAGAGGTCTTGGGGTACAAATCTCCAGATTTTACTTCCCCATTCTTCTTTCCAACAATGTCTAGCCTTGTCCTACTAAGAAAGAAGAATGAGAAAAGAAGTTGTGTGTTGAATTCAAGAACCTCAACCTTAATTCCCTTAAAGACAATTACCCTCTTCTATGAATAGATCATTTATCATAGAAAGTTACAAGGTCAAAATGAATGTCCATGATAGATGGGTTTCATGATACAACCAAGTGGTTGTAAGATAATCATAACAACATGAGACAACATTCACTAATTTGTGGGACATATATGTATACATAAGGATGTCATTTGGTTTGAAGAATGTAGGTTTAAATTTTTAGAGAGAAATGGGCATGGATTTTGATGGTCTCATTGATTGGATTATAGTGGTATACCAAGATGACTTGACTGCATTCTCAAAGGAGAGAGGTGAGCACTACAAATAGCTCAAATTAATCTTTAAAAGATGTTTAGATTTTGGGATCTCTTTTGAAACATAGAAAAGGGTAATTGTGGATGTGATTATGTGAGGGTTTAACCACACTTACACCTTTATTTTCATTAGAAAAAGAGATCTCCCAAGGATAGGAATGAATTTCAACCTTGATGTGATTCAACCCTATTAGGAGGATCTATTGTTTTCTTATGACAGAAATGACCAAAATGCACTTTTGGGAGATAAAAATAAGATAATTAATTAACTCAATTATATGATGTAAAACTTGAAATGCAAAGTATAAGGATAGCACAAACAGAAACAACAACTTTCAGGAAGATCTAAGAAGGGAAAATTGATATGTACCAAGCTCCAAAAGTGGGTTTTGAGTGTCCTACAAGGACTCATTCACCCTAGGTAAAATGGCTCTTTGTACAAGGAATTTTCTCAGCTTCAGGGGTCCTCTGGTGCAAGATCTAAGCTTTTTTTTCCCCTAGGTTTCACTATCAAAAGTCAAAAATAAATTTGGGATCTGATTTTTTGTGGCTTGACAACTTTGATGACAACTTCGATAAATTTACAAAATTTATCTTTTGATCAATCTCCTATCCTTCTTCACCTGTAAATCTAAACATACAAAGAGAGAAGCAAAATAATTTTTTTTTGGGTGAATAGGGTTTTCCTTGGTCAAACCTTGGTTTGGTAATTAAACCTTGATAATGAAAAGTGACAAATGCAAGGAATTTTACGAATGAACAATGCTATGTCACAACTCACCAAACCCTTAATGGCTTCCCTTAGAGGAATAAAGTCTAACACATCTCTCTAAGGATTGGATATTTCTTGAATTGGATTGAATTATTGCTTGATTTGACACTTGATTTGATGCTTGAATGCTTGAAACTTGCATCACAATGTTAGCTCCAAAACATGACATGAAGATGCATAAACTTTGAGATGATGATATGATCTTGATTGCTATTGTAGATGACTAATAAATCTACTCTTCAATGCACTTTGACATGATGATATGATCTTGATTGCTATTGTAGATGACTGATAAATCTACTCTTCAATGCTCTTGACAATAATATTTTCTCTTGTGAAAGTTTCCTTAATGCTAGATGTTTTGAATTGATAAAATAACTATGTATTTATAAGTGTTTATCTAATTTTTTGAACATTAGATTCCATAAGATGGCATTTGAAACTTGAATTTGAATTATTAGAATGTTGCCAAAAACATATTGAAAATTGGGTCTTAGCACTTAAGGAGGACCCATTCACCCCTGGACAAAGGGGTCCTGGGACCTAAATCTAGGACACACAATTTCCAAGATGTTTAAATTAATGATGGCAATTGTTTGATATAAGTTTCCCTTTCAGAAAATGGGAATAATAAGGATTTGGAATGCATATTTTACGTAATTAGAAGCTTAATTAAGGGGACCCAAACATAGTGTGAAAATGTAAAGGAGTGCATTTTTCTACACTACATTTATCCCCCACTTTAGTGAGAGTATGAGCTTACGCTCAAAATCACACTAAAGTAGACAAATATACATCAAGAGGGGTCCAAGTGCACAAATGTTGAAGAGATAGGATGACAAAGATCAAGGAGCTTGCATAAGCCCCCAGGATCAAGATCCCATGGAAAACCAACATAAGCACAAAGGGACACACACATATGCATGATATGAAGCAACAAGATAAGATACACAATCATACAATGTCAAAATTGATGCAAAAAGAAAAATATGGATGTACTAGCAAGTTGCATTATTCCATGCCGATTAAATACGCTCATTATGATGTAAAATCACTTATGAAACACATGGCTCCATAGGAAAGCAAGTTGTGTATTTCTCAGTGGCCATGATAAATATGCTCACAAGGGCTAGTGTAGTCCGATATACAATAGGTGAGCCTAAAGAAGTGAGAAACACACACTAGGTCTACAAGCTGTGAATCCACAAAACAATTAGTGATGGGCAAGTCATGCTAGGTCTACAGGGTCCCATACATCAACCATACCAAAATTTATACTCCCTAATAACTTTGATAAGGCACCACAATATGATCAATATGTTATGCTAATGCTACACTAAATTCAACCTCTATGAACAAAGTGAAGCAATAAATGTCAAAATTCCAAAATAAAATAATGCCAATAAAACAATACCAATGTAATGGTCACACTTCCTAGGAGATGTATTCCAAAATAAAATAATTACAAAAAGTGTAAGTTTGGTGTTGAGGAAGGTAAACTTATGGGACACAATGTGTCAAAGGATGGGGTAAGAATAGATCCTAAATGAGTTAAGGCTATTATCCTTATTCTCCAACCCAAATTTTTAAAGGAATTCAATCCTTCTTCGAGCATATCAACATTGTTAGGGTATTTGTTCCTAACTTTGCAAATAAAACCAAATCCATATCAAAGATTTTCAAGAAAGGACAATCAATTGAGTGGAATGTAGAACCAGTTGAAGCATCCAAGGATATTAAGCAAGTAATTTTTGAAGCCTATATACTGATAAGTCTAAATTATTCTAAGTCACTCCAACTGTTTTATTTTTTTCTATATTTTATACTATTATTGTTGTGTTATTGCAAAATAATAAAGGTGGATATGAACAGTCTATATCTTTCTTTAGTAAATCACTACAAGTAGTAGAATTGAAGTATTCCATAATGAAAAAGCATTTTTATGCTTGGGTAAGAGCTATGAATAATTTTAGGTCACATCTTGTAAGTGAAAAATTAATTGCATATGTGTCGCATCTAGTTGTGAAAGACATTTTCATGCAATATGAAGCTTCAAGAAAAATATTTCATTGCATAAAAATATTCCATAAATGAATGAGGTAAATACGGATGTTGTTGTTACATGTTTTCTTCTAGTGACGCATGCTACAAGGACATTGCCTTTTATTTGGTAAAAATGAATTATCCATCCTCCATGGATGAGATCCAAAGAGGAAATATCAAGCTACAGTCACTGAGATATGTGTTGATCAAGGTGACGGGATGTGAAGAAATCATGAAGGAGTGTTGCTCAAATGCTTGGAAAGCTCACAAGATGATAAAGTGATGAAATAATGTCACCATGATGTTTGTGGATGACATTTCAAGGCCAAGACCACTATGCATAAAATCTTGAGGGTAGTTATTTAGTGGCATTCCTTATTCTAGGATGTATCACAAATCGTAATAAAATATGATGCTTGTTAGAAGTTTTTGGGAAAGTTAAAATTTGTTGGTGTGCTTCCTTTGTTGCATTGATCAGTTGAGACCCCCTTTCAGCAATGAGAGATTTATTTAATTAGAGAGATACAAGAAAATTCTAGTAATGGATATAAGTGGATCTTAGTAGTGACATATTATTTTACTAAGTGGATTGAGGCTATACCAACCTATCACAAAATGTCCAAGGTGGTAATTTATTTTTTTATCGACAACATTATAACTATTTTTAGAGTTCTACAAAGGATTATTGTTGTTATTGCTATGTGCTTCAAGTCAAAGTAAATGCAAAGCATGTGTTTTGAGTTTTGTATTGACTTGGTGCATTCTCCCCCTACCACCCCCAAAGTAATGGAAAAGTTGAGTCACATAATAATATATTGATAAGAATCATCAAAAAGAATTGGATCAAAACAAGAAGAGATGGGATAACAAGCTCAAATATTCTTTACAGGCTGATAGAGTCATTGTCAAAGAATCCATTAGACGCAACCCATTTGAGCTAATTTATGGAATGGAAGCTAGAATACATATTATTTTAAGGCTACATGTGTATCAATTTTTTAAAGTTATAGATGATGATTAGTGTGATGTAATATCCCTATGAGTCATGTCATTGACTGAATTTGATGAGCAACGAAGAGAAACTCATGAATGAGGTAATCAACACAAATAAATCATGAAACATTTTCATGATAAGAATACATCACCAAGGGGGTTATAGGTTGGAGATCATATTCTTTTGTAGACTTCTCCATTTTATCTTAACTTCCACTACAATTTTATTTCATCCAGGTTAGATGGATTTGTCTACATGGTGCAATTAGAGGGAACATTTTGCAAAGGGTAACTGAACCAAAAGGACCAAAAATGCAGTTAAGTAACAAGTTTTGGACCCACATGGACTCGCTGCATCTTCCAAGTCCACATGAACCTATTGAAGGTTGATATTATGAATAAGTGACTTTGTGGGGATATAGGTAGCATCAAGATATATTTTCCAAGGATCTAAACTTCTGTTAGGGTCAAATCAAGATAATTTTTTACATCTGGTAAGATGTCAACTTCCTACAAACAATAAAAGAAAAGATAAAAGAGGATGTGATAGGATGCTAATGAACCAAACCTATTCCAAATGACTATGGGTGTCTCGTAATAGTTCTATATAGAACCTAAAGGCCTGTAAAGTTCTATTTTGGCATATAGAAGGATCTGAGTGCATTTGATTACTCAAATTTTCTTGGTTTTTCTCCTTGATTATTTCTCCTTGCCTTTCTAAGAGAATCAAAGTGATTTTAATGTGTCTTTTACCAACCATTGGACTATTAGGCAATTTTAAGATGTGTTTGAGTATCAAATATTTTAGAGTGCAAATTTTAATTCCAACTACCACCATTATTACACATTTCTACCTATCTACACCAATGACACCACTCCTAGATACCAGAAGTTATTACAAGGGCTCTCCATCGATTTGGGGCATTCATTTTTGGGGAAGCTTCCCTAGGCATTGATTTGGAAGATACTATAGTCTTTCATTTTAGGGTATGCCCCTACCACATGGTTTTATTGATATTTTTCTATCATTTTCATTATTGGATGGTATAAGAGAGAAGAGGAATATTTAGAAGAGAAAGACTTGTAGAAAATATATTATAGATATATTCACAAGAAGGTAGAGGATGACATACTATTATTAAAATATTATGATGTTATTTTCCAGTTTTATGTCTCTGTTATTGTGTGTGCAAACTCAAAGGACGTGTACCATTATGGAATATTTTATTCATCACATTCGTTGTCATGAGTAATCATTATTAGAAGAATTTTACAATATTATTTAAAACTATTACATGATTTTTGATAGATCTTTTGTATGATTGCATATGAGCTTGGATAGTTCAATGATGGCTAAATAAGTAGATAAAATGGTGAATGATATTTGTTGATGCTTCAAGTAGATCATCTTCAGTTTTTCATTTACCCTTTGTCATTCCTGCATGGTAGTTTCAGTGGTTTAGTGAGAAGGTTGGATTTAGCTATCCTTTGGTGTATTGCTTTTTATCATATGTGATTTCAATACCTATTAAGGTATGCCCCTAGGAATACCCTCTTGAGTTTAAGATGAGATCAAGGTGTAGAAGATAAAACCCACTCTTGTTGAGTTAGCTTAGAGTCCTCTATAGTTCTATTGATGAATTATTTTACCCATACGCTGACAACCTTAGCATTATGAGTAGAATTTTTCTAGGAAGTGGAGTAGTGATTTTGAGACCTAACATGCCCCATTGGCCCATGTGTTCCCAAATAAAATTAAGCTCCACCAACTAGTGCTTGTGGATTGATCACATGATACCACATGACACATTCACAACACCCCATGTTACCTACCTTTTCCTTTTATGGTGTGTGGGCATACATGATAAGCCCAATGGTGTTGATATGGCTTATGGTTATTTATTGTCTTATGTCAATCTGTAGTGAGGGTTGGTCCCACTTGTTCCTATATGGTATCATAATATTCCTCTAAGGCCTTTTATGTGGTGGACAATTATAATGAAGAAACATCTTTCTTCAATTCTATTCCCTTGATGCTATGAAATCCTAATTAAATTGTGGGTATTTTCGTAATGTTTAAACCACTTATTGACTCACCAAGGATTATTTATAATTTTTTAAATGGCACCATTTATGGTTTTCAACTTGTAGGAGATTGTGGTGTCTATTATGATTGAAGCCACAAGCTGGTGACCAATATTTTTACATGGATGCATTCATCTTGACATCGTCTACATGATTATATCACTATTGTAGTTGATTGGGGCCCACACATGTTAATTTATCCATGGTTCAAGTCTTAGATTTTGGTGATTTCATGCCCTAATTTGGTCAACGATGTTAAAACTAAAGATATCTATGTGCTCCTCCACCTTCAAAAGACACTTATGTCTTGATTAATGACCCTTAAATACTTGGTAATGTATTGAATATTATCTTGAACCATGTGGAAGTTAGATACAGAGGATTTTGTTGTACAAACAACTTCATTAGGTTATGTAGAGGAGGAGATTTGTCACCATTGAGTCTTAGGACAATAAGATTCTACAAGGATAAAATGGTCCTCAACTACCTCAAAGGAAAAGCTTAGGTGATGGAGGGAAATTGTTTATATTTTATATTTTGTGATTTTTAAGATATAAGGATTTTAGAGACTGAAAGAGCAAACTTTAGAGGTCTCAAGAGCAAGCTAACTAGCTCTCAACCAAGTACAACAACATGAAACACGGACATCCTCACGACGCGTTGTAGTCTCATACGATCTGAGAATAAAAGTTGCTAATAGAAATACAACGAGTCTACTAGCTACTTAAAGGCTAAATTTTGGAAGTTTTACTAAACTAACAAAATAATGATAATGATAGAAATGACAAGAAAAGAACCAACATTCATAGATTTAAAGGAAATAGAATGAAATTAAAAAGCGAAAAAGAGAGGAGGGAAAACTCACAAGAGGTCCAATGCTATGAAGCCTCTCGTAATGCTCCAAATCAATGACCCGAACACATGAAAATAGGGAAAATTGTTGGGGTTGTTTCAGGGCTTACCTTAGTCAAACCCTCATTTTGGTGTTTCCACCCCTATGAACAATTAAATAGACAAATAGAGAGAATGATAGATAAAAAAATAAATAGAAAATATAATAGATATGTTAAAAGATAATATGCTTACTAAAATAAATGTTATAATGCAATAAAAGAGAGTGTAGTTACCCTCCCTTTACCAAGCTAGTGATGCCGAAGGAGAGTATGCAACACTCATGACATGATAAAGAGCCAAAGAGCTCATGTAGAAGCCAAGACATGCAAGAAAATGGTGTAGGAGAAGAATGGGAGTGATAATAAGAGCTTGAGATCTTGAAAGAGTGAATAGAATGAAAGAATGATTAAAAGAATGAAGAAAAGGCATGTAAGAAGGTATTTTTGGTGTTTCTGCATCCCACAGAGGCATTACACTTCATGGGTAGGTGAAAGTGTAATACCCCAATAGCCACATAATCAGGAATCCTTTTCCGCAATTTGTAGACGTATGTGTGTTGCACTAGCATCCTCGGAAAAAAATCACTTAAAGATTGAAAATAAAGGGGTCAAGGAAGAAATTGATGTTAAACAAAGGGGGAATTGCATTATTGACTTTAATTATGATAAAGGGGAGGTTATGGAATGTGAAATTACACCGAGTGTAATTTTAGGCATTGCATTTTTCCTCCACTTTCGCGAGCATATGTATTCCAACATGTGGGAGCTAAAGTAGAAAAAGAGATTAAAGAGAATATACCCAGGATGAAGAGGATGCAAGTCTTTGATCTAGTATATACAATGAGGTTGAGCCAGGACACAAAGAGGCACGATTCTTCCATCCTACAAATTTGGCTACAATCTCACCACAAACATGTTAGCTATAAACAAACACGTTAGGCGAAAAAGAGAGAAATAGACATGATATAATATGTAGACATGACATAATCTGATCAAATAAAAGACAACACTAATAAGTATGGCTAGAAAGCTAGAGACCATACAACAAGAAGATAAGATTGTGGCTACTAAAAATTGTGTTATAGGATAGTCACAGAAGAGACAAGTCTAGTCAGGTTTCCCCCAATCTAGAAAATGAGATTATAAGGCATCAAGATATATTTTTAAGATAATTTTTTGAAAAATAAGAATAAGAAGATATGATAGCCCCCCTTAGAATGATGTGTGCTACACAAAGGAGAACATTCCATTCTAAGGAGAAGAGAAATACAAATAAATTTTGTCGCATGACATACATAGCTCAAGATGTATTCATTGGATATTTTCACGCAAGGGAAAACACATAGAATCCATTACATCATGAAAGAGTAAAGATGAAGAAATCAAGATCACGGGGGGGTCCAATTATTTGGGGTCAGTATTGATTATAGATATAGATAGATAAATATAATATAATATGTATGAATTTCATCACCCGCCCCCCCCCCGCCCCCAAATAGATTAGAATGAGAAGAAGAGCACATGAAGATAAAATAAAAGGTCAGGTCAACATGGAGAGACCTAAACGACCCAATGCTTTGTATCATTCCTAATGTGAAAGAGAAATTATACAACACATAGAACAATGATTAGAAAAATAGAAGAAGTTTACGAAAAAATTTATCTCTTGTATCCAAGTACCTACAAGGGTATCAAGGGTCCTCCAGTTAAGATCAGAAACATAAACAAACAAGCACGACGGAACACAAGAAAACACAAAAATCTAAGCTAAAGATAAAGAAGAGGTACCGTGCTAGTCTGATACCTCCAACAAGTCATCTTGCTCCCAATCTAGATCATCATAGGGGGAGGAAATACAAACCTATAGGGGGAATAGCAAGGGTGTTTCTTGTTGACTCACTTGAAATAAGAGCCAAGGAGGAGGCCGCCTCAACGTAGTCATCAACAAGTTCCTACAAGGCTAGTGTCATCAACTTAGCAAAGATGGAAGAGAGAGTGGGAATTTCCTCCATCGATTCGAATGTACACTTCTCCAAAGTGAAGTGTTGTGATTGAATAGGAGGATGAATCGAAGAGTCATTTCTGACCTTTGGAAGAGGGTGGTAACAAAATCTAAGGAAAAAGGCAATGTACCCATCATGAGAATAGTACAAGCCAAAGAAGAATAATATGAAGATGACGAATAAGACTTTTTGTGACCATCTTTTTGAATGAGGCCATGCTCTAACTTGTGCTTAAGCAGAGGATGTGAAATCCTCACATCAAAAGTGGGAGAAGAAGAAGGAGAAAAATCCATAATAGACATAACCTTTGTATGAGGCATGTCGATGGGCTCAAGGAAAGGAGGAAGATCTGGTAAAGAGGTGATCAAGGGAGGATCCATAGAAGGAGTGATGAAAACTTGCAGCATCTTGGGGGGAGGTTCATCAAGATTAGTTGAGGAAGCCAAAAGCAAGACAGAGGTGATGGGAATAGAAGCAAGAATAGGAAAAAAAACAAAAATAGAAGCAGAAGCAGAAGGAGGAACAAGAGGCTCCCCATCAATATTTTCTGAGGCCTCATGCTCCTAAGCCAACACCCATCAACCATGCTTGCATTCATGCGCAAGTCGATTGTGATGGTTATGGGCACTAGGAAAATTGGGTTGAGAAGACTCCAGGGTATCTTGTAACATTGGGGGAGTAGTCTCCATATAGTCATTGTTGATATATTAGAAAACTCTTAAGGGTCCTATTCTACCAGAGAAATGATCTTCACATCCGTTGTCGGTGAAAGAGTCGACTCTTGAGGAGGAACAAAAAGAGAAGGGCACAAAGATAGATGCAGGGGTCTTGATCATGAGCCCCTTTCCCTTGTCTACTTCAAAAACAAGTGGAGGAATAGGAGGCCTTGGAGGCCAAGAAGCAGGAACAACCCCACATGAATGCTTCCCCTTACCATATAGGGTGGGTCAGGGAATCGTGGGAAAGATAGGAACCTGGAAGACTTGTGGTTTAGAATTGCACAACATAGGTGCATTTATTTTTCCTATGTTAGAAATAGTAGAAGGAAATAAGGAAACCAACGGTTGTTAATTCATTGAAGAAGAAGGTGAAGGAGAAGGAGAAGGCCTAAGGGTGAGAGCTTGCTTGTCCGTAGCCTTCAAAGAAGAAGGTGCAAGGGAAAAATCACGTTGTTGCTTGCGCATAGAGGCCTTCATGGAGATTGCATGAGAAGAAGGTAGGAAAACAATATTAGAGATTGAACCTCTAATTTTGTACCTAAAGTGGACCTTGTAGAAAAATTCCCCTCAAGGCGATAAGGTTTCGACTAGAGCAGGCCAGAAATGATCTAGGGAAAATCCCCCATGAGACACAATTGGTTTGTATCCAGTGCCCTAGATAGTATACACCGTGCCATCATGAGGAAACTTCAAATGCTTGTGGACAGCTGAGGTGACCGCATTCATGGAGAGTAGCCATAGAATTCCTAGTCTAACCTTGAATAGGTTGGATTCAAGTATCACAACAAATGGGACTTCTAGAGACTTAGGTCCAACAAGGATCAACAAAGAGATAAAGCCAATAGGTAGGATAAAAATACCATCATGAGTATGGAGCATGGTTTGCAACTCCTCATACTCCTCCTTGTGTAAATTATTTATGAAAAGGGTCTCCTCTATTATGACATTGACTTGACTAGTAGGGTTAACCATAATGTTGATCACGACATTATCATTGACTTGAGTCGGTATGTATAACGAAGAAGGTTCCTTATTAATGGGCAAGTCACATGGTGTGAATGTTATGTTGAGTCTCTTATCCACATGAATTGAAGGAGTATGAATGAATGAAACCATGTTCATGTACTCGGACGAGCTAGGACTAGCAGATGAAGAAGCAAATATTATCAAATTAGTGGAATGGGAAGGGAAAGGATCTGTGTATACCTGCAGTTGGCTATTGGGCTTGGCTATAGACTTATTAGAATTATATTTATTACCATTGAGTCATATGGTACCATTGTCGATGTGGTTTTGGATGACATGCCTAAGATGCACACTTCATTTAGTATCATAACCAGAGACACAATGGTATTGAAAAGAATTATGTGCATCATACTAGTTGGGATGGGGCTTGGATAGCGGTCTTATTTATGGAAGGGAGATCAAACCATATTTTAACATTTTTTGAAGAACATATGTGTAGGACTTTGATAGTTTTGTAAAGATTCTATTTCATCATTCACAATTCTTTTCATTAGGAAGATATACCACGTTCACTACTGCTTTCTTCTTTCTTCACTCCCTAAAGATAGGCATGACTAATCGATTATCTGGATGAGAGGACGAGGAGGAATCCTTGTACTACGTCACCACTCGCTGATATTCTCATAGTGCAACACACAGATGGGAAAAGGAAGGATACTTCACTAGGAGGAAATTCTCTCTCAATTCCAACAATAGGTTTTCGACGACCACACATTGAATGTCGGCATCTGGTAGGTGTTGATGATGATTTCACTCCTAGCAACAATTCAAATAAAATCTTCACAGATAAACCACAAGAGCCTATCCTTCTTGAAAGATATGGAACAAGATAATCTAAAGGGGAAAATCTACCTTAACAGAACAAAATATTGACTCATTTCAATCCCAAGTCTTCGATAATCAAGTCATGATCGTACTAGGTTTGCTCCAGGGTATGACGTGATTTTGATTTTAATCTCAAAGGGAATATGATCATTTTTTATTTTATCAAGAATCATAGGATTTTTAAACAAGATTTCCAATTCATTCATAAAACAATATCATGAAATCAAAAGATTTTGAAATAATATTTCATGAACATCAACAATTTCATTTTCTACCACTTAAGTAGATTTAGCTTTAAGCATTCAACAATTTCATAAGCAACGAAATATTTTCAATAAATTTCCATCCATTCATCTATTTTTTGGAATATTTTCAAAAATTTAAACATCTACTCTAAAATAAAGCATAAAAATACTGAAAAGAAAAATTTCTCCCAATTATTCTCCATGCATGCCCCATAGAATTAATTAAATCAAAGAAAATTGCTTTATACTTCACCAGATTGCTTCACAGCTACATATAAAATGGTGATCTTTTAAAAAGAGGGGTTTTAGTTTTGACACCAAGTAGGTTCTACATGCACCCTTGAACGACGTAGCATACAGTCTTGATCGGCTAAACTAACAAAACCATATACAAAAGATTCATGAGATAGGTAGCTATCAAATTGGCTTTGATATTAATCAATGTCTATGTGCATACAAGTTGTTAGACTGGAATGATTCAAAAAATAGGAAAAAGGAACAAAACTTAGAGAAGTTTTTCTCTTCCGACATCCATAAATTCTGAACTTAAAATGAAAATAAAGTAATAAATGGAATTTTATAGGAACAAAGCCCCAAGAGTTCAAACTTAAAGTTTATCTAGAGAATCAGAAATATCAAATCAAAAAGTAGCACGTGACATACGCCAAATGTCATTAGAATATTCCAGATGAAGTCAAAGGTTTGAATTGATCAACAGCAACACTCTTCACTTCTACTCTGGTATGCAATACTCTGCATAAACCAAGGCTATCGGCATCCTTTCGAATACCAGTAAAAGAGCATCCATCAGGACCACGAACATCGAGCAAAATTGCAAAACAAATATCACTGCAAAATCTCCAGTATTCAATATCTTTCATCATTCATGGCTTGGACTCTGAGATCTTTTCTTTGTCTCTCTTCAATTGATATTCTCAAAAAGCGCCCAATGTTTGATGCATATGTTCTTTTGAAATCCCTTGTATATCCCTCCAAGTGAATTTGAGCCTAGTGTATTCCTCTGATACCTAAAGTATAATATCATTTCTCTACACTTTGTCTATTTCATATTTATCTATAGTGTTCCTACACTGTATGATCACATCAATGACCTCCTGAGTTAATAACTGAATAGGGTATCTGTTTATTCTTTCATTCTATTCTTTGAAGGCTTTAGGTTCTTTACCCTCATGTCCTAATGTTTGGGGATCACAACTTTGACGTGCTAACAATTCAATAAAATCTTGATATTTGTCAAGCAATTTTCTACTTTCCATGGTGAATTTTTCAAATCCTTCAATACATTGTACCAACATATCACCTTCCCACTTCAATTGTTTCTTCCATTTTATGGCAATAGAGCTTCTTGCTCTGAAATTAAATTTTTGTGTATTAAGCCTTGGACATCCTCTTGTATGAGAATCTCAATATTTTTCCTTTCAACATCAATTTGTTCCTAATGAACCTTGCATTCACATTCATATCTTCTAGATTTTTTAGACCAATGGTATGCTTCCTTATATTTTCCTATCACATCTATAATAAATTCCTCCCCTTGTTTTACCCAATACTCAATCCATTCTTCAAATACATTCATTTTATGGTGGACCGATGCAACTACATCCACCCTTACTTGTGACATTAGTACTAGATGTTGGGGCAATTCAGTCTCTGCTTGACTAGATAGGGTTAATGATTTTATAAAAATTTCCAAGGTAGCAACCCATTCTTTCAATTCTCTCTTCTTATTTTTATATTTTTGTACTCTGGCAATAGTGGCATCCAAGTTCACCTTTATTTCATCCAACTCTTGCTTCCAAGATTAATATTTGTTATCTTATACTCCTTAGGCGTTATTTCATGTATGTTTTTATCAACTATTGGAGTATCTATATGGATGGTTCTATCACCATCTATTTCTCTGTATGACATGTTTTGCTTTAGCTCTGTGCCTAGGCTTAGGAGTATCTACTTCCTATATAAAACTATTAATGTCCAGAGGCAATATTTCTACTTCCACTGGGGAAGCCAATTCCTTGATCAACCAATCAGGTCCATCTTTATTTAGCTCTTCCTCTATAACATTCCTTTGTTCCTAATTTTCACTAGATTCGGGAATCTCTTCTCTTATTTCTTCAACTTTATCTATTACTTCTTCTAAAATGGGAATTTCTTCGACGAGTTTTGGCATAGATTCAGGATTACTAAGATTTGGCACTATGTCCTCTATTTGGAGACTTACATTTTCTTGTCTATCCAGATGTTCAATATCAATTTCTTGAACATTACCTTCTTTATTCTTTGCTACACCAGTATTTTCTTCATTTTTAACTTCTTCACCTGGAATTTGTGTAGCTTCTTCTTTTTCAACTTGAATTTCAACCCAATCTTCTTCTGATTTTTCGAATACCTACGATTGTTCATTATCATTTGACACATTCCCAAGCGAAGGATGGGAATCAAAAGTATCTTCAACAATTTTTTCATCAATAGGATCCTGCTATATAGTCTCCCTTGTTTCCATCTCAAGAATATCAGGGTTCCCCGCTTCTGAGGCAAGTCTTCCTTGTATGAATTCTTCTTCTTCAACATTTATAGGGGTGGACCTTTTATCAAGAATTTCTTCTATCACTGGTTGTACCATGTGTTTTTCTTTGGAATTTTTTCTTTTACCTTCTCCCACATGGCACCCCATTTATCCATTTGTTCTTTAATTTTGGCCTCATCTGCATCAAAATTTTTATCCAAAACCATAGGAGTTCCTCCCAATGCTTGTTTTACATTAGCCATGTTAACAAAGGGAGGAGAATTAAATAGTGTTGCAGCCCTTTGAGATGTAGACCTTGTCTGTGTACCAATATTTTATGTTACTCATGTTTCTTCTTCAATAACCAATTTAGTTCTTGGTTTTGTTGTGGAGGAAGATGCACCTTTAGTTCTTAGCTTTGATTTATCTGTTTTTGCCTCTGCATCCTTCTGCTTATCAGATGGCTTTATTGGAACTTCTTGTTTTGAAACTTCAGGGGTTTTCTTTTCAATTTGTATACCAGGAGTCACCTTACTAGTTTTCCTTTTCTTTCTAGTAGGTTTCCCACTCTCAAATGCAGTTTCTTTTCTTTGTTTTCTTCTCTTGTCTTCTGAGAACATGGGCTCAATTCCTCTTTCTCTCAAATCTTTACAAAAATAATTTATCCAGTGTTGAGTGTGTAACAAAACTAGTGGAGAGAACCCATCAATTGATATAATTTCTTCACCTTCATAATTCGGGTCTGGAATAGGTTCATCATACACCCTATCTTTATTATAGGCTTTATTCAACACTTCTCCATCATCCTCTTCCAGCTAGCCTAGAATATCATGAAGCATAAGAATCCAAACAAATTCTAAAGACAATCTTTCATATTTTCTCAACCTTACTTTGTGCTCATCTTCACAATTAAGCCAATAGTCTTCTAGATGTTGGACATGAGCATGGTAACCAGCAATAGTCCTAGCAATATTCCCTTCGGGATCATAATACATTCTTTGAAGTGGAAAAAATTAAACATTATATATTCTCAATTCTTCTTCACACAAGTCAGACACTCTTATTGCATTGCACTTATAATTCCCTAATACTATAGGAAATTTGAAAGATACCTTCTTATGAGCCTTGTTATAAAGAGCCTGAGATGGTTTTAATTGTCTCACCAATTCTAATAAAATAATTTTATCTGTTGGGTACCTGGGCAGCATAAATGGATGTCCATCAAACCCTTCCATCCTAATGTAGGAGTAGGTGGGGAACTGAATATGCCAGCCTCCCATTGGTTTAATAACACTTTGTGCCTCCAAGGATAATCTTTTGGCTTTATCACCTTCCATCGTTCTGACCAACTTCATGGAGAACACATCATTAACTCTCCTGTAATTCTCTTTATATCCATGGATAATGATCTGGGGTAAATGAGTGTATATCAAACTGTTTCCAACCTCCCTGTCTAGAGTACCAACCCTTTTCAACCCTTGTTTGTTTTCCCTCATGGCGCAAGAATAAATCACATATGAAGACATATTAAAACATCTGCTTTTGGGAAATGTCTTTATCTGTTCATATAATCTATCACTAATAAATTTCCCCCAATGCATTTGTATGGGATTCTCCATCAATCTAGATATTATTACAAACATTCAGGGTTCAAATTTACTAGAATCTCTTAAACCAGCCATCTTGCTCAGCAGAATTATAATATCTTGAATTTCTTGGTTGAACATAGACCTTTGAATTACTTTGGTATGTGGTGTAATTGGCTCTTGGAACCATTCGGTACTCATAATTTCTCTATTGTGATCTTCAACACTCTAATATGTCTTGGCATTTGCCTTCGTATCAAAATTGTACATCTAAGTGAAAGTAGGAAACCCGAATGTGTATATAATTCCTTTTGGCATGAGATCTACATAAATTATCCCTTCCTTCTCAACAACTCTTTTTCCAGGGTTATAATAATTCATACATTGCATAACCAATTCAAGGGCCTCCTTTGTTGGTGGAAACCCTCTTGCTAAAAAAAACCCACTTGCTATAACATTTCCAATACATTGAGAAGCATTCTCCTATCATACCTGAGTGTGAATCTCAACATGAAAAGACCACCCCATATGAGTTTTTTTCACTACCACATTGATTGGTATGGCTTGTGAATTGCAATACTTGAATTCATCTTCTGCCCTTGTGTCAGAAATACTCATTTTTGCTGGTGTTTTCTACATTTGTAAATGTGTGCCTTGTGTATGAGTTAGGGTTAAATTTAACCAAAACTTCTTAAAATTTATAAAATTTTCATTCGCCTTTCGGCTAAATTCAAAATCAAAGAACAATCATCATTTTAATTTTTTAAAGGGAAGAACATCTTTCGAGATCTTCATACATGAAAATAGTTATCATAAAATTAGTTACTCAAAACACACCTGGTTCTGGTTGATAATGACAATATTTTTGAAATGAAACTCCAAAACCCTTGGTAGTTGTGTTCTCAATTTCTTGAAATTTACCTTTCCTTACGTGCTAGTATTATTTCATTATTTCAATATCCTTTGCAAATTTGGAGCATGATGTGAAGTAGAGTGTGACAAAAGCAATTATATGCTTAAGGTGATGTCAAGTACATGAGTAGTTCACCACCTTCATTAATTACCCGTTACAATGCATTAATTTACCAAATAAAGGTGCAATCATTACAGATTAGGGTTCAAATTATGAAAGCCTAGATTTTGCACGAGCTCACTACTAGAGGAGAAAGACAGCATGGTGATCATACATGGCACTTTGGTGTCAATCTAATCATTGTGAGGCATAGGCCATTAAAGATATGTAATCAATTTATGATCATCAAGATTTGGGGAACTTACATCCAAGCTTCATGGAGAACACACAAATCAGAACAAAATAAAAGACTAAAAATAGGGCTTAAGAGAGATCAAAACATTTCAAAACAGACCCTCTGGTTTCCAAGTTATGAATAAAATTACCAGACTCCAATACAAGAATTAAAGATATCACCAGGATTGACACTTTCAGTCGATGACTTGTCGAGTGGGGATTAGACAACCTGAAGATATTCACTTAATTTGATATAGGGTATGTGCAGGCTTTTGATGGACCAAAAAGTGGCAATGAGAAAAAATCACGTTTTGAATCAGTTCAAAAATGCGGAAATGGCCTAGTTGACTTTTCTAGGTTCAGGTGTCAATACTTCTACCCAAACCAAAAACCAAAGGTAGTTTCCACAAATCGGATATCTGATTTGTGGAAGCTGTATATAAAAAAATAGCCGACTCTTTAATTTTATTTCTCACATTTTGACGTGGGCGCAAGAGGTGAAATCCAAATCCGATATCCGTTCTGATCCGATATCCGATTTGAAAGGTATGTATTTTGTTTTTTCGATCTTGTAATCGATTTTTCAATAGATTTTGTTAAGTTTAAGTAGGTTTTATGAAAAAAAATTCAAAAATACGGTTTTGTATTGATTTTTTTTTTAAACTAGAGTTTACATTGTTTTTTTATTAAAACTTAATGTTTTGAAATGGATCTTGATTAAAAATTAGTGTTGTTGATGTATTTTTATCAAAAATAAGAGTTTGTTATTGATTTTTATGAAAAAGTATGGTTTTTTTGGGATTTTTATTAAAAACTAGGGTTTTTTTACAATAATTCATTTATATTGTGTAATTTCAATTAGTTTAATTAGTTTTTAACTATAATCAGGTATTATGGCTATGAATGTAAATCCACAAATGCCAAATGCTCCACCACCTCCACAGCGACCAATTGAAGACTTAATTGGTGAAAATTTGGGGCAATTGAGGGGCATTTGTGAAATTTATCAGACAATGCCTCGATTGAGAGATATGACAAACACATTGAGAGAAATAATTAAAAATATAGAAACCCTCTCCACCCAACATAATTCCTTTTATTCGTGGCGAGAAGACATTAGCGAGTATTATCAATGTGGATTGTCTTACGATGATGTGAAAGATCTCCAAATAACCAAAGCCCAAATAGCCTCTTTATTCATTGACCATCGCACCGGTTTGCCAATGAATGTTAATAGAACAAAACTTTCCATAAAATGGTGCATACATAGGGACATTGTAGCTAACTTTTGGGATCGTTGGTGTATGGTTTTTGATAAACCATCCAACAATAATTCCAACATACCATTTTACTTTATTAAAAAATTATATGTTAAGTTTGTGCTAGGGCATCATGTCAATTACTTTGACATTAAACCCTTCCAGGGCATTGGTGGAGGTACGCCCCAGGATAGACCAGGGGTAGTTAGAGTAGTCCCGCGCCCAAATGTTCCCCTTCCTGCCCTTCCTCCCCTTCCTCCGCCACCTCCAATATATCACCCAGAGATTATCGAGGATGCATCCACATAGACTATTCAGGCTATTCACTCTTTGAGTGGTCATTTGGTTTCACATGTTTCTACAGTAGCTCAGCCACATTTTGGTTATGTTGGCGAAAGCTCGAGTGTTGCTGCATCATCCTCCTTAGGTCCACATATTTGTGTGCCACATGCTTGCACTATGTGCTGCCAGATATGCTTGGGTCCTTCTGTACAGCCTGTCGAGCATCCCTTGGACACTTCTAATTATGACCTCCATGATGTAGATATTATAGATCAATCGTAGGGGAGTGGAGCGCACCCTACAGAGTCATCTCTTGCTAGAGAGGGAGATGCTGGAATAGTGACACAGGTAAGATTTAAGTTGTAATTTCATAACTTGCATTTGTTTTTAAATGAATATTAATAAGAGATAGTATCAAGTACTAATATTTATTTACATGGTCTATTTAACAGTTGATGTCTGAGGAGGAGCTCGCATGGGTGACTGATAGCACCCTTAGGGCCATTTCATTTGGCTTGGACACACACGCAGTATATATTTTCGCACTCACTCGTTTACATTTTATATTATATACTTTCTTGTCATTTGAATTGTCATTAATGAAATTATATAATAGCTTATATGTTTATCTTGTTTTCCTCCTATAGGAAATACCCAATGTGAGTGAGGTGCAGCCTCGTCTAGACTATGGAGGCGCAAATCTAGATAAGGGGAAGGTAATTGAACTCAAATTGGATTGAATTAAGATTTTTAAGATCTTATATTGATTATACATATGTCAACATAGATTGGTAGTTTCATATGTACTTGTCAATTTTATTTACAGGCAATTATGAGCTTTACAGATATGTTGACAAGGGACACACCGCCTAAAGGTGTAGTTATTGGAACACCTCAAAGAGTAGGTGTTGAAACCCATCAAAGAGGAGGTGTCGAAACACCTGAAAAAGATAAAGAAAAAGATCAACCTAAAGAGGTACATGTGCTTATTTTATTTTGTGTTTGGTAAATAAGTTCTTATTACCAATAATCATATGCTAACTTGGATCAATTTTATGTTTTTGTTCACATATATAGATTGGCATTTCAAAAGTTGATTTGGTATATTCTAGGACTCCTGACCCTTTGAAGAGACGTATATTTCAGGTAATCAAGATTTCAATTTTAGAGTTCAATTAAAATTCAATGTATATTGATTTTGATGTTAATTATTCGATTTTAAATTATATAGTATAACTAATCTCAATTGTGGTTTGAATTTTTCTTGTGCAGCTACCTTCAGAGCCAATGAGTGCTTCAAAGAGGCTCCATTTTGATGATCCACCAGTAGTTTAGGATGAGATAGACATTTTGGCATGTAAATTTTGAATACATATTGAGATGGCATATGCCACATTTTGTAAAACTTTGTTTGAGTTGGCGTCGATGCCATTTTTGTATATGGACATACACTTGATTATTGGATAATTTGATATATAGAAGTTGACAATTGAAATTTAATTTGTTCCTCATGTGCATGATTAAACTCTTTGAAAATTTTATCTTGAGCAATGGTTAAATATCAATGTACAATAGCTTAAAACCGAATGGTTATATTATGTAGTTTATATTTATATCTCTTATTACATTGCATTACACATCTTTCAAACTCAAATCATTAATTCACATTGCATAACTAACAACTAGATGTTCATAGATGAAAAAAATTTCAATTACAATATAGTTCTAACAAAGTCAACCTAAGCAGTTATACAATTACTTCACATTGCATAACTAAAAACTATGAGCAGTTGTCAATTGCATTTGTTTGTCATTGAATTCTATGAGACCACATTTCTTTGAAGTTTTTTTTCAAATAGTCCACTGCCTTGTCTATGCTACCACATTTTTCATACATGATAGCGATCACATTAATTTGTAATAAATTAAATGATATCCTATTGCTATTTAATTTATACTCATTTTATTTAAATGGATGAGGCCGACTGATAGGGTAGATGGTGCAGGAGCACCTAGGAAGCACTAGGCAATTTGAGGGCCTAGAATGAAGTTTTGTGTTTTTGATACTTTAAAGGTCATGTTGACCATTGGAATTGAGTGAGAGACTTAATAAAATGCCTTGGTCAGGAGCTATCAGTAGTGGAAAATTTTATGAGTTTAGACACTCACTTTTGTTAGTTTCTAGGAAATTGGCAAAAGTGGCAAAATGGGACATTTTGCACCTTTTGCCACTTGGTTACTGACTTGTCCGACCAAAGGGATGCATAACTACTTTGGGGAACCTATATAGGGAAGGCTTTGACCTGTGAGAGGGTTGGAAGGCATTGAGAACTTTTGTAATTTGAAATTTGATGAATGCTAAGAGTGAATAGTGAGAACAACAAGGAAAATTTTGTGTTTGCTTGAATTTTATGTGATCAGGAGCAATCATGGCTCTGTAGTTGTTTTAGTTTGAATTATTTGTTATGTTCTAAGCTTTGGTGGTAGTATTTAGAGTGTGTGTTCATTTTGCAAGTGTGTGTAGTAGTTGTTTTGTTTCCTTTTGAGTTGTTGATCTAACTAGCAACAGAGTAAGAATGGGGTTTTAGTTCTCTTTCTCATTGTACCTGGTGTACGGGATTTTGGGGAATGAGGCTAGACTCCATGGTTGTAATTATAGTAGGTTTAGGAGTAGATAGGAGTTCAGGAAGCATGAAGAGAGTCTACTCCTAGGCGAGCTTGACAGTGCCCGGCTAGGAGAGACAGGGAGAAAAAGGCACTTAACGTGCAAGGGTGGAAAACTCCAAGAAAAACACAATGTGGGAAGGGTAGGTGAATTCCTTTCCAAGGCTTACCAAGAAGGAGGAATCCCCATCAACTTGTTTGATGTGAGAAAACTCTTGACAGTTTGCAAAATACAGTGAAAAGACCTAAAAAGGCCCAAATCCTTGGTCAGTTTCAGTTTATGGAGTTGTACAGACAGTGGGAACCTAAGGCACCAAAAATATTTGAGAGGTGGGCTAAGGTATCAAGACCCTCAAGGAAAGACTAATTGCTCTTTGGAGAATTTGGGAATGAAAGCCAATTTTCTCGGAGTTGGAGGCTTAATTGGAACTCTTGGGCTAGTAGCCTAAAAACCCTAATTGAGGGTTTGGAAGTAGCGAATGATAAATGGAGTATGGGGAACTGTTAAGAACCCTAGGGAGATGAGTAGAAGCCCTTGGAAACATATCATCACCCCTACAAAGTTGAATTGAGTTAATGGAGAGAATTAGTCTTTAGGGAAGATTGAAAACTAAGGGAAGAATAAGAGGTAATGCACCAAGTAAGTTGATTTGACATGATAGTAGGGTTGGCTAGAAAAACTAGGGGCACCTAGACATGATGAAGATCCTATAGGTTCAGATTGTGAAGAAAGACACCAAGGAGATCTTCCAAACAAGGATCCAGAGCATGGAACAGTGAGTGTTCCATCCAACCCTACCCTATCAGTTGGATGGAACAATCATTGTTCCATGCTCTAGGTCTTGCTCACTGTTCCATAATCTACCCTAAAGACTAACATTCTCCAAGAAATAAATCCCTTAATCTACCCTTAATCAATAAAATGAGTTCCAAAACTCATTAAGCCTTTCCACTCCTTATCCTCCTGATCACTCCTGATCAAGACATGTTCCTAAGCCTCTAACTCTATTTCAATGGTCAAAAGAAACGAACTAACTACAAAAGAATGCTTGAACCGAAGAAACTAGCTACCTACTATTCTACACAATGCTTGGAAGACAATTGCACTACATTCTACACAATTCACAGTGTCAGGATCACTCCATTAACACACAATTCAAAGCAAAAACTAGAAAAATTACACAAATTTATCACTGTCTTCTCTTGTATTCAAGGCGAGTCAAAGTTGGTTGCGATAGGTATTGGGCTCAATCCTTGAAGAAGGAAGGAAAAGGAGGAAAGAAAATATGCTTCAAGAGGAATGGAGATAAATGGTCAGATGGTGCTCTTGCATTCAAAAAAAAGTGGGACCTCTATCATGTTTACTGGGATACGATTTGGTCAAAGTCAGTCAAATTTCATTCTCGAACTCGTAAGACCCAACAAACTGTTCCAACACGTCCAGATGGGTACGTTTACACTAGGTATGGTTCTCTCTTGCACCCAAATACGTCAAATCACTCCGAGCTGCATCGGAGCGGCGTTTTCCCTTAAGAGTCCAAAGTGCTAAAAGGCAGAAAACTTTGATAGACTATTTCTTGGAAACCGTGATGCTTACAGACTCTTCGTCTGAGGATACGGGATCATGTTGAGACCATATACAATAACCTCTCTCAGTTTTTGCTACCTTGAAGGCGTTTTCCCGTGGTGATGAGTTTTCAGTTGAGGGAAAAGTTGTCAAATGCAAGTAGTGTAAAGTTGCAAAGTGGTGCAACTTTCATTCTCAAACTCGTATGACCCAACAGACTGTTCCAACACGTCCAGATGGGTACGTTTACGCTAGGTATGGTTCTCTCTTGCACCCATATACGACGAATCACTCCGAGCTGCATCGGGGCGGCGTTTTCCCTTAAGAGTCCAAAGTGTTAAAAGGCAGCAAACTTTGACGGACTATTTCTCAAAAACCGTGATGCTTACAGACTCTTTGTCTGAGGATACGGGATCATGTTGAGACCATCTACTATAACCTCTCTCGGTTTTTTCTATCTCGAAGGCATTTTCCCGTGGTGATGAGTTTTCAATTGAGGGAAAAGTTGTCAAATGCAAGCAGTGTAAAGTTGCAAAGTGGTGCAACTTTCATTCTCGAACTCGTATGACCCAACGGACTATTCCAACACTTCTGGATGGGTACATTTACGCTAGGTATGGTTCTCTCTTGCACCCAAATACGTCGAATCACTCTGAGCTGCATCGGAGCGGCGTTTTCCCTTAAGAGTCCAAAGTGCTAAAAGGCAGCAAACTTTGACAGACTATTTCTCAGAAACCGTGATGCTTACAGACTCTTCATCTGAGGATACGGGATCGTGTTGAGACCATCTACAATAATCACTCTCGGTTTTTTCTATCTCGAAGGCTTTTTCACATGGTGATGAGTTTTCAGTTGAGGGAAAAGTTGTCAAATGCAAGCAATGTAAAGTTGCAAAGTGGTGCAACTTTCATTCTCGAACTTGTACGACCCAACGGACTATTCCAACACGTCTAGATGGGTATTTTTACACTAGGTATGGTTCTCTCTTGCACCCATATACGTCGAATCGCTCTGAGCTGCATCGGAGCGGTGTTTTCCCTTAAGAGTCCAAAGTGCTAAAAGGCAGCAAACTTTGACGAACTATTTCTTAGAAACCATGATGCTTACAGAATCTTCCTCTGAGGATATGGGATCATGTTGAGACCATCTACAATAACCTCTCTCATTTTTTGCTATCTCGAAGGCGTTTTCCCATTGTGATGAGTTTTCAGTTGAGGGAAAAGTTGTCAAATGCAAGTAGTGTAAAGTTGCAAAGTGGTGCAACTTTCATTCTCGAACTCGTACGACCCAACATACTGTTCCAATACGTCTGGATGGGTACATTTACACTAGGTATGGTTCTCTCTTGTACCCAAATACATTGAATCACTCTGAGCTGCATCAAAGCGGCGTTTTCCCTTAAGAGTCCAAAGTGCTAATGTCAATGAAATGTGGGGGCAGAAATATTTAAGGTTGGATCAAGATTCTACAAGTCCTAGCTCTTGCCCAATCAACTTGAATCAATTATATGGAAAATGAAATTCACAATGAACATTTTACTTTTTTGTTTTTCGAAAAAGTGGCAAGCCACTGTAATTTTTTATATATAAATAGGAGATATTACAAAACTTGGTTCAAACGAGCATACCGACAGGAAAGAACCAAGAAGAAAACCTTCAGTTGTAGCTCGATTAAGTACAATGGCAGAAATTTGAACCGTATTTTAAAAAACATCACAATATATAGATTATGCCTATACACAGTTATGACCTTTTTACATTGTTTCACATTTCAAAATTCAATTTTTATAAAATTTTCCTTTTTGAGGCATTCAAGGCACAGTCTTCCACAAGAGTAGTATGTTGTCGTTTTTGAGTGACAAGCACCTGTACAAACCATCAAGGTAGCAGTTAAACTACATACAATAGAAAATATGCTTGGAATAACCAATCGATATTATTGTAATTTGTCACATACCTCTCTGAAAGGATCAAAGTTGCCTATTGTTCCATGAGCATTCATGTTAGGAATATCGCAAAATTTGTCAAATGATAAATCTATATTGTAACAACAAAAAATATGCTTAGACTAACAAATCCATATTAATCTAAACATACTGAGTGATGATGAATTGGTAATGCAAACTATAAAAGATGCTTTGAATAACCAATCTATATTAAAGTAATATGTCGCATACCTCTTTGAAAGGATCAGAGTTGGCTATTGTTGCAGCAGGTCCATGAGCAATCGTGCCAGGAATATCGCAAAATTTCTCAAATGATAAATCTATATTGTAACAACAAAAAATATGCTTAGACTAACAAATCCATATTAATCTAAACATACTGAGTGATGATGAATTGGTAATGCAAACTATAAAAGATGCTTTGAATAACCAATCTATATTAAAGTAATATGTCGCATACCTCTTTGAAAGGATCAGAGTTGGCTATTGTTACAGCAGGTCCATGAGCAATCGTGTCAGGAATATCGCAAAATTTGTCAAATGATATATCTATATTGTCACAACAAATAAGAGGCTTAAGCATTGTACTTTCCATTCTTGAATATGCTATTCAAGTGTGCCTGAAGGTTCATCTCTTTGCTTAAGAGTATCCAATATTGCTTCATGATCAGCATTACTAAGTGTCCATAGTTGTTTTGTCTTTGGTTTGGCATGATGCTTCAACAACTTAACATTTGTTGCTATAACAAGGTGTGAATACATGAGAATGGTTTTGTGTTTCTCATAGTCTTCAAATGCAAGTATGCCATTCTTTCTAATCATGTATGTTCGCAACCAAGTTCCTGCAACCACAACTGAACCTATAGGATACACGAACCCATCATCATCTTCCATTGATTGTGTTAGCTTGTGCTTTACCCACACACATTGAGCCAACCAATATTATGATCTCTCTTCATTCCCCTACGGTGCAACAACTGCAAAAACATGTCTTGGATGTAGTAGATCTAAAAGCCGGTCGTAATCAAGTGAACTTTCCATTGTGTAATTTGTCATGGATATAGTTTGAGATAAAGGAGTTAGATACTGTGGAACCCATGTATCCACCCACTCACTTGACTCGCATTGATCCCACTCGCACTGAATACAACTCTAACAAAAACAAGCCAATTTTCATGTCCAAATGGTCCATGTGCTTGCATCTGAGCTTTGAAATGAATGCATCTTTGAAGAATATTTGATTGTATGACAATCCAATCTGCCTCCCATTGTACCCTCCTCAACCAACCAAAAGAATTTGTGCACTGTTGAATCAAGTGTCCCTCCCTATGACAATGTTGAACTACACCAATCAACAATAGAACATGCATCACTGAATTTTGCTCCTGAAATCTTCAGTTGCTCCTTAACTAGAGCTCTTTTTACACATGCACCTGCTCCATCATGCTCCCCTTTCCCATGCCTAGCTTCAAAAAAACTCCAAATATTAGGTACACCCCTCCCTACATGCATTCTACTCAACCAATAAAACATACGAGCATTATTGAATTGACCTGTACAGTTATCTGACCAAATGAGATGTCGGCTCAGTGCTATATCATGCTCCTGCAAGAACTCAAAAAAAATCTCGAAACAATGTTGGACATACTCGGATGAATGAGATCTATCATCACTCATATAAAAGTGATACTCTCTGATTATCTTTCGATCCTCCTTTGTACTATCAGGTGCATGTCTAAACGTTATGTGGATAAAAATAGCAATCTAAATGGAATTGTAATACTAAGATTGTACCTCATTTTGTGGTTGCAATGTGTAGTTTTCAGCAAAATCAACCACTGATATAATAGTGCCAATCGGAAAAGAGTCCTTACATATCCTGAATTGTTGATCCAACCACTGAGACCTATGACTATGCCTTGCATATTTGTAGAAAAGATTGTCCTTAAAATCTGAAATAAAATCAGCAACACTACATTCTTTTGTAACCAACTCGCATCTAGAACCTTCACCTCCACTCTGCAAAGTATATTTGACTATCTCATATCTCTTTTTCTCAACAATATTCTTTCCAAATTCATGTTCTGAACCCTCATGAAAACATTGAACAAACTTTGACAAGCCACCACAG
>CM021109.1:429496208-429794183 GCA_007115665.2 Sequoiadendron giganteum | reverse complement strand
GGGGTTTAGGGATTAGGGTTTAAGCGTCTACCTATTTTTCCCTCTATACCTATTTCTCTCTCCCTCCTTGCCTCCTCTCTCTCAATATCTCTACCTTCTTTCCCTCTCTACCTCTCTCTCTCTCTCTACCCTTAACCCTAAATCCTAAACACTTAAAACCCTCTACCCTCTATCTCTCTCCCACTCCCTCTCCCTCATTCTCTCTCTCAATTCTCTCCCTCCTACCCCCTCTCACTTTCTTAAGTCTCACTCACTCACTCATTCACTCCTTCTATGTCTCTCCCCTCTACCCTTATCCCTCTACCCTTAACCCTTAAACCCTCTACCCTAAACCCTTAACCATCTACCCTTAACCCTCTACCCTCTATCTCTCTCCCACTCCCTCCCTCACTCTCTCTCTCAAGACTCTCCCTCCTACCCCCTCTCCCTCTCCCAGGTCTCTCTCTCTCTCTCCCCTCTCCCTTAAACCCTAAAACCTTAACCCTTAAACCCTTAACCATCTAACCTCTATCTCTCTCCTAATTCATCCCTCTCTCTCTCAAGACTCTCCCTCCATCTCTCCCTCCCTCCATCCCACCTTCTCTTCCCTAATCCCTCAATCCTTAAAACCTTGAACACTCAACCCTATACCCTAAACCCTAAACCCTCAACCCTTAAATCCTAAACCTCTAAACCCTCTATCCTCTACCATCTACCCAATACCCTCAACCCTAATCCCTCAACCCTTAAACCCTTAAACCCAATTAAACTCTCTACCCTAATCCCTAAACCCTTAACCCTTAAACCCTCATCCCTCAACCCTCTACCTTCAATCCTAAACCATTAACCCTAAAACCTCAACCCCTATTCCTTGTACCCTATATGTTGGACCTTGAACTATAATCCATCAACCCTATACCCTCAACCATCTACCCTCATCCTTAAACTCTTGACCCTCAACCCTTAAACCCTAAACCATTAAACCCTTAACCCTCAATCCTCAACCCTCAACCCTTAATCCCTTAATCCTCAACCCTTAAACCCTAAACCCTAAACCCTTATACCCTCTACCTTATACATTAGACCCTCAATGCTAATCCTTCAACCATATACCCTTAAACATATACCCTAAACCCTCTACCCTCAACCCTAAACCCTTGAACCTTCTACCCTCTACCCTCTACCCTCTACCCTCAACCCTATACCCTCAAACCAATACCCTAAACCATCAATCCTATACCCTCACTTCTCAACCCTCTATCCTATACATTAGATCCTCAACCCTCATATATCTTTATCCCTCTCTCCTATTCTCTCCTCTCTATCTCACTTATCCCTCCATCTCTCCCTCCATCTCTCCGTCCATCCTTCCCTCCCTCTCTAACCTAATCCCTCAACCCTATACCCTCAACGCTTAAACCCTTAAACACTTAACCCTCACCCCAATACCCTCTACCCTAAACCCAATACCCTCTACCATCAACCCTATACCCTAAACCCTTAAACCCTTAAACCCAAGTAAACTCTATACCCTAATCCCTCAATCCTCAACCTTTAATCCCTTGACCCTTAAACCCTCTACCCTCTTCCCTCTACCCTCTACCCTCTACCATCTACCATCTACCCTCTACCCTCTACCCTCTACCCTCAACCCTCAACCCTTAAACTCTCTACCCTATAAATTAAACCCTCAACCCTCAATTATCAACCCTTGACCCTTAATACCTCAACCCTAGGTAGGTAGGGGAACATAGGTGAGATACAGAGTGATGAAGGGAGAGGTAGGTAAAAAAAGGGATAGGGGAGATAAATATAGGTAGAGAGGGTAGGAGATGTAGAGAGAGGAGAGATAGAGAGAATTAGAGAGGGGAGGGAGGGAAAAGTAGGGAGGAGATAGAGGTGTGTGTGTGTGTGTGTGTGTGAGAGAGAGAGAGAGAGAGAGAGAGGAGACACGATTGAGATATAGAGTGATGGAGGGAGAAGTGGGTAAAGAGAGGGAGAGGGGAGATAAAGATAAATATAGAGGGAAGGAGATGCAGAGAGAGATGATAGATAGAGAGAAGTGGAGAGTGGAGGGATGGTGGGAGAGGAAAGGAGGAGATAGAGGTGAGTGTGTGTGAGAGGGAGAGAGAGTGAGAGGAGAGAAAATGAGGGGACAGAGGAAGGGGGGGAGAGAGAAATAGATTAGAGAGGGAAGGGGGGAGAGATATAGAGTAGAGAGGGAAGGAGAGAGTAAGAGAGAAAGATGGGTGAGGGAGAGAGTGGTAGGTAGTGGAGTGAGAGGTAGGTAGAGAGGGAAGGAGAGAGGGATGGATAGGAGGGAGAGAGGGAAGGAGGGAGAGTGAGATGGAGAGAGTGGTGAGATAGAGAGTAGAGAGGTAAGGAGAGAATGAGAAATAGAGATAAAGAGAGAGAGGGATGTTGGAGGGAGGTAGAGGTAGAAAGGGATAAGTGAGACATAGAGAGGGAATGAGGGTAAGTGGGATAGAGAGAGAATGGTGATTTAGAGAGGAGGGAGTGAGAGGGAAGGAGGGAAATTGGGAGAGAGGGAATGGTGATTTAGAGAGGAGGGGGTGATAGGTAGAGATAGAGATAATGGTGAGATAGAGAGGAGAGAGTGAGAGAGAAAGAGAGGGATGGAGAGATAGAGAGAGGTAGGTAGAGGAAGGGAGAGGAGAGATAGAGAGTAGAGAGGGAAAGAGGTAGGGAAGGAGGCATAAGTGAGATAGAGAGGGATGGAGAGAGAGAGAGTGATGGAGGGAGAGGTATGTATAGAGAGGGAAAGCGAGAGGAGAGATAAAGAGTACAGAGGGGAGGGATAGGTAGGGAGATAGAGGTGTGTGTGTGAGTGAGAGAGAGAATGGTGAGATAGAGAAAAAGATCGATTGAGAGAGAAAGAGGGGGAGGGAGGGAGGGACAATAGTGAGAGAGATTGGGAGGAGAGACAAAAAGAAGTGGAGGGAGGGTGAGGTCGAGAGAGGGAAGGATGGAGGGAGGGAGTGTTAGCGAGGGAGATAGAGGTTTGTGTGTGTGAGAGAGAGAGAGATAGAGAGTGGTGAGATAGAGAGGGGAGAGTGAGAGGGAGGGAGAGAGAATTATGAGATAGAGAGGAGAGAGTTAGAGAGAAAGTGGGGGAAGAGAGGGATAAAGAGTGAGAGAGAGATGTAGGTAGAGGGAGGGAGAGGAGAGATAGAGAGTAGAGAGGGAAAGAGGTAGGGAGGGAAACATAAGTGAGATACAAAGTGATGGAGGGAGAGGTAGGTAAAGAGAGAGAGAGAGGGGAGGGGGGGAGGAAAATGTAGGGAGGAGATAGAGGGGTGTGAGAGAGAGAGGGGAGAGAGAGAGAGAGGGAGTGGAGAGATAGAGAGTAGAGAGAAGGAGAGAGAAAGTTGATACAATTTTCTGACTACTAAAATTTGACCTCTTGATTACTGAAATTTGAATTGCTGATTACTGAAATTTGACTAAGTCTGAAATTTTTAAGATCTTCCAAAAACTAGAATTTGCATTATAATTCCTAGAGATCTGAAACCACTCTCGAACATCTTGCCTATATACATGTAATATAACTTAAAGTATAAGAAATTAAATGTCCATATAGTTTCCTTGGAAGAGAAAGCGAAAATAAAAGAGTTTAGAAAAATGCATTCCAAAATTCATTGCAAAAAGAAAGAGAACTCACACTTGTTCACTCATTGCAAAATTCAAGCCATTTGGCGAGTGCCAAATTTGGAGCTCACCAAATGTGGCGCTTTTCAAATTTGGCGAGCGCAATTGGCCTATTACGGGGTTTTTTTGCAATTTGGCATCAAAATTGTGTCACAGATTGGTGCACTTACCCTTTGGCAGAGCTTCTCAAACTTATTGTGATTAATTTCTGCAATTTATTCATGAATGTACTTGTGAGCAGCATCTAGGTATACCACATTGTGCGGTATCTAAGACGATGCCCCATATTTATCTATTTATAGAGCCTTATATGGGTATTTCTAGTACTTAGGTCAAGGATTCTCAATATTTTAACAACAATTGGGGTGGCCATTATTTTAGCAGAAAATTTTGTAGAGCGTGAAGAGCTCCTAGGGTTTGGTTTTAGCTGATTGAGAACACAATGAAAAATGTGTAGGAGACAAGTGAGTATTTGGAGTGAGATGTGAAGTGTTAAATAGGAAAGTGGGTGGTAGCATATATAGTTTTGTTTCCTATTGCACAAGCTTTCTAGTTGTTTTATTTTTTGATGTAATGGGTTTCTTTTTGGGTTTTTAATTTTTTGTTTATTTTATGATTTTGAATTATAATATGTAATATTGAAATATAGGGAAAGGGAAACCTTTGAGTTTTCACCTTAGGGTTTTACATCTTTCCCAAATTTCATTTTAAAAAAAGGGGGAAGAGATGTGATGGATTGGAAATATAGGGATGGAATGAGGGCTTGATGGATTTGGACAAGGTATGAGATTCACTTACAACATGATAGGTGAGTCAACCAACCCTTAATAAAATTTGGAAATTCCCTAATGATGAAATGTAATGATCTAACTAGGCTAGTGGTGTAATTTATTGTTCTGATGCAAATATACTAGAAAACACAAAGTTCATAGAAAAATTCAGACAACAAAAAAGAGCAGAGCAAGACACTGTGCACTTGTGGTTCAAATCCGAGTAAAAAAATGGAGGACACATACATCCAGGGCGTGAGTGTCCTTGTAATTATTTTTGAATCTATTTTTGTAGTCCTCTAATGTTGGCTTTGAGCTTCAATTCCTACCTACAAATCTGTTAGAACATTGTCTGATATTTTTGTAATTGGGTTTTTGTGGGTTGACAAGATATTGGGTTTCAAATGCAATAATTAATAATTTTTCTTCAAAATATTTTCAATCCTCTTCAAACTTGAGATCTAAACATTCACAAAGAGAAGAGATGTTGGTCCATTTTAGGGGCTTTCCTTGGTCAAACCTCGTGATAGAGTTTCCACTTCCATAATGGAAATGTCAATGATAGAATGATAATGAATAGGGGGGAATGATGAAATCACAAAGTTTTGCAACTCACCACCCTTCAATGAATTCCTTAAAGGAATGGAGTCATACATATCACCTCAAAGAATTGCATCTTGATTGCTTGATTTGCTTGAATTCTTTAATTACTTTAGAGACCTACAAAAGTGTTAGCCTTCACAAAACAATGATAACATGAACACACATAAACTCACATAGACTTTGAGATGATGTTAGGATCTTGAGTTTTTATAATAATGATCTAAGATGGTGCTCTTGTCTTGTTCTTCAATGATCTTGACAATAGTAATTAATCTTAATATTCACCTCTTGCTTGATAATGTTCAAATGATGCAATGACTAGAAATTTATAGACATTTATTCAACTTCCCAAAAATTAAATCCCGATATCTGAGTTTAGGCACTTGACATTCAAATATTAAATTGTCACAACTGACATATTTCAATTTGGAGGGAAAATGGGAGGACACTCACACCCTAGGAGTGAGTTTCCTAGACCTATTTTCTAGGACAATTGGTGTCGAGGTCAATGTATAAGATAAATGAAATTGATTCCCGCTTACAATTCCTCAAAAAATATAAAAAATGAGCCATACAATGCATAATTTAGAAAATTAAATACTCAATTGAGTCCAATAATTAAAGGGGGGACCAAACATAAGGTGAAATTATCATGGGTGACAATTTATAATAATAAATTTAGCACCCACTTTAGTGAGAGAATGAGCTTATGCTTAGACTCACACTAAATTAGAGAATATGTCAAGAGGGGTCCAATTGTCCAAATGTTGAAGAGACATGATGAATAGGGATCAAGGGAGATGATCAAGCCCATAGGATCCAATATCCCATGGAAAAACAACATAAGCACAATGGAACACATGCATGCATGTATGATATGCAACAAGACAACATACACAAACATACATATTGGAAAACATGACGCATACATTATGAAAACACAGGCATGATGGAACATAAAAACCATGACAAAATAAAAATAGACATGGTGTAAACATGATGTAAACTTGAAGAAGACACAAAAAGACACAAAATAACACAAGGTTAGTACTAAAAGATTCGATTCGGTAAGACAAAGAGACCTCAGTCTTAAATTGTTTCAAATACCACATGTCATCCACCGAATAAATGTTAGTTCTCATGAGGAATAGAAAGGTTTTTATGACACATCACTCATGAAACACTTGGATCTAATTTATAGCAAGTTTTTTCATGCTAGGTGTCCAGTAAATATGATGGGTTCCACAAGGCTAGCAAGTTGTGTTATGCTAAACACTTATGAAACACATGGCTCCACTAGCTAGCAAGTTTTGCTTTGCTAGGTGGCCATTTTAAGGTGTTCATGACCCACACAATAGCAAAGTTTATTATTTTCTAGGTGAATCACACATAGGAAGGCACATAGGCTAGTGAGGACCATTTTCACTAGGCGACCCCCTAAGACAATGTAGTAAAATGAGAAACACACTAGGTCTAGTGAGGACAATTTTTAACTAGGTGTGTTCCCATGTCAACCATATCAAGAGTTATAGTCCTTGATAACTCTGATAAGGTGCTACAAAATGATCAAAATGCTATGCCAACACCACACTAAGTTCAACACCTATGAAAAAAGTGCAAAAAAATGCCATTTTCACTTGAGGAGGTGCAAAAAATCACCTAAGGAGGTGCATAACGTCGACAAGATAAGGCCAAAACCTCAAGGGGTGTTGTAATAACACCACCACAAAATTTGATTTATAGAAACAAAAAAGGGGCTTTTCTCAATAAATGAAAGGTCACATGTCAAGGAATATCACACATGACATCACTAAGAGAGGACTAGTCATGGAGTAGAAACTCATGCCTTGGGTTATACTGGCCATAGTATTACCACCAAGGGGAACCTCATCTGCCAAGAAAGGTCACACACTTAGAGGACATCAATCCCAATATCACCACAAAGGAGACATTTCACATAAAGCAAGAAGGCCACACTTTGATAGACAAGGTCACACTTTCTAAGATATATTTTATCATCACTAAAAAGGGACCATGCAAATGATGATTGAGGGACTATATGCCCCCCCTTAAAATTTTAGTGTACCTAATACACTAATGTTTTAAGGAGATGTAAAGGGATCCCAAGAAGGAATGCATCCAACACAAGGCTATCTAACCCCTTGCCCCCAAGTGTACGGAAAAATGTGAGCCAAATGAATTATGATATGCTACTACTTGTGAAGTGAAATATGATGGCATAACACTTACTTTATATCCCCATGTATGATAGTGGACATGGTGTGATAATACAAATACCACATGGCAAGGAGAAAAGTATATGAATTCTATTTTATCATTCGTTCAACTTGATCCTCGTAAGGATAAAATTCTCTCAATTTATTCTTTAAAGCACAACACTCATCTGTATGGTATCTGAATAATCTATGATATATGTATAATAGGTTGTATTTTCATTCTTTTGTTTATTGGTTTTTAGTTTAGGCATAGGTGGTAGTGTAATTAAACCCAAATCTATAAGTGTAGCTAATGCCTCTTCAGTCTTGGATATAGGATGTAGGAAATGTAATTTCTCAAGTTTATACTTCTTGATTGGTGGAAAAAAAATTTGATGTAAAGGTGGATGACCTTGGTAACCTATTCCCTTAATTTATTCCAATGGTGTTTGTTCCAAGAGAGGTTGGATTTCATGTTCATTGTCTATATCACATCCTTGTTTTCTCAAGATTCTAAAGCCTTGACCAAACGTTGCTCCAAGTTAATGGGTGTGCTTGTAACTTTATACTCTATGATGGGGGATTAGCTGATGTGCCTTCCATGTGATTATTATTTGTAGGTGCCTCCATGTGCATTGGCTGAGGTATGTCTTGTGATTCACTTTCTAGGTGCAAGAGAAAGTGGTGGCATACTAGGTGGGGTTGGTTGTTGGTATGAGTGATTAGGCAATCTCAGCTGCATTGTTCTCAAGATTACACAAATAATAATGTATGAATTCATTCATTCTCTCGAAATATTGTCCCAAGATATCTATCTCATGAGGAGATGCATTGGGAGGTAAAGGATCATGAATTTCCTCATTAGGTCCATCACCAAACACACAACTTGAAACATCCACCAAATATTTCAAAGTGGTCAACACTTTACCAAAACATTGAGCCATCATGATGATATGATGGTCTTCTAAGGTTTAGATTGTTATGTGACAAGTGAGTAAAAACACACAATAGATCTAAACAAAGAACTTTGAGAATTATTTTTCAAAGATATTTGAGCCAAAAAAAGTAGGACAATGGCACCCAGGTGGCCTATGTCATGGGAAGGTTTTTTGTAAAAATAAAAGTTTGATGGTCTATTATGTGGTTTAAGGTTTTTGTGTTTAATTGTAGATAGGTATAACAATGAATTGTTTTCCATATTTGACTAATTTTAGGATTGTGAATTGAAGAATTCCAACATGAAACAATGTTGAAATTAAATGACTACTTTGAAATGAAAAAACATAATTCAAATAACACAATCTAATAGAGAACATAGAAACAAAGATCTGATACAAATTTCAGCCAAAAAATGAAAAAGAGAGGTCCCAAGGCATCTGTTTCTTGGACAGAGTGTCTAGAAATTCTAAGTGTGATTGTGTTTGTTATTTTTCAAGGTTCCCAATTCTGTGCACATATAGTTTTGACAGTGAATAATCTTTCTAGATTTTATTTATTTTATGGCTATAGAAATGGAAAATGTAAGTATGAAAATGTATGAAATATGAATGAAAAATTTTGAATATAATTTTTAGATGCAAGATGCAATGATTGACTAATTCCAAGATTTAAAGCTCTTAAAATGATTATTTGATGCAATTTTGACACAAAACTATGCAATTTTTCACTTTTAACAATATGCAATATACCTAAATGTATTCAAATGACACTTTATTTTGTTTTCGAATTTTAAATGACCTAATTAATGGAATTTGAATGTATATTTGATCTAAGATGATTGAAACAAATCCTTTTTTAACCCTTAATGCAATATGAATGCAATATTTTTGTATTTTTGTCTTTTTGTGATGCAAAAAGGAAACCTTAAATGAAAAATGTAAAGAAAAGATATGAAAAACCTAGATCTAGGGTGAATTATGGCAATTCAAAAGATATATAATGTTAACAGGTTGGGTTTAGAAAAATGAAATGTATAGAAAGGGAAACCTTTGAGTTTTCACCTTTGGGTTTGAAACCTTTCCCAAATTATATTTTAAAAAAGGGGGGAAGAGATGTGATGGATTGGAAATACAAGGATGGAATGAGGTTTTGATGGATTTGGACAAGGTATGTGGTTGATTCACAACCTCATAGGTGAGTCAACCAACCCTTTGTTGGAAACACAAGGGCAGACAACTGAGAGGGGGGGTAAATCACTTGTCATAGAATTCCAAACTTATTAACCTTTATTCTTATATCTGATTAATAATAGTGAAAGAATGAATCAACAACACATCAAAAACACACATAACACCAAGATTTTTGTGTGGAAACCCTGTTAGGGGAAAAAACATGGTGGAGGTTAATCCAAAAGTTATACCCTGTTAAAATTATAAGAAGAATATATGAGGAATGCAAATGCATTCAGGCACACTACCTAGAGCTCACTGCTCTAAGGAAGACTCACTGTCTTACAGAAAAAATTCAAATTAGATCCATCGGAAGAATTTGAATTGAGAAAGTAGCATCTACTAATGCTTGAGTACAATTCTTGTTAAGCACACAAACACTTCTTCACTTTCTTTCACTCTTCTTCACACTCTGATACGCCTTCAAATGATCTGAAACTTTTTTGCACATAGAACTTGCATGCTTCACATTTCACACACATCTCAAATGAAGAAACAATCACTCATATATATCCGCAACAAGAAATCACATTGCTTCATGTCGGCTTCAACACAATAATAGAATGAATGCAAACTATCGGCCCAAAACAATAAAGATTATCAATGCGCATCAACCAAGGTTGGCCACAACATAGTAGAGATCCAAAATAATGTTCTCAAACACAAAAAACCTTCAGATATTCTTCCTTGAAGGTCCACAACACGCTTCAAACACCTTGTAAACCTTGAACATGAAAAACATGAACATGCAAGAGAAAATATCAGATTATGAGCACAATGATCAATGTAGATGGGAAACACAGATAGAGCATGATCTAGAAGCGCCCATGAACACCACATTAACATACACAACAACTCATATTATTAGATACATGTTATCTTCTTCCATGTACACCATTTGTAGTAAAAGAATAGCTGTCAGAACACATAAACTTATAACTTGATCAAATCCTCATGCACACCTCTCAAAATTTTAGAGTAGAAACTAGATAGGCTTGAAAACAAACCCTTTAATCTGCAACATCTCACTATCAACATACTGAACTTTCTACCATACTAATCTTCACTACTTCACAAACAACCTGTAACATATTTTATTACAATTTTCTCAATATCCGCGACATATACAGTCTTAAAGACATTAATGCTAATAGTGTTGAAATCAATGAAAACCACATATCATAAACTCAACCACAACATCCAACAATCTCCCCCTTTGGAATTGATGGCAACACATGATGTGAAAAAACACATCATCAACACAACTAACTCTTCTTCCAACAATCTCCCCTTTACACATTGCTCTTCTCTCCCTTAGTTCTCCAAGATTTTTCACATTACTCTTCTCCCCCTTTGACATCAATGACAAAGATACACAAGCTCTAAACCACATATATAAATCATCTGACTACTCCCCCTGAGTAGCAACCACCACAACATCAATTTGAATCAAGATATGACTATGAATGCATGGACTGATGCAAATACTATGCATCTTAGTTTTGATTAGGAGGAGTAATCACCCCTTACTTCCCTCTGAGATACTTGAAAGTATCCTTGGGAAAAGGCTTAGTAAAGATGTGTATTATCTATTCCTTAGTAGGCACATACTCCAGTCTGGCTTCCTTATCACTCACGTTATCTCTCAAAAAGTGGTACTTGATAGATATATGCTTGGTCTTTGAATGCAACACCAAATTCTTAGAAATGTTTATAGCACTTGAGTTATCACAGAATATGGAAATAGGTTCATCATACACAACTCTAATATCTTTCAACATCTGCTTCATCCATAATAATTGAGTATAATTTTTAGCAACAACAATATATTTTTCCTTTGTAGTAGACAAAGAAGCAACATTCTACTTTTTGCTTAACCATGAAATCAATTTCTTTCTAAAGAAAAATATGCCACCACTAGTACTTTTCTTGTCATTCACATCTCCTACCCAATCAACATCAGTAAAGGCACTTAAAGTAAGATCATCATCTTTAGGATACCACAAGCCAAAATCAACTATTCCCTTCAAGTATCTAAAAATTCTCTTCAGAACAGTTACATGAGATTCCTTAGGATCGGCTTGAAATCTAGAAACAATGCCTACATCAGTCATGATATCAGGTTTAGTTTGAGTCAAATAAAGTAATCCACCAATCATTGATCTTTATCTAGTCTGATTTTCCTTTGGAGAATCATCATCTTGTGTCAACTTACATCCGGTCATCATGGGTGTACCGACTGGTTTTGAATCTTCCATACCAAACTTCTTTACTAGTTTTCTCACATACTTGGATTGAGATATAAATATTCCTTTATCTACTTGAGTAATTTTCAATCCCAAAAGAATTTCGACTCTCCAATCATTGACATCTCAAACTCATTATGCATCTCATTAGAAAACTTCATGCACAAACCATCATCTCCTCCAAAAATGATATCATCAACAAAGACTTCCACAAACAAATATTTATCATCATCAATCTTGAAATACAGATTACTATCAACAGTACCTTTATTAAATCCAAGTTTCAATAAATATTTATCCAATCTAGCATACCAAGCTCTAAGGGATTTCTTGATTCCATACAATGCTTTCTTCAACCGACAAACCATATCTCCCTGATCAGTCAATTGAAATCTATTAGGGTTCTCAATATACACTTCTTCTTCTAATTCACCATTTAGAAATGTTGACTTGACATGCATCTGATAAACTTTGTAGTTTTTGTAAGCAACATAAGCAAGAAACAGTTTTACAACTTCAATTCTAGCAACAGGAGAATTTTTTTCTTCAAAGTCAATTCCTTCCACTTGAGAGTATCCTTTGCATACCAGTCTTGCTTTGTTTATGATAACTTCACCTTGTTCATTCAGTTTGTTTCTAAAGACCCATTTACTTCCAATTACATTTTTGTCTTTAGGTCTAGGAACACAAATCCATATATTATTCTTCTCAATTTGTTGTAGTTCTTCTTTCATTGCTTCAATCCAATGTTCATCTTTGCATGCTTCATTGACATTACTTTGCTCAACCTTTGAAATTAAATAGTATTCTTCTACAATTCTTCTCCTAGTTTGGACACCTTTGTTCTTATCTCCTATAATCTAATTTTTTGAATGATTTAATCTCACATACCTTGGAGTCTTAGAGTGTTCTTGAATTTCAGACTCTTGTGATCTCTCTTCTATACTTTCACTAGTCTCTCCTTCTTGATTCACGTGAATGATCTGAACTTGATTTGAAGTCTGACTCTTGTTTGTATTGTCATTCCAATCATCAAAATCATATCCAAAAGTTCTGGAGGGTCTAGCAATGTCTTCATCAACCTTAACATTTTTACTTTCAACCATTTTCTTCAATCTCTTGTTGTAGCACCGGTAAGCCTTACTCTTAGTAGAATAACCAAGAAAGATTCCTTCATCACTTCTAGCATCAAAATTTCCTATATCTTCATCTCTCTTGATATAGCATTTCCTCCCAAATATTTTGAAATATCTAATAGTAGGCTTTGACCAAACCATAGCTCAAAAGGAGTCTACTAATATTACGTTTTATTTGTCCCTGGTTAAGGATATAAACAACAATACTCACAACTTCTCTCCAATGGATATGAGGGACATTTCCTTCCAACATCATAGTTCTAGCAGTATCTTGAACTATCCTATTCTTCCTTTCCACAACTCCATTCTATTGAGGGGTCTGCGGTGTAGATAATCGTCTCTTTATCCCATGTTCTTCACAAAAATAATTGAACTCACCGGAAGTAAATTCACCACCTCTATCTAATCTTAGACACTTAATCTTTAGACCTGTCTCTATCTCAACCATAGTCTTAAAGATCTTAAACTTTTGTAGAGCTTCAGATTTCTCCCTTAAGAAAGTAACCCACATCATCCTAAAGTAATCATCAATAAGCAACATGAAGTACCTGTAACCTTGTAAACTTCTGATTCTAGCAGGACCACACAAGTCAGTATGCACAAGTTCCAACAATTCATTTGAACAATGTTGTTTGCTCTGAAATGAAATTCTAGTTTGTTTTCCTAACTTACATTCCTTGCATATGGTATTAGTAGGCTTCACCAACTTGGGAAGATCTCTCACAGCTTGTGAGGAACTTATCTTGATAATATTTTCAAATTTTACATGACACATTCTTCTATGCCACAACCAACATTCATCAACTTGAGCAATCAGACAACTTTTACTAGCAACATTCAAATGAAAGATGTTACCTTTTGTTTTAGTACCTGAAGCAATCACATTTCCAAAACTTCCTAGTATGCTACATTTTCCATCTTTGAATTGAAGATTCTATCCCTTATCAACCATTTGTCCAACACTTAGAAGATTATGATTCAAACCTTCAACATAAAGAACACCATCAGTATTATGCTTACCATCAAAAGAAATACATCCTCTACCACAGATTATACCACCATTGTTATTACCAAATCTTACAACACCACCATCATACTTCTCCAGGTTTACAAATTTACTTTTATCACCTGTCATGTGATGTGAACATCCACTGTCAATTACCCATTCATCTTTTTCTTCAACTCGAGCAACTAGAGCTTTCTCCACATTTGTACAACTTGCAGATTTAGTAGACATAGGATAATTTTCCTTGATAGCAATAAATACAAAATCATCTTCACTTACATTCCCTTTGTCAGATTCATCATTTGTCACACCTTCATCAGTAGTATAGTAACACTTCTTTTGAAATTTAGGCTTGTAAAGTCTTGGCTTAGGAACTCTTTCTGGACAGCTTGATGCAAAATGACCTATCTTGTTGCAAGAAAAACATTTAATAGACAACTTTCCTTTATACTTACCTTCTCCTCTAGCTTCCCTTTTGACAATAAGTGCTTCAAGCTGATTCAGTTCTCTTTCTTCTTCTTCAATCTGTCTCATTTATTCCTCATATTTGAATACCTTTCTAGAAGAAATTTCACCTGGATCATATCTCTGCTTGTCTCTCTCGGAAGTAGTAGCTTTAAATGCAAATTCTATCTTTGAAGGGGCATCACCAAAATCACTCAACTCACAAGCATTTAGTTTACCAATCAACATATCTCTAGTTATGTTTGTCATAGTTTGGAGCTCCTCAATGGCTGTAACTTTGATTTTGTATGCATCAGGAAAGGATCTAAGCACTTTAGCAACAATCTCTGATTCATCCACTTGTCCACCAACACATCTGATACCACACACAAGTTCATTCAATATTTGCATGAAAGTAGTAATATTCTCATCATTACCTATTTTCAACAGTTCATATTTTCCTTTCAGACTCTATAGCCTAGCCATTTTCACATTAACATCACCTTCATATAAAGTTTCCAACTTTTTCCAAATCTCATAAGAAGTCTTCAAATCCATAACATTCATAATCTCAGAATCAGTCAAAGCACTCAACAATGCTTCCTTCGCCCTGATGCTATATTCAACATCCCTAATCTTAGCAGTAGTAGTAGAACCATTATGAGGAATAACATACCTATTTCTTGTAATGTTCCAGTAGGATTCACCAATGCATCTCAGATGACACTCCATTCGAGTCTTCCACAAAGAATAATTTGTTCCATCAAATCTTAGACTATCCTTCTTGTATGTCACCATCTCAGATCACCTCAAGTTGTTAAACTTCTTCCAAGGAGCCTGATTTGATACCATTTGTTGACAACACAAGGGAAGACAATTGAGAGGGGGGGTGAATTAGTTGTCATAGAATTTTAAACTTATTAAACTTATTAACCTTTATTCTCATATTTGATTAATAACAGTGAAAGAATGAATCAACAACACATCAAAAACACACATAACACCAAGATTTTTAGGTGGAAACCCGGTTACGAGAAAAACCTCAGTGGAGGTTAATCCACAAGTTATACCATATTAAAAGTATAAGAAGAATATAGGAGGAATGCACATGCATTCAAGCACACTGCCTAGAGATCACTGCTCAAAGGAAGACTCACTGTCTTACATAAAACATTTAGATTAAATCCATCTGAAGAATTTGAGCTAAGAAAGTAGTATCTGCTAATGCCTAAGTATAGTCCCGGTTAAGCACATGAACACTTCTTCACTTTCTTTCACTCTTCTTCACAGTTTTCTCTACCTTCGAAAGATCTAAACCTTTTTCACACATAGCACTTGCATGCTTTTCATTTCACACACATCTCAAATGAAGAAACAATCACTCATATATATCTGCAACAAGAAATTACATTGCTTCTTGTCGGCTTCAACACAATAATAGAATGAATGCAAACTGTTGGCCTAAAACAATAACTATTACCAATGTGAATCAACCAAGGTCAGCCAAAACATAGTAGAGATCCAAAATAATGTTCTCAAACACAAAAAACCTTCAAAGATTCTTCCTTGAAATCCACAACACACTTCAAACACCTTGTCGGTCATGAACATGAAAAACATGAACATGCAAGAGAAAATATTGGATCGTGAGTACAATGATCAATGCGGACGAGCAACACAGATAGAGAATGATCTAGAAACATCCATGAACACCACAATAACATACACAACAACTCATCTTATTAGATACATGTTATCTTCTTCCATGAACACCATTTGTAGTAATATAATAGCTATCAGAAGATAGAAACTTATAACTTGCTCAAATATTCATGCACACCTCTAGAATTTTTGGAGTAGAAACTAGATAGGCTTGAAAACAAACCCTTTAATCCACAACATCTCACTATCAACATATTGAACTCTCTACCAAACTGATCTTCACTACTTCACAGACAACCTGTAACATATTTTATTACAATTTTCTCAATATCCTTGACATATACAGTCTTAAAGACATTAATGCTAATAGTGTTGACATGAATGAAAACCACAATATCCAACAACCTTAACCAAATCTTGAAATTCCATGATGATGAAATGAATTGATCTAACTAGGCTAATGGTGAAATTTACTATTCTAATGTAGATACATAAAACATAGAAGTTCACAAATAAGTTCAGACAACATAAATGAGTAGAGCAAGACAATGTGCACCTTTGGTTCAAATCTAGGGGAGAAAACGGAGGACACAAATTCCCAGGGTGGGACTTTCCTTGTAATTCATTTCTAGATCTATTTTTGCAATCCTCTAATGTTGGATTTGAGCTTCAGATTCCTTCCTGCAAATTTGATGGAACACTATCTAATATTTGTGTAATTGAGTTTCCATGGGTTGACAAGATATATGGTTTTAAATGAAATAATGAATAATTTTTCTTCAAAATCCTTTCAATCCTCTTCAAACCTAAGATCTACACATTCACAAAGAGAAGAGATGTTGGGCCATTTTAGGGGCTTTCCCTGGTCAAACCCCATGTTAGTGTTTCCACTTCCAAAATGGTAATGCCAATGATATAATGATAATTAATAGGGAGGAATGATGAAATCACAAAGTGTTTCAATTCACCAACCTTCAATGGCTTCCTTGAAGGATTGAAGTCATACACTTCACCTCAAGGAATTTGATATTGTTTGCTTGAGTTTCTTGAATGATTGAATTACTTTAGAGACCTACAAAAGTGTTAGGCTTCACAAAACAATGATAACATGAACACACATAAAATCACATAAACTTTGACATGATGTTAGGATGTATAATTGTGGCAAAAATGCTATGAAATGTTGCTCTTGAATTGCTCTTGAGTGCTCTTGATAATAGCAATTGCTCTCAATGTTCACCTCTTTCTTGTTAATGTTCAAATGATGCAATAACTAGGTCTTTATAGGCATTTATTCAATTTCTTGAAAATTAAATCCCGATGGGTGACTTGAGACACTTGAAATTCAAATATTAAATTTCCACAACCGACATATTTCAATTTGGAGGGAAAATGGGAGGACACTCACACCCAGGGTGCGAGTCTCTTGGACCTATTTTCTAGGATAGTTGGTGTTGGGAGTAGTGTATAAGATAAATGCCATTGATTTGTAATTCCTTATAAATTGTTAATAATGGGCCATAAAATGTATAATTTAAGATATTAAATACTCAACTAGGTCTAATAATTAAAGTTGGACCAAACATAAGGTGAAATTTTCATGGGTGACAATTTTTGGTAGTACATTTAGCCCCCACTTTAGTGAGAGTATGAACTTATGCTCAGACTCACACTAAAGGAGATAATTTATTCCAAGAGGGGTCCAATTGTCCAAATGTTAAAGAGATAGTATGACTAAGGATCAAGGCAGATGATCAAGTCCCCAGGATCCAAGATTCCATGGCAAGCTAACATAAGCATGAGGGAACACATGCATGCATCTATGATATGAAACAAGACAACATACATATTGGAAAACACGAAGCATACATGATGAAAACACATGGCATGATGGAACATAAAGATGGAAAAAAAATGAAAACAAACATGGTGTAAAAACAATGTAAAAAAAAAGAAGACACACAACAAAACACAAGGTTAGTACTAAAATATTCGAGTCGGTAAGACAGAGAGACCTCAGTCTTAAATTGTCTCATATACCAAAAATTATCCATATAATAAATGTTAGTTCTCATGAAGAATATCAAGTTTTTTTATGCCACATGACTCATGAAACACATGGATCTATCACTTATCAAGTTGTGTTATGCTAGGTGTCCATGAAATATGATGGGTTCCACAAGGATAGAAGGCTATGTTATGCTAAAAACTTATGAAACATATGGATCCACTAGATAGCAAGCTATGTTATGATAGGTGGCCATGTTAAGGTGTTCATGACACACAATAGAAAATTCTAATATTTGTTAGGTGAATCACAAACAAGAAGTCACACAGGCTAGTGAGGATCATTTTTCACTAGGTTAGCCCCCAAGACAAGGTGGCAATATGAGAAACACAATAGGTGTAGTGATGATCGTTTTTCACTAGGTGTGTAACCATGTCAACCATATCAAGATTTATACTCCTTGATAAATCTAATAAGGTTCTATAAAATTATCAAAATGATATGCCAATGCCACACTAATTTCGACACCTGTGAATAAAGTGCAACAAAAATGCCAAGTTCACCTAAGGAGGTGCAAAAGGATGACAAGATAAATCCAAAAACTCAAGGGGTATTTTAATAACACCGCCACAAAAGGTGATTTATAGAAACAACAAAGGGGCTTTGCTCAATATATGAAAGGTCACACCTTAGGGAATATCACACATGACATCACCACCAAGAGAGGACTAGTATTGAAATAGAAACTCATGCCTTGGGATATATTAGCCATAATATTACCACCAAGGGGAACCTCATATGACAACAAAGGTCACACACTTAGAGGGCATCAAGCCCAATATCACAACAAAGGAGACATTTAACATAAAGCAAGAAGGCCACACTTTGATAGACAAGGTCACACTTTCTAGGAGATATATGATATCATCGCTAAAAAGGGACCATGCAAATGATTTTCGGGGGACTATATGCACCCACTTAAAATTTTAGTGTACCTACTGCACTAACGTTTTAATATGTAAAGGGATCCCAAGAAGGAATGCATCCAACACTAGGCTATCTAACTCCTTGTCCCCCAAGTGTAAGGACAAATGTGAGCCAAATGAATTATGATATGTTGCTCCTTGTGAAGTGAAATATGATGGCATAACAATTTATAGCCTCATGCATGGTAGTGAGCATGGTTTTATACTACAAATACCACATGGCAAGGAGAAAAGTATATGAATGATATTTTATCATGCATTCGACTTGATCCCCTTAAGGATCAAATTCTCTCAATTTCTTCATTCAAAGATAACACTCATTTGTATGGTGTCCAAATAATCTATGATATGCACACTAGGGTGTATTTTCATTCGATATGCACACTAGGGTGTATTTTCATTCTTTATTTTATTTTATTTTTGTTCTGATACAATTGGTAGTGTAATTACATCCAAATCTTTAAGTGTACCTAATGCCTCTTCAGTCTTGGATACAGGATGTAGGGAGTATAATTTGTTAAGTTTATATTTCTTAATTGGTGGAACAAATGTTTGATGTAAAGGTGGAGGACCTTGTTAACCTATTCCCTTAGTCTCTTCCAATGGTATTTGTTCTAAGAGAGGATGGATTTCATGCTCATTGTCTATGTCGCATCCTTGTTTTCTCAAGATTCTAAATCCTTGACCAAAATGTTGCTCCAAGTTAATGGGTGTGTTTGTTACTTTATGCTCCATGATGGGGGATTGGTTGATGTTACTTCAATGTGATTAGTATCGGTAGGTGCCTCCATGTACATTGGTTGAGGTATGCCTTGTGATTCAATTTTTGGGTGCAAGAGAAAGTGGTGGTATACTAGGTGGGGTTGGTTGTTGATATGGGTGATTAGGTAATCTCATTGAAGGATAAAAGGTTGCATTTTTTCTCAAGATTACACAAAAAATTATGTATGAATTCATTCATGCTCTGCTTATATTTTCCCAAGATATCTATCTCACAAGGACATGTATTGGGAGGTAAAGGATCATGAATGTCCTCATTAGGGTCATCACCAAACACACAACTTGAAACATCCACCAAAGATTTCAAAGAGGTCAACACCTTACCAAAAAATTGAGCCATCATGGTAATATGATGATTTTCTAAGGTTTAGATTGTTATGTGACATGTGACTAAAAAATAGACAAAATATCTCTATAGAGAACTCTGAGAAATTTCTGCCATATAAATTTAAGCCATAAAAGGTTGGATAGTGGTGCCCAGGGAACCTATGTCCTAGGTAGGTTTTCACAAAATTAAAATTTTGACTTTCTATTATGTGGTTTAAGGTTTTTGTGTTTAAAATGCAGCTAGGTATAATAATGAATTATTTTTCAAATTTGACTGATTTTAGGATTGTGAATTGAAGAATGCCAGCATGTAACAATGTTGAAAGTAAATGACGGTTTTGAAATGCAAAAATAGAATTCAAACAACAAAATCCAATAGAGAACAAATAAATAAAGATATGATGAAAATTTTAGCCACAAAATGCAGGAAAGAGGCATCCAAGGCATCTGTGTCTTGGATAGGATGTCTAGAAAATAAAAGTGTGATTGTTTTTGTTACCGTTTAAGGTTCCCAATTCTGTGCACATATAGTTTTGATAGTGAATATTTTTTTAGATTTTATTGATTTTATGACTATGGAAATGGAAAATGCAAGTATACAAATGTATGAAATATGAATGAAAATTTTTGAATGCAATTTTTAGATGCAAGATGCAATGGTTGACTAATTCGAAGATGTAAAGTTTTGAAAATGATGATTTGATGCAATTTTGACACAATATGAAAAGGATGTAATTTTTCACTTTTTAACAATATGCAAGATACCTAAATGTATGAAAATGACACTTTTTATTTTGTTTTTAGATTTTAAATGACCTAATGAATGCAATTTGAATGTAGATCTAATCTAAGATGACTGAAAAAAATCCTATTTTAACCTTTAATGCAATATGAATGCAATATTTTTGTATTTTTATGTCATTTTATGATGCACAAAGGAAATCCTAAATGAAAAATGCAAAGGAATGATATGCAAAACCTAGATCTAGTATTAGAAAAAAGGGGGGAAGAGATGTGATGGATTGGAAATGCAAGGATGGAATTAGGGTTTGATTGATTTGGACAAGGTATGAGATTGACTTATAGCCTAATAGGTGAGTCAACCAACCCTTAACCAAATCTAGAAATTCCCTAATGATGAAATTCAATGATCTAACTAGGCTAAAGGTGCAATTTATTGTTTTGATACAAATATAGAAAACACAAAAGTTTATAGACAAATTCAAACAATAGAAATGAGTAGAGCATGAAAATGTGCACTTGTGGTTCAAATTTAGGACATAAAATGGAGGACACAGATGCCTAGGGTGTGAGTTTCCTTGTAATTCTTTTCTGTATCTATTTTCACAATCCTTTGATTTAGGATCGGAGCTTTGGATTCCTACCTGAAAATCTATCAGAACACTATCTAATATTTTTTTAACTGAGTTTTCATGGGTTGGCAAGATATAGGGTTTCAAATGCAAATTTTTTCAATCCTCTCCAAACCTAAGATCTACACATTCACAAAGAGAAGAGATGTTGTGCCATTTTAGGGGCTTACCTTGGTCAAAGCCTGTGTTAGTGTTTCCACTTCCATAATGACAATGCCAATAATATAATGATAATGAAAAGGGAGGAATGCTGAAATCACAAAGTGATACAACTCACCACCCTTCAATGGCTTCCTTGAAGGACTGTAGTGATACATATCACCTTAAGGACTTGGATCTTGCTTGCTTGATTTTATTGAATGCTTGAATTAATTTAGAGACCTACAAAAGTTTTAGCCTTCACAAAATAATGATAACATGAACACACAAACTCACATAAACTTTGATATGATGTTAGGATCTTGAATTTCTCTAATAATGCTCTAAAATATTTCTCTTGAATTTCTCTTGAATGCTCTTGGTAATAGTAATTTCTCTTAATGTTCACCTCTTTCTTGTTAATGTTCAAATGATGCAATAACTAGGTATTTATAGGTATTTTTTATTCAATTTACCAAAAATTAAATCCTGATGGCTGACTTTAGGAACTTGAAATTCAAATATTAAATTACCACAACTAACATATTTCAATTTGGAGGGAAAATGGGAAGACACTCATGCCTAGGGTATGTGTTTCCTAGACCTATTTTCTAGGATAGTTGGTGTTGGGGGCAATGTATAAGATAAATGCAACTGATTCTTACTTGCAATTCCTCAGAAATAGTAAAAAATGGGCCATAGAATTCATAAATTAGGAAATTAAATACTCAGTTAGGTCCAATAATTAAAGGGGGGACCAAACATAAGGTGAAATTTTCATGGGTGAAAATTTACAACAATACAAATATATTTGCTAGGATATGATTTCCTTTATTTTATGTTTTAGTCTATCGAAAAGTGGTAATTTTTGAGTCATGCACCATCAATGTATCCAGTCATATTGGTGCTATTCATGTGTCTAAGTTTCACTACTCCAAAATCATTTATTTCATGTATATAATATGGTCCTAGCCATCCAATCTTCAATTTCCCTTATTTCTTCAACTTGTTATCATAAAATAATACCAGATCCCCTGTTTTGAATGTTTTCAATCTTAAGCTCCTATCATGCCATAATTTTTATCTCTGGTGCTCCAGTTGGTGATTATACATTGTAATTTTTCTATACTCATATAATTTATCTAAATCTTCTAATCGTTGTTTGAGGGATTGGTCATCTTCCAACTATAAAGTGAGTGCAATACTTAGATTGGGGACTATAAATTTCATAGGGATTGTAGCGTTAGTTCCATAGACTAATTGTAATGGAGTGAACTTATTAGTCCTCTTATATGATGTGCGGTATGCTCAGAGTACCTTAAGTATTTTTATATCCCAATCTATCCTATTTCAATCACACCTTTTGGTAAGGGCTTTCCCAATTATCTTGTTCAATGCCTCACTTGTTCCATTAGCTTGTGGGTGATAGGGGGAGCTTCTATTGTGTGTTTTCATAAAATTTTGTACTAATTATTTTATTATTTTGTTTAAAAAATGGTTCCCTTGGTCACTCACTATACTAAGTGGACATCCATATCTTATAATTATGTTCTCATACAAAAATGTTGTAGCACTCTTTGTGGTACATTACTTTGTAGGTTCCGCCTCCACCCATTTTGTGAGATATTCTACTCCAATTATAATGAACCTTGCTTTAAAATGTTTTGTCGATGGATCAATAGGTCCAATGAATTCGATGTTTTTCAAAGGGGTTTTGTGCTAGTAGTAGTCTTAATGGAATTTCATCTATTGTGGTAGGTTTCCCTACCCTTTGACAAAAATCATAGCCTTTTGTATATTCCCTAGAATCTTTATGAAGAGTTGGTCATCATAGTCCTGCAAGTTACACCTTTCTAGTTATAGTTTTATTGCAGTTATGGCCCCTTGAAACTCTTTTGTGTTCTTTCTTTAGGATTAATTCCTTTCATTATTATACACCACTCTTCTCAATATACCATCCCTACCTAAATGGTGTGACTCTCCAACTAAAGTGTATGGGGAAACCCTCTACACAAGTGATTTCTTCTCTTACAGTGAGATATCTTTGGGGAATTCACCTATAGAAAGTAAGATGGGAATCTCCTATAACTCCTTTGGTACCGCTTTAATGTGAAAGAAATGTGCGGTAACGAGATCTTCTCCTTGAGCATTCGGTTCCTCTTTGGTCTCAATCTGGGATAAGTAGTCTGGTCCTTGGTTGTGTTTACCTAGTTTCACCATAATTTTGAAATAAAATTCTTGAAAAAGTAGCAACCATATACATATTCATCCATGTGTAACTAGTTTATTAAGTAGATACTTAAGAGGTTCATGATTAGTAAAGAAAGTGAATGGGGTGGATAGTAGGTAGTGTCTATATTTTTGTAGTGCATAGACCATATCTAGTGCCTCTCTCTCGGTGGTAATATAATTCTTCTCTATGGAAGATAGTTTTCTACTAGCAATGGAATATGAGGATTTGTTCTCCTATAGTGATATTGGAAGCATCCACATGGACATAAAAAGGGTTGTTCTAGTCTGGGAATATGAGGATTTGTGTTTTTGTAATCTTCTTTTTTAAAGTATAAAATGTTTTTTGAATCTTCATTCCATTCAATATTCCTATTGGTTTTCTTCTTCAATAGATCTTTTAATGATGTAGCAGTACCAACATATCCTTTTATAAAATATCTATGATACCCTGTATATCCCAAAAATGTCTTAAATTTTGGTGCATTCATAGGTGGCAATAAGTTTAGTATTAGTGCACCTTTCATAGGATCTGCCATTAATCCCTCTTTACATATAATATGATCTAATAGGGTCCCAAAGGGTATCAAAAAGGTACATTTCTTCAAATTTAGTGAAATTTTCATGCTCCTACATCTATTTAGCATCATGTCGAGTTCTTGTACATGATATTTTACTAGCTCGTAAATAGTCTATTCATCCAATTAAACGTCTAGAAAATCATGTATGAAGTCTTTAAATGTGTTAATCATTATTCTACTGAATACCATAGGGGAATTTTATAACCCAAAAGGCATTACAGTGTATATATATGACCCCCGTTCTATGGAAAAAGTATTTTTAGGTTGATCTTACTCCTTTATCTTAACTTGATGGTATCTAGAGAAGCCGTCAGTAAATGAATATATCTCTCTTCTTGCAAATTATTCTAGGATTTCTTTGGTCAATGGGGTGGGAAAAGGATCATGTATGCAAGATTTATTCAGTTCCCTGAAATCTACACAAATCCTTATCTCTCTAATTTTCTTATTCTGGACCACCATGGGGCTTATCCAATCAACATCTTATACCGGTTTAATGATTCCATCAACTAGAATTTATCTATTTCTTTTTTGACCTTTTCCTTCATATTTGGATTCAATCTATAGGTTCTTTTCTAAACCAACTTAACTCCTTCCTTTACTTGAATTTTCATCAATCCTACATCTTCTTTAATCCCTTTCATTTATGTGAAAGTTCTAGGGAATAAATCTTAAAATTCTGAGAGGGTTTTTATTGTCTACGCTACTACCTTTTCATCCTAGTAGCCCCCTATTCTTGCCATCTTGGGGTCTTCTTCTTCCACAATGTTCACTTGTCTTAGCTGGATGGGTTCATTGTATTATTCATTCTTAGTTTTAGTAGATTCTTCTATTTATCTTTCTCCTTGATCAATTTTTATTTGTGGAGTATGTTCTTTATTATTTTATGCCACACAACAATGTTTTTGTTCTCCGATTGATTCCTGCTCCAACCATTTAATATACTCCCATATACCTTCTTCTTTGGGTGGGAAGGAGGAGGGTTCTAGTATTTTTGTATCTTGATCTTTTGGTTTGAATATAATTTTCTTCATTTTGACTAATGCAGTATGTATCTAAGAATTTTCATTGTATAACGAAAATTATGGAGGAAATATGTTGTTACTTTATCCCATGTTTTGGTTTCTCTCCATCTCTCCTGGGCAATGTACCAAGTTTTGGCCACGAGGTTTAATTTCCAATAAAATATCTAGATGTATAGTCTTTCATCATAATCATGTCCTTCTTCCCAGTAGTGTATGCACATGTCTAAGTGATGTTGTGGTGAGATATCTCCCTTGTATGTTGGTATGTCCTCATATTATCCTACTTTTGGTAGATCCATATAGTCATGTGATCATACCATCTATATATATCACCTATAAATTTGATGTACCATTAGTGGAGTATTTTGTATTTTCTTCATATTCTCCTATGTAGGTCTACATCAACATATAGTCACAAAATATATTAGTTAAAAAAATTGGGTCACATGTGGTGACGTCACCCCTATGTCTATTCAAAAAGGGGACCATCCCTACTCATATGGGGGATGAGTCACAAATTTCCACCAAGTAGGGTGGGATTTAAACCCCATCCACCACCTAGACACTTGACCAAAAAAAACTACTAGGCCACAACTAATTTTCATTTCCTACATGTCACTTATTCATAGCCTATGCTCCACCACCATTGGCAAGCAACTGGTAGTGCCATTATGAGCCACCCAACTACAATATAAGTTACCTAAGGAGGATGATTTTTTTGGAGAGCATAAATTTCACCCAAAGATTCAAATTTTCACATTCTTCTAATTGAGGAAAGATCTTTCCAAGTATTATGTATTGTGGTATTGGTTATTTTCCAATATTTTTCTATTTTAGATAAAAAAATCTAGTTGGAAGCTAATTTCTATTTCCTTACTTTGAAATTTCATATTTTTCCCAAGGTGTCCAATTTCAGACTTCTTATAGGTGACAAAGAGATTTTTCTAAGAAATTCACAATGGATCAAGTTTGGACATGTTGATATGTGATTTGTTTACTTACATTTCTATTTGATCTATTTTTTGTTTCCGTTGACTATTTTGCTTTATGATTTTATGTTAAATTTAATATAACAATGATTTAGTGTTTGAGTCAAGGAAAATTACATGTTTATATCTATGTTTTTTCTCATTTTACATGGTTGGCAATGTATGTTTGAGTTTGTTTATTGCATTGAGAGATCTATGATTTGTGTTGTAATAATTTTATTTGAAAGTTTTTAATATCATTATGGTTGTTCCTTGGTACTAAATGATATTGATGGAATTTTTACACCTTCTATGTGAGTGCTATGGGTGGATATTTAGATGCCTCGATTATTTTTTTGATTTGACACGACCTATGTTATAAGGGTTCAAGTTGTATATGAGTCCTTTATTGGATGTTATCATTATACCACAATGTTAAGGGTCTTCATGGGTTCTTTATGTAGAATAATATATATACATGGAATTTCCATTGCGATTTAGGTTGGATATTTTGATGGCATAAGGTTTATCTATTATGATGAGTATACCTTGGACTTGTGGTATGGATCTATTTAGATATGTTAGTAACTATTTGTGTTTTCTATTCTAACTATGGTGATTATTTATTGGTAGCTACTATTGCCTTTTTTTTACCATTACATATATTTTTTATGTTTGGATATTGAGATGAGCTAGGATTTATGCTTCTATTCGAAAAATAGTGTGGCATCTCTTTGGATAAAATATTCTCTTTTGTGTAATATAATGATGAAGGATGAAGGAGTTATTGTTTGAGATGGTGATCACCTTGGTTATTATTGTAGGTATCTTAATAGAGAACATGGAGCACTTGGATTTATTGATGATATATGTTGGCTATAGACTCTTTCCTCAAAACCTTTTGGTTACTGCATACAAATCTCCTCTAAGAGATCACCACACAAGAAGGTTGTTTTTACATCTAACTATTCTAACACCAAATCAAGGTTAGCAATAAGAGCTAAAACAAATCTAATAATAATTAACCATACAACAGGTGAAAAATTTCATCAAAACCAATACCAAATTTTTTTGCATACCCCTTGGCCACCAACCAATCTTTATACCTCTCTAAATTATCATTTATGTCTCTTTTTAGTTTAAATACCCACTTATTTCCAATATATTTTCAACCCTTAGGAAATGGAACAAGCTTACATGTCTTGTTATTTTGAAGAGCTTTCATCTCATCTTCCATGGCAACTCTCCACTTTGTTGCACATTCCACTTCACAAGCATCTTGATATGAACTAGGTTCACCAACATCACTTTGAAATGCATAAGTAAAATTACAAGTAGGAGAGTACCTTTCAAGTGGTTTGGATACTCTAGTGTATCTCCTTACAAGGGGTAATTTATCACCATGTGCTTCATTTGGTTGATGTTCATCTTGCTAATTTTCATCTAGTACTTGCAGATTATCATACCTTTCCACCTCAACTAGAATAACTTATGTAATTTGTTGTTCTTTACTTCTTTGCATTGATTTATAATTAAAATAAACATATCGATTAACTATAACCTTGTGGGAAGAAGTATCCCATAATATTTACCCCTGTGTACCTTCTACATAACCAAGAAAATACATTTTATGGACTTCACATCTAACTTATTTCTATTCTCTTTAGGAATATGAGCATAAGCATCAAAACCAAATACATGAAGAAATTAATAATCAATAAGTTTACCTACCCATACTTATTCAGATATTATATTATCAAGAGTTACATAGTAGGTGATCTATTGATCAAGAAATAGGTTACAAAAACAACCTCAACCCAAAATTTCTCCTCTAAACTAGTAGTACTAAGCATACATCTAGCTTGCTCTATAATTGTATGGTTCATGTGTTCAACAACACCATTTTATTTTGGTGTCCTAGCAAGCATCAATTTCCTTCCAATGGCATACTCACTACAAAACTAGTTAAATTATCCTAACCACAATTCTCCAATGTTATTTGTTCTCAAAAAATTATTGTTACCCTTCTAATTCTATACTAGAGCTTTAAAAAAATTAAAATAAGAAAACACTTCAAACTTCTTGAGAAGATAAATCCATACCTTATTAGAATAATCTTCTATAAATGAAACATAATATGATCAGCCCCTAATAGATGTTACAAGAGCTTCCCAAGTATTTGAATTAAATAATTCTAAAGCTTCCTTACTTCTGGTAGTACTTCTAAAAAACTCAATCTATTATGTTTTCTAAAAAAATAATGTTCACAAAAATTTAAATCTCTACATTTGGCACTTGAAGAAGATTTCTATCTAGTATTACCTTGAGACCACATTCACTCATATGGCCTATCCATTAATTTCAGGTTGATACTGAGTCCTTTTCTGTATCAGATGGCAAACTTCTCCATTGCTAGTTTCTCCAACCAGCCTATAAAGGTTTCCTACTTTTTCTCCCTTTAACTCAACCAAAAAACCCTTTGTTACCTTGAGACAACTATTCACGATTTTCACCATTTAATCAATAACCTTCTTCATCAAAAAATCTAAGTGACAACAAATTTTTCTTTAATCCTGGTACATGTTTGACATGTTGAATAGTCCTTATCATTCCACCAAACATCTTGATTATTAGGTCACCTTCACCAATAGCTTCAAAGGGTTTTTCATTTGCCATGTAACTGTACCTCCATCACATGAATGATAAGTAGAAAACTAGTCTTTGTGTAGGTTCATGTGAAAGGAGGCACCAGAATCAAGAATCCAAACATGAAGTAAAGAGCCTCTCAGATTAATTGCTAATACCTCTCTATCTTCCAATGGTTTTTGAACTTTAGTTGTGTTTGCCTCAAATTCTTATGAACTAGAATTTTCTTTTCTTTCTTTTGGCAACCTACAATCCTTTTTGACATGTCCATTTTTACCACAATTCTAACATTTTACTCTTTTTCACCCCTTGGATTTGGACCTAGTTTGTCCACACTTTGTATTTCCTCTTTCTTGAATTCTATCTATTGAAATTAGGTCTTCATTAGAAGAATATCCTTGAGATGTCTTCCACGTTGAATCTTCAAAAATTATAGTGGCCACCACATATTGAAAGACCAGTTTCCTACTCAGTGTTGAGTTAATAGGAGCCATAACATGTTGATACCAAGTTTTAAGCAATGAGCACAATAATATTGTTGTCTTATCCTCTTCTTTGATTTTCACCCCCATTGAAGTCAACTTGCTTTTCAGTGTGTTGAAATCATTCAAATGATCTATGATAGATGAATTGTCACACATTCACAAATTATATAGTTTTCTACATAATTTTTTTTAATTTTCCAATGACTTCGTCTCAAATAACTTTTCGAGCTTGGACCAAAAGTCATGCGTAGTTTTCTCCTTTGCAACATTGAATAGTACTAAATCTACTAGAGATAATTGGATTATTGCTCTAGTCATGCTATCCTTTTCATTCCAATTTTCCTTGATCATGGCTATAGGTTTTGATGTTGCCCCTTTTAGAGCTAGGGCACATCCATCCTTCACCAATAAACCTTGAATATTCAACTTTCACAAAGAAAAATTAGAACCATAAAAAAATTGCACTTCAAATCTAGCAATTGTGCTTCCGATCATTGTTTACTTCTCAAAAACACAACTTATATACAAAAGCATGACTTTAATACCAATTGAAAGAAATTTTATAGTGTAGAATAGACAAATAAACAATAAGCATAAATTTAAAACAATATTTATGTGGAAAACCTATTAAATTATACCAAGAAAAAAACATGGGCAAAGATCTCTGATATTTTTATTACTCAAGAAATTAGTAATTACAACAATCTTCAAACTATGACTAAAAAAATGACTTCAAAAGAGTATAAGGAATATGAGTTGTAGAGCCCTTATCAAACAAAAGTTTCCAAAAATAGAAAGTGTGGCTCATGCAACTAAATGTCAAACTTTTGTCAAAATTACCATAAATAGCGAGTCCCTAAAAAAAATCTAGCTTCACCATAAATGCCTTTGGTGTAATGTCATTTGGTGTCTAGAGGGGGCTATGACAACCCCCCTAGGAACCCTTGACATTTCAACCTTCAGTTGAATAAATAGGCCTTCATTCATGTTGGATGCATACCTGAAGAACTACCTAGGTACTAAATGTCGACTATTCATCACTATTGTTATAACAACAAAATTGACTTCATATTCCAACAAGAAGCTCCAAAATATGCACTCCGAGATATTCCTTCTAGTTATAAATGAAATATACAAGTTATTGGATGTTAATTTCAATATATCGATTGATTAGTCAAAGTGGGTCCCCAATATAGTATCAATCAACAAGAAGATAATGTGAATTCATGTTTGTTTAGATTTTTGGGATATCAATAAATATTGTCCCAAAGTTGAATTTCCCTCACCCAATGTTGATACAATAGTTTATCTCACATGAGGGTATGAAATTCTATCCCTTATGGATAAATTTTGGATACAATCAGATATAGATGGTACCAATTGATCAACATAATATATATTTTATCAAACCATGGATATTTTCTATTATCAAGTAATACCTTTTGGTTTAAAAAAATAAGGAGCAACTTATTAGAGAGCGGATATGTTAATCTTCCATTATAACCTCAACCATGAGGTTAAAGATACATGGATAACCTATTGGGAAAGGAAAAAAATAGAGCAAGGCATCTTATATCTTGCACCATATTTTGGAAAGGATGAGAGAATATAAGGTTTGGTAGAATCCAATAAAATATCTCTTTGGTGTAACCACATGAAAAATTCTAGGTTATATAATTTCTTATTGAGGAATTGGATTCAATATTAATAAATTCAAAGCTATAATGAACATGCCTTTGCCTAAGACAAGTTTGTAGCTTTCAAGGAAACTTTAATTCCATTAGGTGCTTCATTTCTCAACTTTCTAACAAATTCCAACCATTTATTCTCCTTCTTAAGAAATACATATTTTCTTTGCTATGAACCATGTGAATAAGCCTTTGATTTCGTTAAGAAATTTATCACAAATCCACATGTGTACAGTCAATTTTTACTCCTATGTATCTTTTTCACTAAGCATGCCTTAGCAATGTTCTTCATATAGTATGATGATCAAGGAAAGGAAAGAGTTGTATATGATCTCAATAGAACTTTGATTAGCCATGAAATTCTATACATTTATGAAACAAGTAGAAAATAATACATTATATGCATTTCAAGATCAACCTCATAGAAAAAAATCTAACCCTTGAAGTATCTCCTATTCAAACTAACATTTACAAGCTGCATGGAAAAATGGGTTATCATTATTAGTGAGCTTTATATTGAATAAATGGACCAACAGGTGATTAAATAGAAATTTATTACCAATAAAATAACAACACCCTTGGAGGAAACACAACCATTAACTCTAGAATTTTTAGATGAATTATTTCTCCACATGGATCAAACATAAGAATGGAAGTTATTCTTTGATGGATCTTTCACCAATCATTGTGTGGGGATAGGAATAATGTTTCTCACTCCTCAATGAGATTTCATACCTAGATATTTTGGAATTGGTTTCTTATAAACAAATAACATCATCAAATATGAAGCTCTAATTACCTATTTGAGATTGACTATCATATGTAATATCTAAATGCATTTAGTCTTTGGGGATTCTTAACTAGTTCTCAAATAAGTTAATGATGAATACCTCAAAAAGGAATAAAAATAGACCCCATAAAAGAATATGGTAGATAGTTCTAAATAGTATTTTAGAGAGATTCATTTTGTGCATGTCACATAGAAAAATAATACAGTTTCAAATGCAATGACCACCATGGTATCTCTTCTTGACACACCCATAAATGCTTAGGAAGAAAAAATCTTGGTTAAGAACTTTCCTAGTATGTGACATTATTGGTTTTTATTCCCCCTAGTATCATAACATCCATTCCTACATAATAAACCAAAATATCCCATTACACATATCCCATAAATAGAAATGAAATTTCATCCAATATGTTACTCATTTTACCCTCCTTCAAGGTACTCTCTTTTGTAGGGGTTGCAGTGGTACATTGTTCTGATGCCTTAGATGAATACAAATTATCACTTACGAAATTATACAATTTTATTTGTAGAGCACATATTAATGCCATTTCCTTAGCCAAGAAATTTCTTAGAATTGGGTGCTACTAGCCAACAATGGACCAAGATTCTTACTAATATGTCAAGAAGTTTACCACCTATCAAAATCATGGTGATCTAGTTCATGCTCCCTCACAATATTTATAGCATATTATTTCTCCTTCACCATTATCTACATGTGGACTCAACCTCATGAATAAGATTAATCCATATTCCTTAGATAGAAACAAACATGTTATCACTACCATGAAATACTTCACTAAGTGGGTCAAATCCATTCCTCACTTACGTGACAAAAAGAAAATCTAAAAAGTTATCCTTAATCACATCTTTTTTTAGTATGGTATTTATAGTTCCAATGTTATTGACAATGAAAAATATTTTAGGAATCATAAATTCTAGGTCCTCTACAAAAAATTCAATATTAAACATAGATAGTATAATCCCTACTACCCACAAGGAAATGACTAATCCGAGGTTCCCAATGAAACATTAATTAAAATTCTTAAGAAGACTATCAATAACATTGGTCATGATTGAAACCTACAAATATATCCCACCCTTTGGGCCTATAATACCAACATCCTCACACCCATAAGAGCCACTCCATATTCCCTAGTATTTTGTATTGAAGTTTTCTTATTGATTGAGGTCAAGCTTCCCTCCTTGTGTAACTAAATACATCTCATTGATGAGGAATATAGAACTACATGTCTACATGAAATATATTTTTTGGATGAAGATCGCCTTATAAATCTAGATCATATAAAATTATATTATAATCATCTCTAATGTAGCTACTATTAGGTCCCAAAACTGTTGCTCCACTTTCTAGAATGAAATATCACTCACAAGCCCAGGGCTATCATCATGCACATGAAATAGGCACATCAACATATTGTGGAGTGTTAAAGGAAAACTCTACAAGAGTGGGTTTCATATCCTACTCTTTGAGCTCATCTTAGAAACAAGAGGGTGTTCCTAGGGGTATACCTTAATAGTTATTTAAATCATGTAAAATAGACAATCATAAAATAATGACAACCAAACCCAACTTCTTGAATTGGACTCAGATATTGTCACTAATCCAAGTATAATTATATGTCTCAAAACCCCTATATAGCTTATGTGACCGTGCAAGCATGGCCCACATAAAACATATCTACAAAATTTTCAATTAAAAATAATTTCCATGTTATATCGATAGTCATGGGTGCATAGGAAGGACTCACTTACTACTAAACTACTAATTTACACTTTGATTTGTTTAAATGATTTAAGATTGGACAAGTCAACCAAAGACAAGTGCCTACCTAATTGGACTACAAAGATGAAGATATCAGAAAGGAAAAAAATGAAAAAAATGATCTAGACACACGTGCTATCAAATTACCAATATCATACACAAAGCATACTTAGTGATCAAGAACTGAACTACAATAATCCATATGAATTGTATAAATTATTATTACAATACTTGTAATATTTTAAAATATTGTCACATTTTCAAATGTTGAATACAATCATGTTAGAAAATGTGAAATAATAAAACCCTTACAATAGTGAATATTTCCCTGGAGAGCTAAAAATAGTTTGGAGACATTATTTGTATAATACCTATTAAATTTTATTCTATATTTGGTTCACTCCTTCATTACCTTTCTAAAACTAGAGATGGTGTGATTGAATCCCTAAACAAACCTTTAACCTACCTAGTATCTAGTCACCACCAAAAGAACCACCTCATCCCAAAAATAAACCAAATCCTCCTTTAACACTTTCAAGGTGTCAAACTCTAATTGTTTACTATAACACCTAGGAGATCAACTACAAAGGATGAATCCTACCCAAAATGGGTATCCTAGATAAAACAATAGTAGCAACATTGAATTTTGGTAGGTGGGTGAGCTACCACCATTAAAGAAAATGGTTGGTGAGTTAAATCACAATGCCACATCCATTTGGCACCAAAACATCAATTTGAAAACACACTAGCACCCTTCTATTACATCCCTATATAATACAAGTTGTCACAAGCCTATTGACAACCACACGTGGTTCTAAAAATACCTCAAACCTTTAACACACAAAACCTGACCTATTCCACACTTTCTCCATCCATCAATGAAGCATGAAAGAAAAATAGCCTCCATCGATAACCTTTGATGGTTATAAACCATCTCAAATCTCAAGTAATCCAGCAAACATGCTTTAACCTTTTCCCCTTTCAAAAGTTTTGAAAGGCTTGTTAAGCTCTAATGAGTTTGTGAGAACCTTGTTGAGAGTTGAAAAAGTCTTTAAACCTCCTTCAGTTGTCAATGAACCACTTGAAACAAGTCTTTGAAATTTATAAAACCATTATAGAGGTTCGATGAGTCTATGAAAACCTTGTCAGCTCTCAACACAAGTTTTGAAACCCAATTACATTGCTAACACATAAAAGACTTAACATATTTTATAATTGAAATAATAAGGTTAGGAAACAAATGTCAGACTCCAATAAGATTGTGAAAACATTGTTTTCTCCCAAAAAAAATTTCAGAACATCCATAGAGTGCCAACAAAGACTTAACCAAAAGAAATTGAAGAGGTTGGAAAACCTACATCAAACTCCAACAAGATTTTTTAAACCTTGTCAACTCTCAATAGAGGTTTAGAAACTCTAAAAAATGCTAACAAAAAAAGAATTAGACTTTTCTGAAGAGGTTAGAAAATTGATGTTGGGTGCTAACAAGGTTGTGAAAATTGACATCGGGTGTTGACAAGGTTGTGAAACCCTTGCCAACTTTCAATATAGGTCTTAGAACCTCTGTAGAAGTTGTGAAAGCCAACTTCACAGAACCTGAAGATCACCTGCATGCAAATAACCTGTCATAGAAAGGGGAGATGGAGACAAAAAAGCAAAGGGCTCTCTAAAAGCCGAGAATGCATTAATCAGAGAGTATCAAATAATACAATGAGATCAATACTTATGAAGGAGATCAAAAAACCCTAAAGTGTAACCTAAAATGAGATCATTTAATAATTAGAATAATTATTAGATTCCTACAAAATGCAAACTAAGTTAATCTTAAGAGAAATATAAAAGGTAACTTAATTAAAATAATTAAGTAAAAAACCTTTTACTCTAACACCCCCCTTAAGATGAACTTAGGGAGTAGATAGAAACTAAGTGCATGAAATCAATGCAACTACAAGCTAGAAAGCAAAAAAGGGTCTCGACAACTAGGCCTGGTCAGGTACCCGAATACAACCAAATCTCTGTAAAGCGGAGTAAAGGAGAAAACCCAGTGGGAAAAAAACTCATCTCCAAAAAGAGATGAAGAAACATGCTGAAAAAAAAGAAAGGAAGGCCTTATAGAGACCCCCCAAGGAAAAATTCCTTCACCCAAAGCATGGAGCACAACTGAAGATAGCGCGACAATTCCAAAGGTTTAGTGAAGATGTTAGCATCCTACTCCTCTATAGGAATGTACTCTAAGATGAGAGAACCATCTTGAATCAACTGCCTAATGAAGTGCATGTGGATCTCAATGTGCTTAGTTCGTTGATGCTCCACTGGGTTACAAGAAATGTGAATGGTACTCTGATTGTCACACCAAAGAATAGTGGGACTATCAGGAGGAAACTTAAACTCTATCATCAACTATCGAAGCCATATAATTGCCTGACTAGCTAGCACTGTTGCTCGGTACTCAGCCTCTGTAGATGATAATGCAATAGAAAATTGCTTCTTGCAAGACCATGTGATAGGACCAGAACCAAGGCAAAAAACAAAGCCAAAAGTAGACTTTCAATCATTGACATCACCAGCCCAATCTGAGTCAGTGAAGCCAACAATGTGAGGGGATGCTGAAGTGTAGTGAATGCCATAATGAGTGGTGTCCTGAATGTACCTCAAGATACGTTTGGAATCTTGCCAATGAATCTCGTGTGGATCATGTGAGAATCGAGAGACAAGGCCAACCATAAAGGAAATATCAGGATGAGAATATGTTAGGTACAACAAACTGCCAACCAACTGCTTGTATAAAGTGGGATCTACAAGAGGCGTAGAGCAAGTGGAAGATAAAATAACACCTGAATGAAATGGTGTGGGGGTAGGCTTGCAATCGAGCATGCCAAATTGTTGGAGCATATCAAGAGAATAATTCTATTGAAATATGGAAATCCCATCTGAAGACTGAATAACTTGCAGGCCCAAAAAAAAATGTAGAAGACCAAGATCTGTCATCTCAAAATGCTCCATCAAAGCTCTCTGAACACTCTAAATCATGGAGGATGAGATACCTATAATAATGATATCATCAACATATAGCACAAGAATAAAAAGATCACCCTCCTGATGTTGAATGTAAATTGTATGATCAGAATGACAATGTGTGAAGTGAGAGGAAAGCAAGAAAGAGTCCATCTTTTCATACCAAGCCCGATGGACTTGTTTGAGACCATACAATGAACGCCAAAGTTTGCAAGCCAAAGAATTTTTTTGCACAAATCCCCGAGGTTGATCCATATAGATATCCTCATGAAGGTTTCCATGCAAGAAGGCACTCTTCACATCCATCTAAAAAACTGTCCATCCCTGTGAAGCTGCAAGTGAAAGTACAAAGAGAATAGAATTGATCTTGGCAACAGGGGAAAAGGTCTTAGGGCAGTCAATACCCTCCATCTGATAAAACCCCTTCGCAACAAGATGTTCCTTATACTTATAAATGGAACCATTTGCAACATACTTGATACGGTACACCCACTTGCACCGAACTAGTTTTCTTCCCTTAGGAAGAGGAAAAAGATCACAAGTATGATTCTTCATCAAAGAAGAATACTCCTCATCCATGGACCTATCCCACTCAAGGTGACCTATCACCTCTGAAAAATTTTGAGGATCATCCAAAATGGCATGACTCAAAAGGCTAGTACCAGTTGTCTGAGCACGAGTGCGGTGAGTATCTGAAGGATCACTTGCCAAAGATCCTACTGCCTCAACAGTAACATGGGCCAACTTGGGAAAATTTTGAGTTCCTAGTGGTGGTGGAGATGGTGGATCATCATCTGCATCATCCTAAAGAGATAAGTAATCCTCAAGAGTTGAAGAGGGAGGAGTAGGCAGTGAGGGAGAAGCTAGTGATGGAGAATCCATCAAAGGAAAGCGCCCATCAAATTGGACATCCCGCTAAAACAAGACCTCTCTAGAATTAGGATCAAACAAACTGTATGCCTTAATATCCTCACAATAGCCAACAAATATGAGTGGTCGACTCTTCCTCTCCATGGCTTTCCACTGAGCATCGAGAATAAATGCCCAAGCCTCACTACCCAAATTTCAGAATGTAGAAACATCAGGCTTGACATGAGTCCAAGCCTCCTTAGGAGTCATATGCTGCAATGCCTTATGAGGCATCTGATTCTAAATATAATTGGCATAATTGACTGCCTCAACCCAAAATGAAGAGCTGATAGCTCGAGACTGTATCATACAATTGGCCATCTCCCATAAGGTTTTGTTCTTTCTCTCAACAACACCATTATGCTGAGGGGTGTAAGGTACTATAAATTGATGCTACAAACCATGCTCAGTGCAAAAGTCCCTAAAATCTTGATTAACATACTCCCCCCCATTATCTGTGTGTATCCTCTTGATAGAAATTCCAGACTGCTTCTCCACAAATGTCCTAAAGATTCAAAATGAATCAAAGACATCAGACTTGTACTTAAGAAAGTACACCCATGTGTGTCTAGATAAGTCATCAATAAAAGTGAGCACATATTAGGCCCCTAAAAAAGGAGTGGAAAAAGACATAAGGTCATTGTGGACCAACTCCAAGGGTGCCTTAGCACGTGTGGTTCTACCTGTAGGAAAAGAATCTTGATGATGTTTTCCAAGTGCACAACCACAACAAACTCCATCAGTACAAGAAATCTTAGGGTTCCCAATCACAAGTGCCTATGTATTCATCTATTGTAGATATTTGCAATTGACATGGCCCAAATGCTCATGCCAAACCCTACTCATTGAGTCTGCATGTGCTATAAGAGAGGAACCTGAATTTTCTGAACTCTCAAAGCCATCAAATTTGTATAAGTGAGATGCATAATCAACACTCCCAGTAGCTACAACCAAGTCAGGATCATGAAGGTCTCAAATAACCACATCATGTGGTGAGAACTCAATTGTCTTACCAAATCCAAAATGGAAAATACGATAAATGGAGAGAAGGTTCATCGAAATGTCAGGAACAACAGGTACATCCTGAAGATAACCACCATCCAATGAAATAGTACCTAAACCCTTAACTGAAAGTTGTACTCAGTCACCCACTACAATGTGTGTAGTACCAGTAGGGGCAAGTGCAGTGACCAAATCTTGTGTGTGTGTCATATGGTGAGAGGCACCAAAATCTAGAATCCAAGTGGACCCTGAAGATAATGCTCGTGCAGAAAGAGCATGACCTTTCCCCGTGGGTGGAAGGAGCCTGAGGTGAGGTGATATGATACTACTGCATGGCTTCCTCTAAAGCCTCTAAGTGTTTCCAACACCTGGAAACTGGATGTCCTTCCTTGCCATAGAAACTACAAGGATCACCTGATTTCTTCTTAGTCTTGGAGGAAGACTCACCAGACTTAGAAGATTTTCCCTGTTTGGGATGGAATTGTGGTTTGGAATTAGAATTTGGAGGGGGCTTGAACAAATTCCCATTGCCAACTGAATCTATCTTCAACTTCTATTTCTATTTCTACTTCCCCTTACATGACTGAGCTACCAGTGCTTGGTTCTTAGATCCGGTGAGAGAATCCAACTGTGATATCTTGGCCTGCTCTCGTGTCAACCGATCATAGAACACCTCAAAAGTAGGCATGGTAAAGCATGCAACCAAGGAATCCATAGTAGAATGGAATGTGGAGGAAAAAATATGAAATGAACCATGAAGCTTAGAGAGAATCAGGTAGATGCACTCTTTATCTATTTTTTTCTTACCACAACCCTGTAACAATGATCGCAATGATTTGAACTTCATCACAAAATCCTCAATGGTAGGATATGAATCAGGTACTAAGGAATTCAATTCGGCCTCAATTTGAAATGCTTGAAACTGATTAATGGTGCCAAATAAAGTTTGAAACTTCAACCACATAGCCTGAGGAGTTGTACAACCCTCTAGATGGAATAAAAGACTATCTAAAACATGCAAGGATAGCAAACCCATGGCCTCATCCATTCTATTCTTGTGCTGAAAAACCTCAAATGGCTATGTCAATTGTGGTTGAACATCATCCAAACATGACCATAACCCTTTTGACATGAGAAGTCTAGCCATTTATGCCTTCCAAGTGTGATAATTGTGTGGGGAAAGACGCTCAATAGAAGAAGAGTCTACCATGATGAATGAGTTTTAAAATGTTTTATGGAAGAGGTTTCTAGTTTTCTAATATAAATGATAGAAAAAAAGAAAAAAACACCCCCCACAACACAAGAACCCAAACCCTAGTACAAATTTTAAATCTGAAAAGCTAGAAAAAAACAAAATATGATTCATACAATATTATATGTACTTGGTGAATTTTATGAGGAAAAAAATTGCAGATCTGAAGAGAGTGCTTGAACACCTTTCCAACGCCTATTCGTTTTCAGAAAACGGAGTTCGGACACAAAAGTTACACCCCCCCGGAGTACAAAACACAAGTTCTGACTTTGATTGGAAAAAAATGCAGTGAAACAGAAAAATCAGAAAAAAAAGACCTGCACCATTGGATCTGGCTTTAGATCAGCTTTCCGGCGATATATCATTTTCAAAGATTTGAGCTCGTATAACCATTTTACACCCGATTTCGTGCAAAAGATCCAATTTGGCTAAAGAAGGAGCCCTGGTGGTTGGGCGGGTGGCTCCGCTCATCCTAGCAGTGCTTCGGCGGTGCTCTAGGAGCACTCTGGCTGGTAGCGGACCAGTGGTGGTAGGCGGACGGTGAACCAACAGTGATGGGAGGTGGTCGCCGCCAAGCTAGTGGCCACTTGGCTGAGCGGCAACAACGACTTCCTTTAAAACTACAAGCATAGTTTTAAAAGCGCGTTTTTGTGATTTTTAATTTTTTTTTTTAAAATTGCATTGAAACTCGTTCCTTGGGGTTTGTACGGCCCTGGGGCAAAATTTTTTTGCCTCTTGAGCCAACTGCACCGAAACTGGGCGAGTTATATATCAAAAAACTTGGAAATGATCTCCTGAGCGCAACCGTAAGGTAAGTTTGGGCTCAAACCACACCAAATAAAAAAAGATATGCCCTGGATCAAAAAGGAAAACCCCAAACCCTCAAAGCTCCAAAAATCCTTCAAAACACGAACAAGAGAGTAGCAGGTTTGGAGCTTTGATACCATGTAGAAGTTGTGAAAGCCAACTTCACAAAACCTGAAGATCACTTGCATGCAAATAACCTGTCACAAAAAGGAGAGATGGAGACAAAAAAGCAAAGGGTGCTCTAAAAGTTGAGAATGCATTAATCAAAGAGTATCAAATAATACAATGAGATCAATCCTTATGAAGGACTCAAGAAACCCTAAAGTGTAACCTAAAATACCTACAAAATGCAAACTAAGTTAATCTTAAGAGAAATATAAAAGGTAACTTAATTAAAATAATTAAGTAAAAAACCTTTTACTTTAACAACCTCAACAAAGGGCTGGAAACAACATAACATGTAGTCGATTTTATATTTTCAAACTTGGATTATTGATTGAATAAAAAGGTCAAGGGCAACATAGGAAGAAAGGAGACACATAAACACATAGGCCCACATAAATTATCTTGGATCGGTTATAAATCTAGGTCAAAAAAGGCTAAAATTAAGACTCAAACAAAAATAGTGCACTATAGATCCAAGTTCCAATAGTTATAAGAAGCACCTTAGAAGTAGATAATTAAACATAATGACCTTGAAAATTAGAGAAATACAAATCAACACAAGGAAAAGAAAGAAAAAAATGAACCTTATTGGCCAGGCCCCATTGTAGCAAAGTATGGATTAGGATCATATCTAGTTATACCACATGGAAAGGAACTTGATGAATTCATGAATTTCATTCATCTTTTAAGCACTTCAATGTTTGAAAATCCATTTCTATCCTAAAAATAAACATGAAAAAAGAATAAATTTAAAAAAGATACATTTTAAATTAAATAAAAAAGAAAAATTTGTAAAGAGAAAAAGTATCCTTTGGTGAAATTCATTTCTATGGTGTCTTGGGGTAGTCACAATGATGAAAAATTATTTTCATGCATCATGTCTTATAATCAAAAGTATTTAAAAAATTCAAAATCCAAAAAATGGTAGTAAAAAGAAATTTCTCTCTAGTGAAAGCTACGACGTTTATGGCACCATGGGTAAGTATTCATAATGAAAAACTATTTTTATGAATTTTGTATGATAGTCAAGATCCCTCTTATTTATAATCAACTTGCAAACTTGGGGGAATTCAACTTACCTGTTCATTCACCTACCCACTACTATCTTTTGAACCATGTGTAGAATAAAGGATGACACTTTGAACAATGCTTAAAAAAGCTCTAGTACATTCCCTATCTTTAATATGACATTATGATATTGATGCAGGAGCATCCAGTAGTGTAAGGGCAATCCTACATCACCCAAAAATATATTTACTTTCATTTAGATTTTTTTTGTAGATGTTTTTGCATTTCTGGATACCCTTTTCGTCGAAGAAGAATTTCCAACTTTCAGAACTGCTTTTCTGCTTTTTCTGCTCAACTGCTATTTTTAGCAGGTATGAATTTGAAGGCGTGAGGAGACAAAAATTTAAGGGAAGCTTCAGGACATAATAATAAACACTTTGGTGAAAGAATCAGATCAAGAGCATTTCCGGTTCAAAAGTTATTCAAGTTTCAATTTCTGCTTTTTGCCTTATGAAATCTTCGGAGCTAATTTTGAGGTACTTAGAGGCTCCGGATGGGCCTGAAAAATTGGCGGAATACGAAAGTGGTTAGCCTTTAGGCCCCACTTTCCGGCAAGAGATCTTCGTGAGAGCTTTCCGAAAAGGTATTATCATTGAAGATTTGACGGTTAGATCTTGAGTTAGGGCTTCCGAAAGTTGGTGCATAATTTGAATCCCGTTTTTGGCTCCAAACAAAGAAACGGGCTATTTATGGGCGAGTTACTGTTTCTTTTAGGCAGTTTTTGGGGAAAGAAGATCGCATGCTGCGAATAGGGGAATTTCTGTAGTTTCTTTCTGTAATTTGCATGTATTGCAAAACTGAAGGATTTGAGATCCTCTGCATGTAGGAATTTCATACTTTGAAAATAATAAGATTTGTTAGTTTTTCGGTGTGATTTTCTGTGTCTCGGGTTGCACCCTCATCAGATATGAATAATTTGGACTTAGTATCCATGGACCCTTTAATCCTAATGTGATGCAGGTGCATCCTTGGTTGTAAAAAGATCCAATATCAACCAAAAAATATTTATTTTCTTTCATTTCAATTTGTAGCAATTTCAACGTTTCATTATGCATTTCATCGCATTATCATTTCTTAACTTGTGGAGCAGGATATAGCACCTACATAAGGTTATTTACATCATATCCGGGTTTTCGGAAGTTTTCATTTGTTTGCAAAACATTATGCTCTCAGAGTTTCACTGTTAATTCACAATTAGAGCAATTGGGGCTGACTTGGTCTAGAATTCATTGTGTGGACCTATTCCATAGCATGTGGAGCTTAATGGAGCATCATACAAGTATTTTGGGTCCAAGGGGATCTTTCTTGGAGATCTGCAATATGTTTTAGGGTAAAAGTACAAAGTTTTGCCACACTTTTATAAAGGAAATGAGCAAAATCGATCCAACTTCCAAACTTGAATTACTAAAAAGTGACATGTATGTTTTGAATTTTGAAATGATGTAAACTAATAAAATATATTTTTTAATATGTTTTATGTTTGTATTTAAAAAATATTAAAAATAATTTGAATATAATTTTTTAATAAATTGACACTATAATTTAGTTGTTGATAAAATGTTGAAAAATGAAGTTACATGAGACACCAATCTTTATATATTAATTTTGTTTTTCCATCAATTTTTTGTGTGTATTTATAACTTGAAACTTTAGTGCATGGATAGTTTTTTTATTTTGATAAATATATATTTTAAAATAAATATTAAAATATGTGTGTATTAAGACATTGTTGTTTCCATTTGACATCAACTTTCATATTAACTATCTATCTCTAACAGAAAAAAATTATACCATCTTGATATAGATTCTTTTATCTAATGCATCATATTCTTTTTCTATTTTTTTAATAAGTTTTACTATTTTTCCTTGACATGGTAATCAACCTAATGTTTTGTGTTGATAACCTTCTTTTAGTAAAAATACAAAAGGAAAATATAAATAAGATTTAAACTATATATATATATATATTTTGAAAACTATACTTATGGATCTACAAAAGGGTATTTTTATATTTTAAAAAAATATTATTTACACGAGTAGAAGTTGTTCAAACATCAAGTTTTTCATTTATAATTTTATTTTTTGGTAAATTAGCCTCAAAGTGGTGCCACATATGCATTTAGCCAACAATTTTAGTTGGAAAAGTTATGGAGATATCTAAATTAGCTAGAATGAATCTTACAAGATCATATGCTTGACCAAAATTATTTTTAGTTCTAGAAATAATTAAATTCACTTGTGCTAATAAGTTGGTCGAAAGCGTGACATAACTTTGTACTTTTCCCTTTATTTCATAGAGGATTATATTTCATGTTTTAAGACCAACCTACACATTTGATCATTCATTAAGGTTTGTAAACCCTTGAGGCCAATGCAAACCATATTTGGAGCTAGAGATTCATATTAAGCTCATTTGTAATTCATAGGAAAGTAGCTAGTAAGTTAGCTTGGGGATTTCATGATAAGAGTTTAGATATTTCACATTGCCCAGTTGTGGGACTGTAATAAGGCCTTGTACTAGTTGTAATGTTGTAATGCCCTTGTGGTAGGCCTATGAGCCCTAGTTATTCCACATATAAGGCATATGATGCATGTAAGACTACAAATTGTTGACTCAATAAGTAACTTTGTTTACTGAGTATTTTCTTATGTTATTTCTGTTGTGTTAACTCTAAGCCACACAGTTGGATAGCCTTTTTCCAGACCCTCCATCTGTGATTGCACCAAGTGGTATTAGAGCGAGTTTTCTAGTCCTAAATGCATTCCTCATGGTGAACAGATCCCCGACCTAAGGTAGACTACATGTGTTTTCAACCGATTGCCGACTATGAGATAGTTGAAACCCTTGTAGACAGATTGCTAAATTGAGGTAGCTACATCGAATCCAAGGAGGGCACCTGCTATGGTGAATATCTCTAGAATAATTGATGAGATGTTAGAGATGATGCAAGCAATGCAAGTTTAATTCAATGTTCTAGAAGAAGATGGAAGAAGAGGCCTAAACCCTAGACATGCAGATGAAAGTGATGATGATGACCTAAATCATGTTACGAATTGAAATGAAGAAGCCTTAGACAAAGAAGATGATTTTGATCAAGTAAAGATGTTGAAAGCTATTTCCAAAATTGGTAAGTGACCTAGAATTTAAATTCAAATCATGCAACAAATCTAAACCCTAACGAATTGATTGATTGGATCAATGATATGGAAGAATATTTTGAATAAGAAGAAATTGAGATCCAAAAAGAATGAGATTTGCAAAAAAATAGTTGAAAGGTCATGCTGCTATATTGGAAAGAAGTTCAATTGGATAGGAAAGAAGAGGAAAGGAGAAAATCACAAAATAGGATAGAATGGTGAAAAAATTGAAGAATCAATTCATACCTACCAATTATGAACTTGAGCTACTGAAAAAATTGCAGAACTTGATGAAAAGGGAGATATCTGTGAAGGAATACACTGAAATTTCTTACAAGTTGATCATTAGAGCTAGACATAGTGAAGGAAGCAGGGAAAAGGTTGCAAGATACATTAACGGACTGTGAACAAATATCCAAGAAGAATTGATCCTAGTGAAGATGACATCAGTTGAAGAAGTATACCAAACTATGTTGAAGGTAGAAGAAAAGTTGAAAAAAGGTAGAGAAATGCAAGAGGAAGATTCCAGAGGGGTGGATCACAATCCAAAGAGATAAGACCTTATATAGAGCAAAACAAACAAGGAAAGTCCTATCACAGTTATGTAAAAGATTGCAATTCATACTGCAGAGGAAGAGAAGATATAAATTTCTACCGTAGTGAGAGAGGAAGTCATAATTCCTACCGCAATGATGGATATAGGACATATGGAGGAATATTTGAGAAGACACCATTCAAAGGAACCTATTTCAAGTGTGGAGGTGAAGGACATAGAGCATTTGAATGCCATCAAGGAAGTATTGTTAAAAGAATTGAGCATACTGGAAGAGCATATTATGTGGATGAAGAACCTGTTGGATCCCCTAATTCAACTGGGAAACTAGAGAAAGGTGAGTCATTAGTAATGAGGAGATACTTGATGCATGAAGAAGTGACTACAAAACCATTGCAAAGAGCTTGTTTATGACAAAATGTAAATTCGAAGGAAAGGTATGTAAAGTTATCATTGATAGTGGTAGCACTGATAACCTAGTTTCAGAAGAGATGGCAACCACGTTGATTTTGAAAGTATTGAAACATCCAAACCCCTATAAGATAGCATGGATTCAGGATGAACATAGGATCTTTGTAAATGAGCAATGTTTTGTGAAGTTTCATATAGGGTCATATAGGGATGAAGTATTATGTGATATTATGCCCATGGATGCATGCCATTTACTGTTAGGAAGACAATGGAAATATGATAGGAAATAAATTCATGATGGAAGAAGAAATACCTATACCGTGACTTCAAATGGTAAGAGAATTAAGTTGATACCTTTAGAGGAAGAGGAGAAAAGTGAAGTATGTAACAATGCTAGACTATGTTTGGTAAATGGAAGAAAGTTTTTGGATGGATTGAGGCATGAGAACATGTGTTTTGCATTGATTCCAAAGAAGGGTGGTAGACCGAACGTAGAGAAGGATGTTTATCCACCACAATTACAAGTAGCAAAACTATTGAGAAAGTATGAAGATATCATATCAGATAATATACTAGATGGATTGCTACCAGTCCAGAGCATCATTCATCATATAGATCTAATATTGAGAGAAAGTTTCCTTAGCAAAGTGGCACATAGGATGGCACTTGCAGAGAATGAAAAATTAAACTGACAAATACAAGAATGTTTGAAGAAAGGATTGATCAAAGAGAGCTTAAGCCCAAGTGTGATACCTCCTATAATAGCACCAAAGAAATATGGAGAGTGGAGAATGCATATAAACTCAAGAGCAATCAATAGGATCACATTCAAGTATAGATTCCCATTACCAAGGATGGATGACATTATGGATTGTTTGAGTGGAGCAAAGTATTTCATAAATATTGACCTAAAGAGTGGATATCATCAAATCAGAATCAGAGAAGGAGATGAATGGAAGACTGCATTCAAGACTAATGAAGGATTGTATGAATGGTTAGTGATGCCTTTTGGATTGACTAATGTGCCTAGCACTTTTATGAGATTTATGAATGAGGTAATAAATAAATTCTTGGATAATTTTGTCATTGTTTATTTGGATGATATTCTAATATTTAGTAAGACTAAAGAAGAACATTTGTGGCACATTAGACAAGTATTGCAACTATTGAGAGAGGAGAAGTTGTTGATACACATCAATAATATTAGATTTATAAATACATAGTTGGTGTACTTAGGATTTGTCATTTATGTTGAAGGATTAAAGATGGATCTTGAGAAGGTTAGATAAATTGTTGAGTGGCCTACACTGGTGAACATTAGGGAGGTAAAATCATTTCATGGATTGGATGGTTTCTATCAGAATCTTTAGTAGCATTTGCACACCTATGACAAAGACAATGATAGGAGATAGGAAATCCTTTAAGCGGACATCCAAAGCACAAATAAGTTTTGAATTTTTGGAGAAAAAGGTGATAGAATAAATAGTGTTAGCATTGCCTAATTTTGAAAAATTATTTCAAGTTGATTGTGATGCAAGTGGGAATGCAATAGGAGCAGTGTTAATTCAAGAAGGGATGAAGGGATACCTATAGCTTATTTCAATGAAAATTTAAATGATGTAAGAAGAAGATATTCATTTTATGACTAGGAGTTCTTTTCCATAGTTCAAGCCTTGAAGAAGTGGATACATTATTTGTTGCCTAAGGATTTTGTGTTGTACACCAATCATCAAGCTTTATAGTATTTGAATAGTTAGGGTAAGCTTAACCAAAGACATATGAGATGGGTTGAGTTCTTGTAGAGTTATACATTTTTTTTGAAGCATAGGAGCGGCAATTCAAACAAAGTTGTAGATGCATTGAGCAGGAGAAGGAATTTGTTGACAAAGATGAGGATAAAAGTATTGTGTTTTGAAGAACTGAAACATATGTACATGAGGATGATCCAAATTTGTCGAATCTTAGAGAGCATGTAAGGAAACAATAGTGATAGAATGGAGTCAATGGTTGGATTATCTCATTTAGGAAGACATGTTGTTCAAAGGAAATTAGTTGTGTATTCCAAATATTTCAATGAGATAGATCTGAATAAGGAGAAGCATAGTGGAGGATTAGCAAGATATTTTTGAGTGGATAAGACAGTAGCTTTGGTAAATGAACACTAATTTTGGATGTACATATATAAGGATGTCCCCTAGACGTATGTTTAGAGTTGTAGAATTTGTAAAGTATTCAAAGGGATTAATAGTCAGAATACTGGATTATATAAACCTTTGATAGTACTAGAGAGACCTTGGGAAGATATAAGCATGTATTTCATATTGGTACAGCCAAGAACATAGAGAGGACATGATTCTATAATGGAAGTAGTGGACTGATTTTCTAAGATGGCACATTTCATTCCTTGCAAGAAGACTAATGATGTTGTGCATGTTGTTGACTTATTTTTCAAGGAGATTGTGATATTGCATGGATTACCTAAGAGTATAGTTTTATACAGGAACACCAAGTTCATTGGATACTTTTGGAGGACATTATGGAAGAAGATGAAGACAAATTTGAAGTTCAGCTCAACATATCACCCACAAATAGATGGAAAAACATAGGTAGTAAACAAGAGTTTGTGTAACTTGTTGAAATGTTTGGTTGGAGATAAAGCAAGAAATTGGGACATAGTTCTACTGCAAGTAGAGTTTACATACAATAATTTAGTAAATCAGAGTATAGGGAAGACACCATTTGAAATAATTATAGGAATACATCCTAGAGGTGTTGCATAGCTAAGAGACATTAGTATGGAGAATAAGAGGAGTGCGGAAGTAGAAAACAAATTGCAAGATTCATGAGACATTCCATAGTTAGGTTTGGAAGCACTTGGAGGACATGAACAAGAAGATGAGAAGAGGAGACATAAGGAATTTTTTGTTCGAGATGAAGTTATGGTATATCTCAGGAATGAAAATTTTCAAGTTGGAACATATAATAAGTTGAAGATGAGGAAGTTTGGACCATGTAAGATTCTTAGGAAGTTTTATTCAAGAAATGCATATGAAGTGGGGTTACTAGAGACATTAGGTATATCACCTATTTTCAATATTTGTCGACATCTATGCATACCATGAAGGGCAGTCAAGTGGCAGTAATATGGATGCTGGCCTAGAGGAGTTACCACATCAACCATCAGAGAAGATTGAACAGATCTTGGATACCAGAATTGGAAGGAGCACTAGGAACAAGCAGTACAAGGAGTATTTAGTAAAGTGGAAATGAAGACCAATAGAGGATTCATCATAGATTTCTCAGGTGGAGGTGAACCACTTTGGTTTTCCTGTAGCCCCCAGAAAGTGAGGGACTCGCTTTTCTTCCAACCACAGGTGTTTGATGTAGGAGCATCCCTGGTCATAAAGCAATTCTGTATCAACCAAAAAATATTTATTTTCTCTCATTTCATTATGTATCACTTTCAACAAATTTTATTCTGCATTTTATTGTATTATCATATTTTAGCTCATGGAGCAGGTTATAACACCTACACGAGGTTATCTACATCATATCCAGTTTTTAGGAAGTTGGTATTTGTATGTAGAAAGTTACCACTCTCAAAGTTTCACTATCAATTCATAGTTAGAGCAATTGGGGTCAACCTGGTCTAGAATTCATTTTGTGGACCTATTCCAGAGCATGCAGAGCTTAATAGAGCATCATACAAGCATTTTGGGTCCAAGGGGATCTTTCTTGGAGATCCACAATACGTTTCATTTCATGAAGGATTATCTTTCATGTTTTATGGCCGACCTACACGCTTGATCATTCATTGGGGTTTGTAAACCCTTGAGGTCGACGTAGACCATATTTGGAGCTAGAGATTCATATTTAAAATCAACTATAATTCATAGGAAAGTAGTTTGTAAGTTAGTGAGAATTTTATGATTATAGTTTATATATTTTGTGTTGCCCAGTTGTAGGGTTGTAATAAGGCTCTGTGTGAGTTGTAACATTGTAATGCCCTTGTGGTAAGCCTATGAGCCCTAGTTATTTTGAATATAAGACATGTGATGCATGTAAGATTACAAATTTTTGAATCAATAAACAACTTTGTTTACTAAGTATTTTCTTGTGTTGTTTTTGTTGTGTTGACTTTAAGTTGCACAGTTGGACAGTCCTTTTTTGGACCCTCCATATGTGACTACACCATAATGATATATTTGTAACTTTTGTGGCATGACCCCTAGCTACTTACAATCCTCATATCACAAGAGAAAATAACATAATGTCATATTGGGAAGCTTAGATCCTTGAGGCTGACAAAATCCTTATTTTTAAACTTTAGTCAACTTATATTACCATGGTTTGGATGACCCATATAGAGAAATCGCTATCATGATATTATAAACTTAGGGGATGAGAGGCACTCTAGCTATGTTACTTTTATCATGTTTGGTGTAGTTCTCATGGCATGCTTCCCTAAGGATGCCATAGTTCTTTATAGTAATTTGCATCTTGAGGTTATAATTGATGGGGCTTTATCTTGGCTTTTATCTTTATTATTATTATTTTTCATGAATTAATGGTGTATTTATTTTCTTTTATATTTTTATGTATTATTTCAAGTAACTCGTTTATGCAAATGGAATATTTTCATCATGATCTATTATATCATGATGCATAATTTCTACGCAAAATCAAAATTATTGTTCAAATACATTAGAATCTCTTCATAGATTCCCAATATGTAGCTATGCTTAAACACTCTAGGAAGATATTTATTTACTTCATTTCCTTTTATATCATCACAAGCCATGATAAAATACCTCCAAATATTTGGGTAAAAGTACAAAGTTGTGTCACACTTTCAGCCAACTTATCAGCACAAGTGAATTTAAGTATTTCTAACTAAAAATCTATTTTGGTCAAACATACGATCTTGTAAGATTCATTCTAGCTAAGTTAGATATGTCCATAACTTTTCCAACCAATTTTTTTGGCTAAATAAGCACTACTTTGAGGCCAATTTACCAAAAATAGATTTATTTGAAAAAATAATGTTTCAACAACTTCTACTCATGTAAATAATTTATTTTTTTTAAATATAAAAACACCCTTTTGTAGATCCATAAGTGTAGTTTTCAAATATATATATATTTCAATTATTTAATAATTATTTATATTTTCCTTTTTATTTTTACTAAAAGTAGGTTATCAACACAAAATATTAAAGGTTGATTACCATGTCAAGGAAAAATAGTAAAACTTATTAAAAAAATTGAAAAAAATATGATGCATTAGATAAAAGAATCTATATCAAGATGGTATTTTTTTTTTTCTATTTTAAATAAATAGATAATATGAAAGTTGACGTCGAATGGAAACAACTATGTTTTAATACACACACATTTTAATATTTATTTTAAAATATATTTATCAAAATTGGAAAAAAATATATCCATGCATTAAAGTTACAAGTTATAAATACACACAAAATTATTGAAGATTTTTTTTTTACTATATTTAAAGATTGACGTTTCATGTAACTTCATTTTTGAGTATTTTTTCAACAACTAAATTATAGTGTCAATTTATGAAAAACTATATTCAAATTATTTTTTATTTTTTTAAATACAAACATAAAATATACTAAAAAATAAATATTTTATTAGTTTACATCATTTAAAAATTTGAAACATATATGTCACTTTTTAGTGATTCAAGTTTAAAAGTTGGATTAGTGTTGGTCGTTTCCTTTAAAAACTGTGACACAACTTTGTACTTTTACTCATTTATGATAATCTAATATGTCCATCATCTCCACCTAATTTGTTTATATCAATTACCCCATCTATCATAATCCTTCTCCTCGTCTCCATCTTGTCCTTTCCATCCTCATCCATTTCTTAAATTTGTAGCTATTCACCCCTTTACTACTTTTAATTTCATCAATTTTGAGAGCACATTAATGTTCTTCAAATCCAATCATCCTCTTGAGAGGCCATTGCATCATCCAATTCAATTCCAAATCTGTCCAATTCAAAATGTAAAGTCTAAGTGTTGAAGTATCTTTCCAATCCAATATTAATCAATCTTTACTTTATTTTAGGGATATATCATTTCCACGTCAAGAACATCCTCAATCAATCCTCACATTGCTCTTGGGATATATCATTCTCACATCAATAATATGGTAATCAATCAATCATTAATCTTTAATTTCGACACATCACCTATCACCGATATCATATCATCAAGGTCCTATATCTATTTTCTTTGAAATGACATTGATTTTTGCAGTCACAACATCAGTTTAAAGAAGTGAAAGGTTTAGACATTGAAATCTCACACGTGGTCATCTCCAAACCAGTTCTACCACCATGGAACCTAATAGATTTTGTTCATTAAAATAATTTATCTCATCTTAATTAATCCATTTTGTTAAAATTAAATTGATTAAATAGTATTTATTATTTAATTAGTTTAAATAAATATTTTTTTACAGTTATTAAATATTAAAAGAAATTTATTATCCACAAATAATTTTAAAAGACATCATAAATCAATCAATTCAGTTAACAAATCAATCAAATCATATAGCAAATCAAATCAAATAAGTTATCTCATTGATCAAAATAACTAAATAAATTAGTGAGCTAAAAATTGATGCTACCTCTTCACATCCACTCCATCTTTAATTGAGATAAACTTCTGATCTAAAATCAAATCCTAGCCAATCATTCTTTTCATCCAAAATCTACAAATTGATATCAAATCCCTCATTTCATCATCCAGATTTGAAACAAGTATATATTGCCAAACTAAATAACAAATATTTTATTATTTAGAGAGCATATCCATTTGTCAAGAGATATTGCATTTTGTTTATGGGATTCGCCTTCTACTCTATCGAAGGTGAACATGTGAATTAATTCAAAATTTATAATTCCATTTATGAAATTTTTTCTTTTGTTTGAATTTCCATGGTTATACCATCTATAAAACATAAAGTACAAATGTAATCTTGTCCAAAATAAATAAATTAATGGTAAGGTAATGAAACAACAAAGTGATGTAACATAATATATCATGAATTTAAAATTGATGCTACCTCTTCACATCCACTCCACCTCTAATCGAGATAAACTTATGATCCAAAATCAAATCCTAGCCACTCATTCATTTCATCAAAAATCTAGAAATTGATTCAAATCCATTGTTTCAACATTCCGATTTGAAGCAAGTCTATATTGTCAAACTAAATAACAAATATTTATTATCTATGCAGCACATCCAATTGTCAAGAAATATTGCATTATGTTTAGGTGATTCATCTTCTACTCTATCGTAAGTTAATTTAAAATTTTATGAAAATCTTTCTTTTGTTTGAATTTCCATGCTTACATTGTCTATAGAACATAATTACAAATGTAATCTTATCAAAAATCAATAAATTGATGTAACGTAATGAAACAACAATGTAAACTTTTTCACGTTTCCGATGGCGTTGGCGCGACACACCCTCCGGTACCATAGGTTTGAGGGAGACTAGACCTCATGACCTCTTGCCTGCAACAGGATGCTTCAGCCAATCGAACTAGGCCCCCCACCCCGAAGTCGAAGAGTTGACAATAGCAAACATTAAACTAATTGATGGTAAGGTAATGAAAAAACAAAGTGATGTAGCATAATACAAGATGAATTTATGAATGGCAACCTGTCAAATTGATGGTAAGGTAATGAAAAAACAAAGTGATGTAGCATAATACAAGATGAATTTATGAACGGCAACCTGTCAATCCCTTCCTGCGAAACTGGAACTCTGATGTATGATGAGGAAGTCGAGGAGTTGACAATAAAACCAATTGATGCTTGGGGCTAGTCTTTGAACCAGTCTTCAGTCCCCAGTGCATGCTCTTTGCACCACTTGCTCACCTCACAATCCCTTCCTCAAAAACTGCGACTGTATATTTAAACAATCTGTAAACTAATCTTTATTTGGACCAACATTAACAAAAACATTGATTACGATGCTTCAATGCAGTTTGTTTGTTATGTTACAGTTCTCCTTTCCTCCCAGATAATCCTTTTTAAAACAAACCTCTTGAATTTCTTAAGAAAAATAAGTTTTCTTATTGATTGTTCAATCTCTCAATTCCCTTGGTATAAGCAGAGAGCAGTTGGAAAACCTTATATTGTGTCAATTCAATCCAAAACAAATGCTGTGACGAAAATATGCATTGGACATTAATAGTATGCCAAAGCCAATTTGACTCACCAATTTCTATGAGAAATAAATAGCAATTGACCATCTGCATCATAAGACTTTTCTTCTAGTTTTATTTTACCATTCCCATTTCCATTATTTTTTCTATTTCAATCAATAGAAGTTGCAAACTCCAAGGAAGAAAATAGAGACTGTTGGTGCATTGGAAAGATGAGCACCGGAGAAAATGATAATCTGCCATTAATGCAACTCTTACGAAATACTGAGAATCTCCCTCGCCCCAACAAAAGAGAGTGGGTTCAAACTTCAACCACAAAAGATCTGCCGACGTTTTTTCCCCTGTTGATCTCTTTAGTAGTGCAGGCCTCAGTTTTCCTTGCCACACGATGTAAATACTGTGTGAGCGAAGAACACATGGAATATAAAATATTTAAAAAAATTGTCAAGTGCACATTTTGTATAATGGAAGCTCACCAAGTCAGTTTACTTTGATCACAAGGAATTAGTTCTAATAATGAATAAGCAAAACAATTTTAGCACTCTGGTGTTTAGCTGTTTAGCTGTTTTCCTGTAGTTAAGGATACATGGATAACATATTGGGAAAGGAAAAAACTAGAGCAAGGCATCTTATATATTACACCATATTTTGGAAAGGATGAGGGAATATAAGGTTTGGTAGAATCCAATAAAATGTCTTTAATGATCATTTCCTATTGAGGCATTGGAGTCAATCTTAACAAAGTCAAAGCTATAATGAACATGCCTTTGCCTAATACAAGTCTGTCGCTTACAAGGAAACTTTAAGTCCATCATGTGCTTCATTCCTCAACTTGCTAACAAATGCCAATCATTTATTCTCCTTCTTAAGAAATAAATATTTTCTTTGGGATGAACCATGTGAATAAGCTTTTGATTTCATTAAGCAATTTCTCACAAATCCACATGTGCATAGTCAATTTTTACTCTTATGTATTTTTTTCACTAAGCATGCATTGGTAGTGTTCTTCACATAGTATGATAGATCAAGGAAATGAAAGAGTTGTATATTATCTTGATAGAATTTTGATTAGTCATGAAAGGCTATACACTTATGAAATAAGTAGAAACTAATACATTACATACTTGATTTCAAGGCCAATCTTATAGAAAAAAAATTAACCCTTGAAGTATCTCATGTTCAAACCAACATTTACAAGTTGCATGGAAAAACGGGTCATTATTAGTGAACTTTATATTGAAAAAATGGATCAAAATACAGTTAAACAGAAACTTATTACCAATAAAATACCCCTAGAGGACACACAACCATTAACTCTGAAATTTTTAAATGAATTATTTCTCCATATGGATCAAACATAAGAATGGAAGTTATACTTTGATGGATCTTTCACCAATCATGGTGTGGGGATAGGAATAATGTTCCTCACTCAATGAGATTCCATACCTAGATATTTTGGAATTGGTTTCTTATACACAAATAACATCATCAAATATGAAGATCTAATTACTAGTTTCAGATTGACTATCATATGGAATATTTAACTGCATTTACTCTTTGGGGATTCTTAACTAGTTCTTAAATAAGTTAATGATGAATACCTCCGAAAGGAACAAAAAGTAGACCCACTAGAAGAATATGGTGGATAGTTTCAAATAGCATTTTATAGAGATTCATTTTGTGCATGTCCCATAGACAAAGTAATAAAGTATCAAATGCAATGACCACCATAGTATCTCTTCTTGACACACCCACTACTTAGGAAGGAAAATTATTGGTTAAGAACTTGCCTAGTATGTGACATTATTGGTTTTGATTTCCCCTAGTATCACAACATTCATGCCTACATAAGCAACCAAAACATCCCACTAAACAAATCAAATAAATAGAAATGAACATTCATCTAACATGTACTAATTTTATCCTCCTTCAAGGTACTATATTTTGTAGGGGTTATGGTTGTGCATTGTTGTGATGCCTTAACTTGGATGAATACAAATTATCACTTATAAACTTATACAATGGTATTTGTAGAGAACAGATTAATATCATTTTCTTAGCCAGGAAATTGCTTAGAATTGGGTACTACTAGCTCCAACAATGGACCAAGATGCTTACCAATATTTCAAGAAGTGTATCACCTATCAAAAGAATGTTGATCTAGTTCATGATCCCTCATAATATTTATAGCATATCATTTCTCCTTCACCATTCTCCATATGTGAACTCGACCTCATTGATAAGATTAATCCATATTCCTAAGATAGACAAAAACATGTTATCACTTCCATCAAATACTTCACTAAGTGGGTCAAATCCATTCCTCTCACTTATGTGACTAAAATTAAAATCTAAAAATTTATCCTTAATCCCATCTTTTTTCAGTATGCTTATATTAGTTCCAATGTTATTGAAAATGAAAAATATTCTAAGAATCAAAAAGTCTAGGCCCTCTATAAAAATTTCATATTAAACATACATAGTCTACTCCCTACTACCCACAAGGAAATGACCAATCCGAAGTTCCCAAAAAAACATAAATAAAATTCTTAAGAAGACTATCAATGACATTGGTCATGCTTGACACCTACAAATCCATCTACCATTTGGGCCTATAATACCAACATCCACACACCCATCATAGCCACTCCATATTCCCTAGTCTTTAGTAATGAAGTTTTCTAATTGATTGAGGTCAAGCTTCCCTCCTTGTGTAACTGACTACATAGATCATTGATGAGGAATATAGAACTACGGGTCCACATGAATTAGATTTTTTGGATGAAGACCACATTACAACTCTAGATCATATAAAATTATATTAGAATCATCTCTAATGTAGCTACTATTAGGTCCCAAAACTTTTTTTTTTTAAGCAAAAGGCATAGTGCCTATATATATTTATTAATAGATAAAATATATAAAATAGATTTTTTTGTTCCAAGCCACTTGCTTCCTACATTAAAGACCACATACAAAAGATGAAACCTGTTGTGTCTTGATCAGTGACCTATACTATAACCTTTATCAAGCCTGTAATTTACAAAATCAGGCTTAATCCTACTACAACATGACCAATAAGCTTAATAACATCTACACTTTATATTTGCTTAAAACATGAAAGACTCGTTGTTTACTACTCAATTTCCATGAAATCTGGAATTTCCACATCAAGATGATTAAGTGGAGCCTAGGTAGGAAAATTCTAACCACCTTGATTCTGAACATGTTCTACCCACTGCTGATTCGAATTTACCTCCAAGACTTCACAAGACATCAGGTTTTGTCCTCCTTGCCCATATATGTGCCCCCATCTCACCATTTACTTCATGTGGCAACTCATTCAGATTAATTAACTGATGACCCATTTGTGGATCGTGCCAATTTTCCGTTGTCGAAGAGTGTCCAACTCCTTGTGCACTGGCTTGACGAAGATGAAGAAAACCAGGCTGAAAACTAGGCTACTGTTGAATGTCGAGCAACTTTGTATTTGGATGGAGGTGTTCCTGAACCTCTATGTTAGGTGTTGTCTGTGGAGACTCATGCTCATGCATTAACAAGGCCATAATCACTTGCACTTTCTCCCTTGTTCTTTCTGCAGCCCCATCTTCAAATTCTCTTGCATATCTTCTAAGTGTTACCAACATGAAAGTTGAATCTTGCAAATACAAAGATTTAACTATAGAAATAAGAAGCTTTTGATATGCTAATCGATGGAGAAGATAATTTCTGGGAAACAAGTCACCTGCATACCCATGACCTTTCCCAAAACTCTTTTAACGTGCTTCTTAAATGTTTTACAATGATCCTTGAATACCAAATGCAGCTCTGGTTCTCCAATTTCTTCTGCAATTGGCAGTTCCCATTCTCGAACTTGCAAAAAAAATTTGTAATTCCTGGGGAAGAACTCCATTACTTGCATATACTATTCAAAAAAGAGGATGGTGCATAGCCTTCGGCTCTATTTGTGTTTCCTGCACTTGAGATAGAAACCACCGCAAACTATTAAATACACATAGGAAAAAAGAGCTGTTATGTTAGCACTGAGCGAAGGCGGATCTTAGATAGCATTAAGCTTCATTATTTGGAATAGCCTTAGCATACATAACCATAATTGCATCCTCAGTGTGTCGTACAATCCAACCTTTATCAGAGCTATCTAAATTTAGCAAGAATTTTATACAGGAAGCATTTGCAAGGTTAAACCGGAATGAAGTTGGCTTTAATTTACAAACCAACCCAAGATGATCTTTGTCTACTGCCATTATACTTTGTACTTCACACACATGCATTTTATTTATTACATGAGATGCTTTGAAATATGCTTACATCTGTACCTGAGCATAACACAAACAAATTAGAAATAACATTTACCAGCCTGATACTTCTTCATATCTATGAGACTTTGAGTGGAGGATATTTTTAGAATCTGCGCACATTTGATTTCCTTACATCACAACTTGTGCCACATCTTTTACGGGAATTCTAAACACCATCGTGACAATACTTAATGATTGTACACCTCTATAATACCTTGTGAGAAGCAATTAAACATGATTACAACTGACACTGTACTGGCAAGGCTAACTTAACAGGATTTCCATTTCAACCACGACTCCTTAGGCTATTCTTTATAATGATTATGCACCTTTCTTTGATTAGACCTTCACTTAAAATGGGGAACAGTGGTCGAATACTTTGAGCTTGTAAGTTTTTATTTTAAATGATTTATCCAATCATTCATTATATAACACACCTTTCTTATTTTCTCAACAGCTCTTCCAATTTAAGATTAATTTTCCCAATCTCTACCACATGCGTATAAATAACCTGCAACTGGTCACATCCATGATTTTCCATGAAATCAGCCACTGCATTACCTTCTCTGTATGTGTGAAGAAGTTGGTAGGACTCAAATTTATCAAGCATAGACCAGATTTGTTTTAAGATATATGAAAGCCTCCAATTTGAAAGCTTGTGGTCTCGACAAGCATTAATTACCACCAGTGAATCCCCTTCTAGTTGAACATCAAAAATATTACAGCTTAGGGCCAATTTAACACCTTGAAGGAGAGCTTGTGCCTCTGCCAAATTGTTAGATCCATCTCCAACTTGTAAGATTTTGCAGAGAACACCATACCTTGATAATTTCTGATAACCACCCCCGCACCTGATAATCCTAGATTCCCCCTTGACGCTCCATCAAAATTAATCTTATATACCCCTGGCGGCGATGGTATCCAAAAAATTGAATTTCTATTGATCTTTTGTTGAGGCTGATGTCAACTACCTTTGAAAGCTAAACTTATAAGAGGCCAATCCAATAATATTTTTGAGTCCCAATCTGTAAACGTTGAGCCCACATGTTTGGAATTACAAACATATGTGTTTACATTCTCTGATATAGATTACTCTAAATTACTCAGAAGATCTTGTAGATTAAACTTTTCTTTTCTAAAAATACATTTATTTCTCGCCCACCAAATAGCCCAGACTACAGAGGATGAAATAATAATCTAGATACATGCAAATAAAGCAGATTTGTATAATTGAGGCTAGCTAGTGAAGACATGCCAAAGTGAATTAGGAAGTGGAGTCTACCATTGCATCTTTAATGCTACATAACTCCAACATGATTGTACTACTGAACATGCTAGGAATAAATGGTCTACATCTTCAAAGATTTGATTACACAGTACACAATTAAAAGGTTTGGCAATTTTCAGCTTTGCAAGCTTATCACTTGTTAAAATTTTATGCTTTATTGCTAACCAAGCAAAACAACCAACTTTAGGCAACACTTTTTCATTCCAACAAAATTTATATGCTCTCTGATTCACTGGTTGGGAGTGTTTCTGAACAACTCATTTGTAACCTTCTTTCACAATGTAGGAACCTGAATTTTCTTTTGACCAAATAAGCCTATCATCTTTCTGAGAAAAGTAAACTGACCTAGCTTCTAGAATTGAACTTAACTATGTTTTGACAACATTGTTTACTCATTCCTTAGAAAATTCCTTCCAACTTACTTTGCCTGATATAGGATCTACTTGTTGAATATAATCTTTTAGCTTCCCGCCCCATTATTGAGTTAAAATTTCTTGCTCCTGCTCACAATTTACAATACTATTTATTCTTGGAGATCCATTCCATGAATCCTTCCAAAAATGGACATCCTTTCCATCATTAACCTCCCAAGTAAGATAAGGTAAAATAATCTTCCTGCATGATATTAAAAAATTCCACATTGAAGATCCTTTAGGAGGATTTAACACCGTCATAATCCTTGATGGGTTTGAATTGTCTAAATACTTGGCTTGCATGAGTCGGCACCACTTTAGCCCTGGCTTTGAATACATTCTCCATACCATTTTGGCCCCTAAAGCCATATTTATTTGTAGCAAATCATGCAGACCAGCTCCATCTTTTGATTTCTCCAAACACATGGTGTCCAGAGAAATTAATGGAATTTTTTTACTATTATCAAGATTACCAAACCAGAGAAATTTTCTAATCAACTTCTGAATTTGAAAGATGATTGATTTTGGAGCTTTCAATGTAGACATGAAATAATTTGGTATTGAAGAAAGCACTGACTTTACTAGCAAAATTATTCCTGACAAAGTGAGCCATCTCCCTTTCCATGATAAAATCCTAGCTTGAATACTTTGGATAATCTTTTGCCAATATGTTAGGTAATTCTTACCTGCAAAAAACGGGATGCCCAAATATTTACAAGGAAGCTGTGATTGTCGAAAGCCTAACAGATCCACTAATCTTTTTTCAAGCAAATGCTTGGTATTGAACACATAAAATTTTGATTTACTCTCATTTATCTTTTGTCCCGATGCTCTTGTATATTTGTTTAAAATCTCTTTCATATGCAAAGTTTCTGATATTGTGGCTTTTCCAAAAAGTAAAGTGTCATCAACAAAAAGAGAATGAGTTACTGATATGTTAATGTTTGGAATACATATTCCCTTTAATAGAACCCTGATGATGAACTTTAAGGAGATATCTACTCAAAGCTTCAACTAAAATTATGAACAAAAAAGGAGACAAGGGATCACCCTGACAAACCCCTTGTGAAGAGCCAAAAAAACCCACTACATAACCATTTATCAACACTGAGAACTTAGCACTTGATAAACATGCCAAGACCCATTTACACCATTTGCTTGAAAATCCAAATTTTAGAAGCACCTCTTTCAAGAAGGACCAATCAACCCTGTTAGGCTTTCGGCATATCTAACTTAATAATCATAGATGACAGCTTGTTAGCCACAATTGAATGTAGGACCTCATGAGTTACAATTTCTCCTTCAGTTGTTTCTCTACTAGGTACAAATCCCCCTTGCTCTTCAGAAACAATTTTATAAATAAGAGGATGCAAACGAAGATAGATGGCCTTAGTTAAGATCTTATATATGGTATTACAAAGAGAAATAGGCCTAAAATCAGAAAAGGTGGATGGAGATGATGTCTTGGGGATGATAGCTATATTAGTCACATTAAACTTTTTCAACATTCCCCCTGTCTTCCTTGACTCTTCCAAAGCATTTAAAATACCATAACCCACAAAATCCCAACATTTTTGGAAAAAATAGCTATAAAACCATCCGGCCCGGGTGCTTTATCAGGAGACATTGAGAAAACCACCTCTTTGACCTCATTCAAATCAAAAGGAGAAAGTAATCTAATGTTATCTTCTCTTGATAAAAAACATGGAATATCCTATAGAAGGTCTTCTCAATCACTAGCTAGCTATTCATTAATTTGGGTACTACTGGTGAGAAGAGAAGAGAAAAATTTGATACCATCTTTTTGAATATCCTCTTTTTTTGTAAGAAAAACCCCCATTACACTATCATAAATTGAAGCAATTGTATTCTTGCCTTTTTAATTTGCGTTGAAACATGAAAAAACTTTGTATTCCTGTCCCCATCTTTTAACCACAGTTCTCTTGATTTCTGCCTCCAGTAAAATTCCTCTCTCAATAGCAATTCCTTCCACTCCTTTTGTAACTCATTCTGTTCTTCAAAAAGGCTGGAATCCAGACCTCTGGAAATAATAATTTCATTAACTTCTATAAGTATTTTGTAAACGAGATCTTTTTGCACAAAAACATTTTTAAAAACTTGTTGATTCCAACTTTTTAATTGTTTCTTGACATAATCAAGTGGTTTATTTTACTAAAACATTCTTGAGCCTATACTGAAAGGTGCATCAAACCACCATTGCCTTAATAAACCAAGAAACTCTGGGTGTCTAAACCACATTGATTCAAATTTGAGGGAAGAATGAAATCTAGGTTTGGAGATTTTTCCCAACAAATCAAGAGAAATTGCAAAATGATCAGAAGCTACAAATGGAAAGATTGTTGAGGAGAAAGTTGCACCACACAAGGACCAGTTCGAAGAAATTAGAAACCTATCTAACCTTTTTGCAATTTGTAGAAAATTTTGCCTCTTATTTGTCCAAGTGAAGCACCCATTTGGAGGGATAATATCTACAAGAGCATTATTTTGAATGAAGGAAGCAAAAAAAATCATGTCTTTCTTGAGAGGGAAAATACCTCCCTTCTTCTCTAAAGGATTTTTTATTGCATTAAAATCCCCTGCTAAAATTATTTTATCTTGGCCCGACACCTTTAATTTTTGCTCCAAAGATTCCCAAAGTAAATTTTTAGCCACAGAGTTGGTTGGCCCATACACATTCAATAACCAGAAAGACAAATCTGAATTCTTTACTTGCATTAGTTGCCAGTTCAGACCAAAAGAGATGTTAGAAATGCTTATAGAACTAGCATCCCACAGTGTAATCAAACCTCCAGAAGCACCCTGAGCCGGAGAATGACTAGCTTTCCATTTAATCCAAATTTTATTGATAGTCTCAAAAACATCAACAAAAGTTTTAGTTTCCTGAAGTACCACTATATTAGCCCCACAAGAGTCCAATTGTTTTTTCACTTGGAACCTTTTGTCAGAGGCATTAATGCCTCTGAAATTCCAAGATATAATTCTCATTGAGACTTACGAGAGCAACATGCTCTCCTAGCTCTTTTACATTTTACATCTAAAGTTGACTGAATACCTGCTGCAATTTCCTCTTGCAGCTTGAAAGCTAAAGATTTTCTACCCCTCTTGATAGGTGACTTTTTAAAATTTGGTGACAAAGGAGTTTGAGAAATTGAGACTAAACAATCATCATCCCCAAATTCTTCCACACCAAAAACTTCAGACGTAATATCATCTAGCATTTGTTCACCTACTGACAATAAGGCATCATCCACAAATTTTTCTAACTCCATTTCTGATGGAATACTTGGAACTTGTGATTTTGAAATAATCAAATCATTATACACTTGTTGACTGACATTTTCCTCCACACTTTGATTATCAAAGACTCTCAGTGACTTATCACATATATTATGAGTGCCCAAAGTTAACATTGAAGCACACATGTTTAGTTGTTGATCACTAGCAAATTTAATATCAGGTACAACAAGATACAAAGAATGCCAGAAGAACTTGATTTGTGAGAGCCAATAATTAGAGCAATCAGGTATAACAATGTGTGAGTTTAAACTGAAACTTCTCGAGCTAGTGGAAGGAAAAATAGGATGCGCAGAAAATAAATTACGAGATGCTAAGCAGATCTTTTGTGGGGAAACTTGCAAAACAAGCTCAGAGCACCAAGAATAATTTACACTACCACAAGCCTCAGATTGAAACATAGTAGAACAATTGAATTTCTTAAACCACTTATAACAAAAGTACAGAACAAAAAACTTGAAAAACAGTTTCAGAAAAAATATTTAGCTCCATACCAAAGGAGGCATATACCATGCCTAAAGGATTCGACTGAACTTTTCTAAAACCCACATCTGTTGGAACCAGATGCTCATCTTTCAAAATCACACATTTTTTGAAAGGATGAAGGATAAAGTGACACTTGAAACAAAATTGATTAGGATCCTCATAAACCAAGTTTTGGCTCCACAAACCATTAATTGATTTAATGTCAATAACAAGAGGAAGTATTTTGGTGACATCCAAAAGGATGCAAACCCTTACTGGAAGAGAATGGTTGGAAAAAAATAGCATATCATGATGTAATAAAATCCCCAAATGGTTACACAAAATTTCAACAATATGTGGCTCTCTGTATTCCAACAGTAACCCTTGAAACTGTACCCAGAAAGGAATGCATTTTACTTTTTCTTCTGAAAGACAAAAGTTTGGTGTCCAAAGTGTGGAAAATAAACCATGCCCCTCACAGATCCAAGCCTTTTTCCTAAAAACAAAATTTCTATAATCTTTGTTTGAGAAAATGACAACAAAAAAACCTTCTCCCTTATCTAAGAAAAATACTTGATTAGCTCCCTCCCAGTGTTGAAAAACCCAATTCTCCACAAAAGCCAGATCTGGTGAAAATTTTGAAAACTTACAAATCAATGCTATGTCCTTGAGATCCTGAATCTGAGGGGAAACTATATCCTCAGGAAGAACAATAGAAACGTGGTCGTTTGACTTTGGATGCTTAGGAACCCACGATTTGCCGATGCGAGCCTTCGTCTACTTTTGACCTTTAGATTGCTTCTGATACTGAAGATTAAAAGGACCCCTTGAGCGCAAAACCATTGGAGGAGATGGTGGTGAATGAAAAGGGATATTATTGGGAAAGGACACATGTGAACACAAGGGAATATTATTAGGAAAAGTTGCAGAGCAGAAACACGCTTTTCGAATGAAGGGAGATCCGACAATGTGAAAATTATTAGGAAATCATGCCAGAAAGGGATCAAAAACAACTTCAGTATAAGATCTTTTAGCAGCAGGAGAAAAACCAGATGGGCCTAACTCAGAACCGCAAATGTTAAAAGTAGGTTGAGAATTACACACAAGCAATTTCGAGGGACGACAAGCTTGAAAGGAGGAACCTGGGACAGAACAGGAATGTCGAGCACCATTTGCATCCCAATGTAGGCCATTGTGTGCCCGACAAACACCATTGGAGGGCCGAAATTTTGCAGAACGGGAAGAATTTTTTGAAAAATTCTCGTTGGCGCTAAAATTGTGGTCCATTTTTACTCCTCCACCAACCTTATTTTTTCTCCCAAATTTTTGTGGAAAAGTCCATTCCTATACCCCGGGTCAGCGGAGTAGGATTTGGCACACTATTTACTGACCCACACCTTGCCCACTATGAAGCGGAGTCGAACCTGTGACCTCAAGGAATGCAAACCCCAAGCCCCAGCCAACTCTGCTACAAGTGGTGGCTTAAAATGTTTGTGGCAAAGTCCATTCCTATACCCCGGGTTAGCGGAGCAGGAATTGGCACACTATTTACTGACCCACACCTTGCCCACTATGAAGCGGAGTCGAACCTGTGACCTCGAGGAATGTAAACCCCAAGCCCCAATCAACTTTGCTACAAGTGGTGGCTTAAAATGTTTGTGGCAAAGTCCATTCCTATACCCTGGGTCAGTGGAGCAAGAATTGGCACACTATTTACTGACCCACACCTTGCCCACTATGAAGTGGAGTCGAACTTGTGACCTCGAGGAATGCAAACCCCAAGCACCAGCCAACTCTGCTACAAGTGGTGGCTAGGTCCCAAAACTATTGCTCCACTTTCTAGAATGAAATATCACTCATAAGGCTATGGTTATCATCATGCAAGAAAAATTGGCTCATCAGCAAATCATGGAGTGTTAAAGAAAAAATCTACACGAGTGGGTTTCATCTCTTAGTCTTTCAACTCAACTTAGGCTCAAGAGGGTGTTCCCAAGGGTATACCTTAACAGGTATGAAAATCATGTAAAGTAGACAATCACAAACTAATGACAACCAAATCCAACTTGTTGACTTGGGCCCAAAGATTATCACTAATCCAAGAACAACTAATTGTCTCAAAACCCCTATATAGCTTAAATGTGACCATGCAAGCATGACACACATAAAATATATCTACAAAAAAATTAATTATGAATAATTATTGGTTATATCAATAGTCATGTGTGCACAAGAAGGGCTCACTTATTACTAAACTACGAATTTATACATTGATTTGTTTGAATGATTTGAGATTGGTCAAGTCGACCAAAGTGCGGTGCCTATCTAATTGGGCTAAAAAATTGTAGATAGAAGACATGAAAATAATGAGAAAAAATGATCTAGGAACGTGCCATCAAATTACCAATATCATACACAAAGGATACTTAGTGATTAAGGATTGAACTACATTATCCATATGAATTGAACACATGATTAAACAATACTTGTAATATTATAAAATGTTGTCACATTTTCAAATTCCCAATACAATCATGTTAGAAAATGTGAAAAAATAAAACCCTTACAAAAGTGAATATTTCCCTAGAGAGCTACAAATAGTTTGGAGACATTATTTGTATAATGTACTTTAATATTTTATTTTACATTTTCTTCACCACTTCATTACCTTTTCTAAAACTAGACATCGTTTGATTGAATCCCTAGACAAACCTTGCACCTACCCAGTATCTATTCACCACAAAAGAGCCAACCTCCTCTTGAAAAATAAACCAATCCTCCTCTAACACTTACAAGGAATCAAACTCTAATCGTTTTACTATAGCACCCAAGAGATCAATTACCAAGGATGAATCCTACCCAAAATGGGAATCTTAGATCAAACAATAAAAGCAACATTGAATTTTGGTAGGTGGGTGAACTACCACCATTAAATAAAATAGGGGGTGAGTTCAATCATAATGCAACATCCATTTGGCACCAAAACATTATTTTAAAATTTATAAATGAAAAAACACTAGCATCTAGGTTGTATTACATCTCTATAAAAATGCAGGTTGTCACAAGCCTATTGACAACCACATGTGGTTCTAAAACTACCTCAAACCTTCAACACATAAAACCTAGTCTATTCCACACTTTCTCCATCCATCAACTAAACATGACAACAAAATAACCTCCATCAATAACCTTTGAGTTTTATAAACCATCTCAAATCTCAACCAATCCAACAAACATGCCTTCATGCTTTCCATTTTCAAAAGTTTTGAAAGGATTTTCGGGCTTCGATGAGGTTGTGAGAACCTTGTTGAGAGCTAACAAGGGTCTTTAAACCTCCTCTAGTTGTCAATGAGTCACTTTAAACAAGTCTTGTTCAAAATTTCTAAAACCATCATCGATCTTCGATGAGTTTTTGAAAACCTTGTAGGCTCTTGACACAAGTTTTTAAACCCAATTACATTACCAACACACAAAAGACTTAACATATTTTACAGTTGACATAAAAAGGTCAGGAAACCAATGTCCAACTCCAACAAGGTTGTGAAAACATTTTTGTCCCCCAAAACAGGTTTCAAAACCTCCATAGACTGCCAACAAAGACTTAACCAAAATAAATCAAGAAGAGGTTAGAAAACTTACACTAAAATCCAACAAGATTGTGAAAACCTTGTCAACTCTCAATAGAGGTTTTAGAACCTCTACAAAATGCTAACAACAAAAGAAATATCTTTTTTGAAGAGGTTAGAAAAGTAATGTCAGGCGCTAAAAAAATTGTGAAAATCGACATTAGGTGTTGAGAAGGTTGGTAAAACCTTGTCAACTTTCCACATAGGTCTTAGAACCTCAACAAAGGGCTGAAAACAACATAACATAGTCGATTTTGGATTTTCAAACTTGGAATATTGATTGAAGAAAAAAGGTCAAAGACAACATAGGAGGAAAGGGTAATTTTAAACACATAAGGGCCCCACACATATTATCTTGGATCGATTATAAATCTAGGCCAAAAAAGGGTAAAATTCAAACTCAAATAAAAAGAGCACTATAGATTTGAGTCTCTATAGTTACAAGAAGCACCTTAGAAGTAGATAATTAAAATATAATGACTTTGAAAATTAGAGAAACATAAATCAACACAAGGAAAATAAAGAAAAATTTGAACCTTATTGGCTAGGCCCTATTGTAGCAAAGTATGGCTTACGAGAATATCTAGTTATACCACGTGGAAAGGAACTTGATGAATCCATGAATTTTATTCATCTTAAGCAATTCAATGTTTGAAAATCCATTTCTATCCTAAAAATAAACTAAAAAAAAGGAATGAATTTAAAATTGTATGCATCATGTCTTACAATCAGAAGTATTAAAATTTTTTAAAATCCAAAAAAGGTAGTACAAAGAAATTTCTCTTTCGTGAAAACTATTTTTATGGTGTTGGTATGTGGCAAATGATCATGCAAGTACTGTACACTTGTAATGTATCCTCATCGGGGTTTCAGGGCAATAACCCCCAATAGCAAGGGTTCGGGGGTGGCAACCCCCGACATTAGGGTTCAGGGGCGATAGGCCCTAATACTAGGGGTTCGGGGGCGCAACCCCCAAATTTTTTTTCTCATTAACACATCAAGGTTTTCTCACTGACACGTCAAATAAAAAAATGACTTTGTAAAAACCCTAATTTTGGAAGCTCCCAAAAAGCTTGTTATAAGCGGCTGGGATGTAAGTTGCGGTGTGTGTAATGCGCGCGATTGTAATCTGTTTTGCACTAGATAATAAAATCATTGGGTGGCTAAGTTTCTGTAGATGTAGCCCATATTGGGTGAGCCACGTTAAATCTTTGTGTTGATCTCTTTTATGTTATTCTTCATTGTTATTTCTAGGTTATTTAATTTGCATATTTAATTGTTAATGTTTATTGCTTTGATCTGCCTGAATCCTAACAATTGGTATTAGAGTCGTGTGTATTTCAATTAATTGGCAGGAAACCTCTAGATTTGAGTGGGAGCAATGGAAGAATAAAAATTTAAGGTTGAGAAGTTCAACAACCAGAATTATCAATTATGGAAGATGTAGATGGAAGATTATTTATTTCAAAAGGATCTATGGTGATCATTGCAAGGAAAAACAAAGAAAGAGGCTACTATGTTCGATGAAGAATGCAAGATTTTGGATAGAAAGGCACCAGGAACCATTCAATTGTGCCTGATACCATTTGTGTTGTTCAATATAAAAAAATCAAAGATAATAGTGGATTTGATGGAACATTTGACTAAATTATATGAAAAACCCTCAACCTCAAATAAGGTATTTCTCATGAAGCGTTTGTTTAATCTAAAAATGATTGAAGGTGGATCTATGATAGATAATTTAAATGAGTTTAATACGATTACCAGTTAGTTAACTTCTATAAAAGTGTTCATTTTGATGAAGAGCTGAGGGATCTCTTGGTTTTATGTTCTTTTCCAGAAAGTTGGAATAGCTTGATAATGGTTGTAAGTAACTCTGTCTTTGGTTCAAATACATTAAAATTTGATGATGTTGTTGGTGTTATCCTTAGCAAGGAAATGTGATAGAAAGGCATAGGTGAGACTTCACATTGAGTAATGCTTTGACTATAGAGAATAGGGGAAGAGCAAAGGAGAGAGGAAAAATCCCTACAAATCGTGGGAAGTCACAAGGGAAGTTGAAGAAAGGCATATCTAAATCCAGAGGAAGAATGGATTGTTGGAATTGTGGAAAGCCCTGGGTCACTTGAAGAAGGATTTTTGGTCTCGAAAAGACAAACAAGGAGATGGAAAACATGATGAAAATAAGGAAGCTAATGTTGCAAGTAATAAATTGCAGGATACTTTAATTCTATGTTTATATAATGTTAATGATTCCTGGGTAATAGATTTAGGGGCTTCATTTCATGCCACACCACATAGGAAATATTTTGTAGATTATGTTCAAGGTGATTTTGGATAGGTATACTTGGGTGATGATGAACCCTGTTAGATTATTGGAAAAGGAAAGATGAAAATCAAGTTGCAGAATGGAAATGAATGGTTGCTACAGGAGATAAGGCATGTTCCAAATTTGAGAAGGAATTTATTTTTTGTAGGACAACTAGGTAGTGAAGACTGCATAGTTAGCTTTACAGAAAAAGTCTGGAAGGTTACTAAAGGTGCATTAGTAGTAGCTAAAGGTGAAAATGTAGGCACATTATATTTGTGTACTGGTAATACTTATTCTACCTTAGCTGCTACATAAATAGTTGCTACTGAGATAGTTAGAGCACTTGTTGTAGGGACAAAAATAGAATTGTGTAACCATAGACTTGGGCACATGAGTGAGAAAGGGATGAAGATCCTTCACTCTAGAAAGTTTCTACCAAGTCTAAAGTAGATTGACTTGGAGTTCTGTGAAAATTGTGTTTATGAAAAACATAAAAGAGTATGATTTCTCAAAGTTAGGAAAGAAAAGAAGAGTTAGAAATTAGAGCTTGTGCATTCAGATGTATGGGGAACCACTCAAGTGTCTTCTCTTGGTGGATTTTGCTATTATGTTACTTTTATTGATGATACAACTAGGAAAAAATGGGTGTATTTCCTAAAACAAAAATCAGAAGTGTTTGAAACTTTTAAAAAGTGGAAAGCTTTGGTTGAGATTGAGATAGGAAAAAAGTTGAAGTGTCTCAGATCTAATAATGGAGGCGATTATTGCAGAAAAGAAATTGAAAATTATTGTTCATATAATAGAATCAATAGGCATAAAACGGTTCTTGGAACTCCACAAGAAAATGGTGTGTCTGAGAGGATGAATAGGACCATTATGGAGTGTGCAAGGAGCATGAGATTGCATGATGGACTATCCTTACAATTTTGGGAAGATGTTGTACATACTATTGTTTATTTAATAAACAAGGGACCTTCAAATCCCTTGAATGGCGGCATTCCAGAGGAGGTATGGACGGGTAAAAAGGTAAACTATTCATTTTTGAAAACCTTTGGTTGTGAAGCTTTTTTCCATGATGATATTGAAAATAGAACCAAGCTTGAGGCTAAGTCTAAAAAATGTACCTGCATTGGATATGGAGTAGATGAATTTGGTTATCAGTTATGGGATTATGAAAATCATAAAATCATTAGGAGTAGAGATGTTATATTCAATGAGAAGGTCATGTATAAGGATCAGTTGCAAGAAAAGAAGCATGAACAGGCCAAAAAGGAATATGTGGTGTTGGATGAGATTATAGAAAATAAAATGCCAATGGCACCTGATTCTCAACAACAAGTTATCCCACAGACTCCTGCAAGTGTTAGACTTTCTACAAGGATAACTTGACCTCTAGAAATATTTTCTCCATCATTATATTCTATATTATTAATTGATTCTGGTGAACCTTAAGGTTATGAAGAAGCAATGTAGGTAGATAGCAAAAGGCAGTGGGAGCTAGGCATGAAAGAGGAAATGGATTGATTGTTGTTGAATCAGACGTGGGACTTAGTCCAATTACATGCAGGTAAAAGAGCACTACCAAATAAATGGGTTTACAGGTTGAAGGAAGAAGATGGAGGCAAGAAAAGATATAAGGACACACTTGTGGTAAAAGGTTTTGCACAAAAAAAAAGGTATAGATTTTGATGAAATATTTTCTTTGGTTGTAAAGATGACTTATATTAGAATTATTGTCAGTCTTGTGGCTGTGGAAGATTTGCATCTTGAATAGTTAGATGTGAAAACAATATTTCTCCATGGGGATTTTGAAGAGGAAATATACATGCAACAACCACAGGGATATGAGGTCAAGGGTAAGGAGGAATTTGTGTGCAGGTTAAAGAAGAGTTTGTATGGCTTGAAGCAAGCACCTCGGCAATGGTATTTGAAATTTGATAGTTTTATGATTGAACAAGGTTACAAAAGATGTCATTTTGATTATTGTGTTTATTTTAAGAAATTGGATAATGGTAGCTATATTATCCTATTGCTTTATGTTGATGACATGCTTGTTGTCGGGTCTAACATGCAACATATTAATGAACTTAAGCAGAAATTAGCAAATTCATTTGCTATGAAGGATTTAGGTGCAGAAAAAAAAATCCTTGGTATGAGGATCACACAAGACAGGACAAACAAAAAAATACTTTTGTCTCAAGGTGAGTATGTAGAGAAGGTGTTGAAAAGGTTTAACATGCAGAATGAAAAAGCAGTTAGTACACCTTTGCCTAGTCATTTTAAGTTGACTAAGGAGATGTGTCCAAAGACACAAGAGGAGGAAGAAAACATGTCTAAGATACCATATGCATCAACAGTGTGTAGCTTTATGTATGCAATAGTATGCACAAGGCCAGATATTGCACATGCAATGGGAGTTGTGAGCAGGTATATGAGCAATCTAGGAATGGAACATTGGAATGCAATAAAATGGATTCTTCGATATTTGAGAGGTTCTACTTCAAAGAAACTATGTTTTGTAGGAGAAAACTTTGCTTTAAAAGATATGTTGACTCTGATCTGGTGGGTGATATTGATAGCAAGAGTACTACAGGGTATGTTTTTACTGTAGGAGGTACTACAATCAGTTGGATTTCAAGACTGCAAAAGGTTGTTGTGCTTTCAACCACTGAAGCTAAGTATGTTTCTATTACAGAAGCCAACAAGGAGATGATTTGTTACAACATTTTCTAGAGGAATTGGGACAACAACACAAAGATAGCCCTTTATACACTGATAGCCAGAGTGTCATTCATCTTGTTAAGAACTCATATTTTCATTCAAAAACTAAGCACATACATCTCAAATACCACTTCATCGGACAGTCAATTTTGGAGGATGGGCAGTTGAAGCTGGAGAAAATCACACAAGTGAGAATCCTACAGATATGTTCACAAAAGTAGTTACATAGAAGAAACTGATTTCCTCATCAGGTTTCGTTGACCTTCTCGATTGATAATGGTGGACATAAGAAACCAACTAGACTTGTAATCCAATGGGAGCTGCAAGTGTAGCGATGTCCTCCAAGATCAGTCTCCAAGTGGGAGATTGTTGGTATGTGGCGATTGATAATGCAATTATTGTATACTCATAACGTATCTTTGTCGAGGTTCATGGCTGGGCTAGGCTCCAAGTGGGGGTTTGAGGGTGGCAGCCCTTGATAGCGAGGGTTCGAGAGCAATGGCCCTTGACGGTGGGGGTTTGGGGGTAGTAGCCCCTGATAGCAAGGTTCGGGGGTGTAGCCCCTGAAAAAAAAATTCTTGTTAACATGTCAAGGTTTTCCCGCTGACACGTCAAATGAAAAAATGAATTTGTAAAAACCCTAATTCTGGAAGCTTCCTAAAATCTTGTTATAAGCGACTGGGATGTAAGTTGCAGTGTGTGTAATTTACAAGATTGTAATTGCTTTGCATTGGATAATAAAATCATTGTGTGGCTAAGTTTCTGTGGATGTAGCCCATATTGGGTGAACCACGTTAAATCTCTATGTTGATCTCTTTTATGTTATTCTCCATTGTTATTTTTGGGTTATTTAATCTGCATATAATTGTTAATGTTTATTGCTCTAATCTGCCTGAATCCTAACATATGACACCATGGATAAGTATTCATAATGAAAACCTATTTGTATGCATCATGTATAATAGTCAATATCCCTCTTATTTATAAGCATCCTGCACACTTAGGGGCATTGATCTTGCATGCCCATTCACCCACCCACTGCTATCTTTTGAAACATGTGTAGAATAAGGGATGATAGTTTGAAAAATGCTTTAAAAAAACCTCTGGTACATTCCCTAACATTACTATGGCATTATGATGTGAATATTTTTGCTTTAGTGTCCATTGGTCCTTTAATCCTAATGATATATTTGTACCTTTTGTGGCATGACCCCTAGCTACTTACAATCCTCATATCACAAGAAAAAACAAACATAATGTCATATTAGGAAGCTTAGATCCTCAAGGCTCACAAAATACCCATTTTTAAACTTTAGTCAACTTATATCACCATGGTTTGGATGACCCATCTAGAGCAATTGTTATCATGATATTACAAACTTAGGGGATGCAAGGCACCTTGGCTATGTTAATTTTATCATGCTTGGTGTTCTTATGGCATACTTCCCTAAGGATGTCATAGTTCTTTATAGTAATTTTCATCTTCAAGTTATAATTGATGGGTCTTATCTTGTCTTTTATCTTTATTATTATTTTTTCATGCATTAATGGTGTATTTGTTTTCTTTTATCTTTTTATGTATTATTTCAAGTAATTCCTTTTATGCAAATGGAATGTTTTCATCACAATCTATTATATCATGATGCATAACATCTACGCAAAATCAAAAGTTGTTCAAATACATTAGAATCTCTTCATAGATTCCCAATGTGTGCCTATACTTAAACACTTTAGGAATATATTATTCTACTTCATTTCCATTTCTATCATCATAATCCATGATAAAATACCCCCACATATTCATGATAATCTAATATGTCCATCATCTCTACCTAATTCATTTATACTTACCCCACCTATCTTAATCCTTCTCCGCGTCTCCATCTTATCCTTTCCATCCTCATCCATTTCTTAAGTTTGTAGCTATTCACCCCTTCACTACTTTCAATTTCATTTATTTTGAGAGAACAATAATGTTCTTCAAACCCAATCATCCTCTTAAGGGGCCATTGTATCATCCAATTCAATTCCAAATTCATTCAATTTAAAATCTAAAATCTATCTATGTGTTGAAGTATCCTTCCAATCCAATATTAATTCATCTTTACTTTATTTTGGGGATATATCATTTCCACATCAAGAATGTCCTCAATCAATCCTCCCATTGTTCTTGGGATATATCATTCTCACATCAACAATATGTTAATCAACCAATCCTCAATTTTTCATATTTGACACATCATCTATCACCAAGGGCCTATATCTATTTTTTTGAAATGACGTTGAGTTTTTTAGTCACAACGTCATTTGAAAGAAGCAAAAAAATCATACATTGAAATCTCACATGTGATCATCTCCACACCACTTCTACCACCATGACACCTAATAGCTTTTTTCTCATTAAAATAATTTATCTTATTTAATCCATTTTATTAAAATTAAATTGATTAAATAATATTTATTATTAAGTTAGATTAAATAAATATATTTTTATAATTATTAAATATTAAAATAAATTTATTATCCACAAATAATAATAAAAACATGATAAATCAATCAAATCAGATACAAATCAAATTAGATAACAAATCAAATCAAAATAACTTAATAATTTCATTGAATAAGTAAATGAACTAATGAGTTAAAAATTGATGCTACCTCTTCACATCCACTTCACTTTTAACTGAGATTAACTTATGATCCAAAATCAAATCCTAGTAATTCATTCATTTCATCAAAAATTTACAAGTTGATATCAAATCCATCAATTTCATCCTGATTTGAAGCAAGTATATGTTGTCAAACTAAATAACAAATATTTTATTATTTATAGAGCACACTCATTTGTCAAGAGATATTGCATTATGTTTATAGATTCATCTTATACTCTATAGAGGTGAACATGTGAATTAATTTGAAATTTACAATTTCATTTATGAATTTTTTTCTTTTGTTTGAATTTTCATCCAGTTATACCATCTATAAAACATAATTACAAATATAATCTTGTCCAAAATAAATAAATTGATGATAAGATAATGAAACAACAAAGTGATGTAGATTAATATAAGATGATTTTATAAATTGCAACCTGACAATCCCTTCCTGAGAAACTGGAACTCTTTATTTATTAATATGACGAAGTCAAGGAGTTGACAATAAAACTAATTGATACACCAAACAAAGTGATGTAACATAATACAAGATGAATTTATGAATTGTAACCTGACAATCCCTTCCTAAGAAAATTCTGTATTTAATAGTATGAGGAGGTCAAGGAGTTGACAATAGCGAACATTAAATCAATAAACCAATTGATTCACCAAACCAGGCTCACTTTGATGTGAACCTCTGCATTCAAGTCCTTGAACCAGTCTTCACTCCCAAGTGTATGCTCTTTTCAGCAGTTGCTGACCTCACAATCCCTTCCTCAAAAACTGCGACTGTATATTTAAACAATCTGTAAACTAATCTTTATTTGGACCAACATTAACAAAAACATCGATTACGATGCTTGAATGCAGTTTGCTTGTGATGATACAGTATTCCTTTCCTCCCAGATAAACCTTTTTTAAACAAACCTCTTGAATCTCTTGAGAAAAATAAGTGTTCTTATTGATTGTTCAATTTCTGAATTCTCTTGGTATAAGCAGAGAGAAGTTGGAAAATCTTATATTGTGTACCCTTCTTTGAAAATGTGTGTCAATTCAATCCAAAATAAATGCTGTGAAGAAAATATGCATTGGACATTAATAGTATGCCAAAGTCAGTTTGACTCACCAATTTCTATGAGAAATAAATAGCAATTGACCATCTGCGTCATAAGACTTTTCTTCTGGTTTTATTTTACCATTCTCATTTCCATTATTTTTTCTATTTCAATCAATAGAAGTTGTAAACTCCAAGGAAGAAAATAGAGAATGGATGTGCATTGGAAATCTATAAGGACTGGAGAAAATGATAGTCTGTCATTAATGCAACTCTCACAAAAGATCTTGGACTTCAACTATTGATGACATGGTGTGATGAAGTACTGAGAATCTCCCTCGCCCCAACAAAAGAGAGTGGGTTCAAACTTCAACCACAAAAGATCTGCTGACTTTTTTTTCACTGTTGATTTCTTTAGCAGTGCAGGCCTCAGTTCTCCATGCCACACGATGTAAATACTGTGTGAGCGAAGAACACATGGAATATAAAACTTATAACATTTTGGTTCCTGTGTGCAATTTTTCTTCAATTGGTGAGAATAATTGTTATTTTTAATATTTTTATTTGGGAATAGGTTATATGGTATGAGAAGAGTTTAAGTAGTTAGTACATTGAGATTAATACATGCTATTTATAGTGGAAGTGGGTTTTATATATAAACAATCAACGCATTGATTCTAATGTATCTATTTTTTATAAGAGATTGCATAGTATGATTTCATTTGTGGACTAAGTTGTATGACATAACTTAGTCTCATCTTTCAAATTCTAAATTTTCTTTTGTAGGGTTGACTCTTCTAGAGTATGGTTATTATTCTATAGGCCCATGCACCAAAGTGTATCAAGGAACATGTATTTAAGGACATCATCTAGCTTGTTAGAATCATCAACTATCAACATCACATACACACAAAGAAGACACCCAGAATTTAATGTCTTTATCTCATTAGTCTTTGAAATTCCTTCAAACTTTGTTGCATCAGTCTTTGTCTTAGACATGTCTCAATCACATTAATCTTAGTTGTATCTACATTACATTATTGCTTGGCATATTTTCTAAGTTTAAACAACTTTTATGGGATTTGACTACTATCTAGAAAGTCAAAGGTCTTTCCTCCTTCCTATAGTAGGCCCTATTGTGCATCTTAAAGATGGGTATACAAGGCACAAATTGGATCATTTCTAAACTAGGTGATGACAAAATGATAGACCTATGCTTCATATTTCATTATGACAAAATACAAATTTGTCATGGAGCTCTATTGCAAGGTCGTGATCCTTGTTTTGTGCTTGATAGTTTGTTAATCACATCAATCAATCAACAATAAGGTCAACATTTATATTACACGAAAATTAGAACACCCCCCCCCGCTCTCTCTCACGCGCACGCACAACTCATAACACTTTGTTTTCTAGGTGTAAACTAATATGTTGTTAATTAGAATGAAGCCTAGATCACATAGTGTAGGAAAGCATAAATTTTCTTCACATACATTGGTGAACCCAACACTTCAACATTTATCCTTTTAGGGTAGTTTTTTGTTAAACTATTAATTACAATTTATCATCGTGATTATATTTTTCAAGCCATTCTATTTAGATTTGCATGCCAAATAAATTACTAGGACTTTTAGGTTCCCTTTGTCTACATTCCAAGTTGAAACCAATGATAACTTTAAAAAACCCCTCTAAAAAAATATTAAAAATCCTAGTGAATCTTATACACATGCAATAATTTTTGTGGTGAATATATGTCAATTTTGGGAGAGAAAATCATGGTATTTAAAAATATATATATTTGTATTGTTGGTTTTTGCTGGAGGACTTTTTCACAACTTTAAAAAATGAAGTGGCAATTTTTTTTAAAATGGTTTGTATTATTGGCTTTTACTTGTGAATTTGCCCATAATTTAAAAAAAGGGTCATAGCAATTTTTTTAAGTTTGCTTGTATTGTTAATTTTTGCTATCAAAATTTCTCATGATTTTAAAAATAATAATATGGATAGCAAAAATATTATATTCTAAATGATAAACTTTACATTTTGACAAACATAGATCAAGGGCTTAAATTATATTTCTAGGATCAACAAGCCTTTAAATGACACATGCTTGTAGTGCCATAGAATTCAGCTACAACTATTAGATCAAAATGGAAATAAATGACAATAAATAAAATATTATATTATATAATTAATATATAATATCTAAAAGTTTGTAGCCAATCTTGTTTTCATGATGTGCAATTAATGACTCCCTTCAAGTTCAAAGATGACATTTATATGGCTATTTATTCTCAAGCATATCTTTTTCATTATGTTGTTGGTTGGGTTGAAGACATAAAGTTGTAGAACCGTTATTTTTCTTCTAATCAATTATTTGTGCATGCATCATTTGAAATGTAATATTTAGATGAATTATCGTTTCACCATTAGAAAGTATCAATATGTCAACAAATAGTGGAGCTCACACCAAAGAAAAAGGATTTTGAAATATTTTGTTTTTATAATGTTTATATCATAACACTTCTATATGTATGGTGATTGATTGTTTTATATTTGTCATCCTTCTCACTTCAACTAGGTTATTAGTCATATTAACATATTAATGACATTTAATTACTTCATGAATTGGTTTGTCTCATCTCGCCTCTAGTGAGGAATGTATTGGAAGATCTCAACATGAGAAATTAAAGTTTCACAGTAGAGGTTGTATAGAGGCTACAATGAAAGAATATTAAAACCATCCTACACTCAAATCTTCAATTGTAAGATATTCATAAAAAAAAGATACAAATTTATATTTTAGGTTGATGAATATATTCAATACAAAAATCATCATGCTTCATGCAATTAAATTGGTGTTGGGGGAGACTTTCCTATCCTCAACACATTAATATCATATAAATATAGACATTAGGATTGTAGTTAAGTTCCTAATTAGGTCGTGGTGGAAATGCAAGAAAAAAAAAAGGTAATGTGGTTGTTGGCTTGGGTTTCCATCTTGGCATGGGGACATGGCCTTTTATCAACCTTCCATACGGGTCTATGGATGGAAATGGGGGATCGAAAGTGGCCAATTTTTTTCTGAAATTAGTAAAATATTATCTTGGATGAGAAAATGAAGATAGCCACACTCAAAATTTGAAGATGTGACAAGAACAAGAGTCATAGTGCTTAGAATCTACTTTCTAAACTACTATTTTTTTAAATAGTGGATATTAAGATGTTAAAATAGAGGGAGCAAATAAATTGATCATGTTTTTGTCAAAAAATATAACATAGTGTCCAATATGCTCCTCATAAAATGTTTATTTTTTTCAATTATTTCAAGCATTGCTTTGGTGGAAAATTAGTTAACATCGTGTAGTTTATGCTTGATTTTTTTGCTGATTTATTAATTAATATATGAATTTATTAATTTTAAAAATGGACACATCTTGAAAATGGAAAATTGAATGTGCTCCCCCCTATTTTTTTGAAAACTTTTAAAATGTGTATAAAATAGAGTGTAGATTGTAAAAAATCAAATCAAATTTAGATGAATGCATAAAAAATGACACAAAAATACTATACATAGGTTTTTGACAAAAAAGAAAACATTGACAAAAGAAATTCAAGACCAAAACACTAACTATTAGAAATGTAGAAAAAAAATGATATAGTTAGAAAGGTAAGGGAGAGCTTCACATTATTATGGTATTTTTCAAATCAACATTGAAATATGTGTAAACCAAATGGAGAGCATGCTCAATATTTAGGTGTTTTTCTACATTTTGTAGAAAACACAACTTTGGACATTGACAATGAAGTCCAACCCTTTGGATCGGTTTCCCAAAGAAAATCCAACCCTAATGATTAGAAATATCCAAAGCAACAAATAACATGAATGCATTACAACACAACCACACTATAATGTGAGTGCATTTCTTTGTAAATATTAAATGGTCAAAAAACATGCGCATCCCATGAGTTTTGGCCCACATGCTCTATTTTATCATATAAATTGCACTTTCTCTAACATGTAGAAACAATACTCTTCATAATTTTGATAAATTTTAATCATTGTTTGAAGAATATATCACATTTTCTTCTTTCATAATCATAGAAGATCAAAGTACATGTTTTTAAATTGATAGTTTGATTGATTATTTTCATGTTTTATCTTACCATTCTTTTTCTATTTCAATCAATCGAAGTTGTAAACTCAAGGAAGAAAATAGAGAATAGTGGTGCATTGGAAATCTATAAGGACTGGAGAAAATGATAGTCTGCCATTAATGCAACTCTCACAAAAGATCTTGGACTTCAACTATTGATGACATGGTGTGATAAGTACTTAGAATCTCCCTCGCCCCAACAAAAGATAGTCGGTTCAAACTTCAACCACAAAAGATCTGCTGGATTTTCTTTCACTGATGATTTCTTTAGTAATGCAGGCCTCAGTTTTCCATGCCACACGATGTAAATACTGTGTGAGCGAAGAACACATGTGAATATAAAACATATAACATTTTGGTTCCTGTGTGCAATCTTTCTTCAATTGGTCATCATTTTAAAATAATGAACAGTTGATAAGGAAACGCCAATCCCTCGACCATTTTGTCCTTTCTAAAAGTTAAGACTTTGCTTTGTAATTGTAAGAGATAAAAGAGCATACCCTGCACTTTCAGACCCATGTGTTTTTTATTTGTCTACAGTAGATGGATATAGTCATTAATTTGATTAATTTTGCCATATTAATTGGTATTTATTTTAAACATATTAATTTGATGAATCTAAGAGAAACAATGGCATACAAAAAATTAGGACATTATATAATCTAACAATCTACCAACCCAAAGTCAAGGAAGTTTGAAGTTAAATTGCTTCAACAATTTTTGCTCAATCATAATACAAGGATCCAACTGCCATGAACTTCTTTTGGAACAAGAGAGATTTCTAAGATCACCAATAGAACCTTTATCCAATCCTAAAACCTTTAAAGAAAAAACCATAATTATATAGTCTATAGGAGCTTTCCCCCTGTTTTCATCCTTTTGTATCCTCAAAGGAAATAGTACACTCCTTAGCAGTAGCAAACTTAAGTTTCATTTTCCTCCAAACAAGATGGTGTTTCTTGATGCTTGAGCAACTAGTAGTGGCATAGCCCACTCTACAAAAACATTGGCAAATAACTGAAGAGTCTTCAAATTCAATCTGTTGCACCCACCAAACTCCAAATTTGAAAGATAAAGTGATTCAAGTAGGGAGAACCTTGTTTTCTTCCACAAGCACCCAAAATGTAGCAAACAATAAATACTTCTTGAATTTAGTGACCTTATCAACAGTAAAGCATAAGTATTGGCAATAAGTATGAAAACCTCTTCATCCTTAAACTACAATGACATCCTCGATAGTTTAACCCAAATAAGGAACTTAATGGAGTCATCCTTCAAAGAGTTAAACCCTAGGGACCAATTTTTTAAATTAGTTGTTATTGCATTTATTTGTTGAGAATAATTATTATTTTTAATATTTTTTATTTGGGATTAAGTTGTATGGTATGGAAAGAGCTTATGTAGCTGGTATGTTGTAGTTAATTTGCATTGGTTATTTATAGTGGAAGAAGGTTACACATGTAAAGAACCAATGCATTGACTTCAATGCACTGAATGCTTATAGGAGATTGCATAGTATAGCTCAATTTATGGATTGAGTTGTATGACATAGCTTAGTTTCATCTTTCAAACTTTAAATTTTCCTCCTTACGGTTAACTCTTCTAGAATATGGTTGTTAGGCCCAAAAACAAAACATTCTCAAGTTGAATATCTAGGAACATGTATTTAAGGACAAATATCCTAGCTTATTAGAATAATCACATTTCAGTATCACATACACACAAAGAAAACATCCAAATTTTAATGTCTTTTTCCCATTATCCTTAGTCACATTTCAAATTCATTCAAACTTTGTTCCATTAGTCTTTATCTTAGACAAGCCTCAATCACATAGGTATTAGTTACATCAACATTATATTCTTGCTTGGTATATTTTCTAAGTTTAAATAACTTGTATGGGCCTTGACTACTATCTAGAAAGTCGAAGGTCTTTCCTCCATCCTATAGTATGTCCCATTGTGCATCGTAAAGATGGGTATAGAAGACGCAAGTAAGTTGGATCATTTCTAAACTAGGTGATGACAAAATGATATACCTGTGCTACATATTTCATTTTGAGCAAGATAATTTTTCATGGAGATTTTTTGCAAGATCTTGATCCTTGTTTTATGCTTAGATCCTAGATTTTGATAGCTTATTAATCACATCAATCAATCAGCAATAAGGTCATCATTTATATGACACCAAAATTAGAAAAATCTCTCTCTCACACACACACAACTCATAACACTTTGTTTTCTAGGTGTAAACTAATATGTTGTTAATTAGAATGAAACCTAGATCACATATTGTAGGAAAGTGGTGCAGGAGCACCTTGACAAAATTATGCCTCCATGGAGAAATTTTGAAATTTGATGCAATTTTGATGTCCTAACATTGTAACAAGGTCATGTTGATCATATTGTACATGTTTGAGTCATTAGGAGGTCAATATGTCATATTTTGAGAAAATGTAAGAAATGTAAAAGTTGTCACACAAAATTGTGAAAATTGAGAAAAATTGTGAGATAGGGAAGGTGAAAGGTCATTAGTGCTTTGGGTCATTCAAACCAATTAGAAACTGAATGGACAAGGTTGTAAATACCTTTAAAAAGGCCTGTTGGATATTGGAAAGAGTGTGGGTGATTGAAGATTTGAGTATTGAATGAATAAAAGCACTAGTTTTCTGTATTTTCTTCAGAAATTCTCTATTTTCAAGCCTTGTACGGCCCTGTACAGAAATTAAATTGTTTCCTATTGTTTTTAAGTGATATATATTTCAATCACCTTCCATTTTATTCTTGTTTCATGCAATTTGAATGGATTTTGAGAAGTTTCTTGTAATTTTTCTACAAACTGTGAAAACCCTCTGTTAGGGTAAGCAGAGTATATTAAAAATTGTGTTTCTCCTGCTTGCACAGGTGGAATCACCTAGAATTTGGTGGAGACAATCATGGTAGCATCTTTTTTAACATTCTTGAAGTTTTAGACCAAAAGAATAAGGTTTTTGTACAAAAAAAAATGAAATTCCTATCTGAAAATCTGTGTGTTGACTGGTAAAACAGAGTATCAAGAAGCTACAATCTAGGGTTTGCATAAAGGCTTTATGAAATGGGAATATGATGGATTTTTAACCTTTAACAGGTCAAAATTGAAGTTTTTCAATCATTTTTTTGGAGAAATTGATAGTGGGGATATTATAATCAATAAGTCCCATTTGTTGTGAAGGCCTCATTAAGCCTAATACAGTCTGAGACAGCAATTTTTCAAGGAGATGTTCCAAAGGACTTGGCACCCATCCTGAAATATGTTTTGAATAAGGAAAATGGGTATCCAAATATATGATTTATTTTGAGTTTCTGTGTATAGTTTGGGAGGAAAAGTCTGACAATCCCTTAAGAATGTCTAAAACGTTGAGGGCGGTTTAAGGATGCATAACCAAAATGAAGGAACTGTGTTCTTGGGAATTTGTAAGGGGTTCAATCATGTTGTATCAATCCTAGTGAAGTTTTCTCAAGCATAGAGTTGGTTATATATGCATGGAAAACAAAAGTTGTGTTTGAGTGCCATGGAAGCACATTTAGGACAGTCAATGAGTGAATGATGAATAAAGGAAAGGGCAGACCTTGGTGAAAGTTTGTTTCAGTTGAATTAGTATTTTTGACGAATAGGAAGGCATTGTGAAGCCTGATTTGTGTCAGAGAAAAATGAAAACTCAGATTTGTGCCATTGTTTCATAGTGAGTTTTTTGAAGGGAAATATAGTTGAACAAGTGTGTCAAGAAAGGTGTTGATTTCTTTATAGTAAATTTTTGGTTGTGTGGCTTGTAAGTGCCATAGTTGCACTTTGAGGACAGTTTGGTATAAGTGGACTAAAACAGATGTTTTAAGGGATTCGATTGATTTGAATCAGTCATTATAAGTGGATTAAGGTGTTTTAAAGGTCCTATTGAGTTTTGGAACTCTAATTGCTCAGTTTAGTGTTTGAGATCAAGGATTTAGTGAAGGGAAATGTTTTGAGTTTTGACTAATGAGAGTGAGTGAGTTTTTCTTCCTCTAATCTTGCATTAGAAAGCATAAATTATCCTCACATATATTGTTGAACCCAACACTTCAACATGTATCCTTTTAGAGTAGATTTTTTTAAAACTATTAATTATAATGTATCATAGTGTGCATTATTGTGCTTGTCAAGTCATTCTATTTAGATTTACATGCCAAAGAAATTACTAGGACCCTTAGGTTCCCCTTGTCTAAGGTCTAAGTTGAAACCAAGGAAAACTTTTAGAAGCCCCTCTAAAAAAAGATTAAAAAGCCTAGTGAATTTTAGACACATGCAATAATTTTTATGGTGAATATATGTCAATTTTCAAAGAAAAAAACATGGTATTTTTTTTAAATGTTTGTATTGTTGGTTTTTGCTAGTGAACTTTTTCACAATTTAAAAAATGAAGTGACAATTATTTAAAAATTAGTTTGTATTATTGACTTTTACTAGTGAATGTGTCCACAATTTAAAAGAAATCATAGCATTTTTAAAAAATTTGTTTGCAATGTTAATTTTTTTATCAAATTTATTATGATTTAAAAAAATATATGACTAAACTTTACATTTTGATAAACATATATCAATGGCTTAAATTATATTCTTGGGATCAACAAGTCTTTAAAAGACACATGCTTGTATTGTCATAAAATTCAACTACAGTTATTAGATCAAAATGGAAATCAATGATAATAAATAAAATATTATATTATATAAATAATATATAAAATCTAAAAATTTGTAGCCAATCTTGTTTTCATGATGTGGAATTAATGACTCCCTTCAAGTTCAAAGTTAGACATTTTTTTGGTTGTTTACTCTCAAGCATATATTTTTTGTTACACCATTGGTTGAGAAATGACACATCTATATTGGCAAGTCTCATTACGACACTTATAAAAAGCGTGTTCAATAAAGCAGAGATTTTTTTTGTATAAAGGTAATATCTAATGATTGGTGCAAGATCTCAAGATCATCATTCTAACAACTTGAAATTAGTACACTATTAAGTAAAAAATTAGTGAACCGACCTAGTTGTTTCAACTCAGTTGGTAGGCCTAGGGATATTTTTTAAAGTTTATAGAGACTATGGAAACTATTAAAGATAATTATAAGTTTTCATATACATGTTGCAGAAACACTCCTTTGAGATATGTCTAAATTGACACTTTTTTCTAATAGAACCATTGATCAAAAGATGGCATATTAGAGGAAGTGGGTCCTAATTTTAATAAAGAAAAAATGGTACAAGTTGAAGACATAAAGTTGTAGAACCGTTATTTTTCTTCTAATCAATGATGTGCACATCGTTTGAAAGGTAGTATTTTTATGAATGATTCTTGTTTTTCCATTGGACAAGTATCAACATGTCAACAAATGATGGAGTTCACACCAAAGAAAAAGTATTTTGAGATTTTTTTTTTTTTAATGATGTTTATATCACAACTCTCCTAATACATGGTGATTGATTGTTCTATATTTGTCATCTTTCTCACTTCAACTAAGTTATTAGACATATGAATGACATTTAATTAATTTATAGGAATTTATTTGTCTCATCATGCCTCTAGTGAGGAATGTATTAAAATATCTCAACATGCGAAATTAAAGTTTCATGATAGATGTTGTATAGAGGCTACAATGAAAGAATATTAAAACCATCCTACACTCTAATTTTCAATTGTAAGATATTCATAGGAAAATAGATACAAATTTGTATTTTAGGTAGAAGAATATATTCAATACAAAAATCATTATGCTTCAAGAAATTAAATTGTTGTTGAGGGAGACTTTTCTATCCTCAACACATTAATACCATATAAATATATACATCTCCTTGATTTTCATTATGCTTTTGGATGTAGGTAAATCTAAGGAGGACAATAGTATTGTAGTCGAGTCCCTAATCAGGTTGTGGTGGAAATGCAAGAAAAGGAAAATTTGCGTGATGTGGTTGTTGGCTTGGTTTTCATCTTGGCATGGGACATGGCCTTTTATCAACCCTTCATACGAATCTGTGCATGGGAATGGAGGATCAAAAGTGGCCATGTTTTTTGTTGAAATTAGTAAAATATGATCTTGGATGAGAAAATGAAGATAGCCACACTCAAAATTTGAAGATGCAACAAGAACAAGAGTCATAGTGCTTAGAATTTACTTTCTAAACTACTATTTTTTTAAATAGTGGATATTAAGATGTTCAAATAGGGGGAGCACATAAATTGCTCATGTTTTTGTCAAAAAAATATAACATAGTGTCCAATGTGCTCCCCATAAAATGTTGATTTTTTTTAATTATTTCAAACATTGTTTTGGTGGAAAATTAGCTAACATCATGTAGTTTATGCTTGATTTTTTTGCTAATTTATTAATTAATATATGATTTTTATTAATTTTTAAAATGGGCACATCCTAAAAATAGAAAATTGAATGTGCTCCCCCCTAATATTTTTGAAAACTAATGAAGAATTATTTTTTAAATATGTTGTCTATGCCTATGCATATTCTATTTGGTTCCAATTCTCATATTATAGCCTCATAAAACCATTCCCACTTTAGGTTATAACTAATTATTTGCTACTTATAGCTAGTGGGTAAATAATTCAAAGCACATGCTTTATTCTCAAATGGATAGTGTTATCATCTTTCCTAGTCTTCACTATTTCTATGTCTAGTCTTCACTATTTCTATGTGCTCATGATTCCAATAATCCCTTTTCATATCCCTTGTTTTCCCTATGACCACTAGCTTTCTTCTATCGACATGCTCTACACCACTTTTTAAGGACAAAATTCAATTTTTATGACAATATATAATAGTAGGAAATCATCTCTCACATAGTTTCTTTCATACTTGTTTTCAAGATGCATCATCCCTTCAACCAAGTTAAGACTTACCTTCACCATCCCACAACCTATCACTTGTATCATCCTCAATAAACATGTTAACCAAACATGAAGAGTATATGACATGCAATGTGAATGATTTATATTCAGAAGAACCTACCATGACACCTTTGGTCATTTTTCATCCTATAAATAAAACCTTTCCTTCAACTCATTATTAATTTAAATATTTTATGTGTGGGTTGCACATGGGAAATATATAATATTTGGGAAACTTAGTATCAAAAAGTAGATGTGGGGTCAATGGTATTGTGAACTCATGGTTTTGAGTCACATGGTTTTACTTTACCACTTGGTTGTATTTGTGTGATCTTGATTCTATAAAATCAAACACATGTTTAGTGGTTGAAATTGACTAGTCGGGGTTTTGGCTTGGTTTTCATTGTATTGAGTCTTCTTCTAAAGAATGCATATGTTAAGCATGGTATAGGATGTTTGTCCATGCATGCTTGGACACATGGAGGATGCATTAGAGAGGCTTGGTGTTTCAAGATTATTCATGGAGACTTTGTAAGTGTATTTTAATGTTTCATTGTTGAATAATACATTTAGTTTGGATGAATTAGCATTTATTTTAGTTGTTATTTTTAGTAACGCGGGTTTCTTTTATGACAACATCTTGGAGCCTTTGTTATCACTTGGATAAATGATGTTTGAGTTTTTTGGATTGTTTCATTTTCACCTTGGCTTGTTCCTCTTCTTCCATGGTGACATGTTGGAGGATGAAAAGATTTATTTCTTTATATAGTGGACATCTTGGATGTTTTTGTAGGTATCTTGATGGACCACGAGAGAATGTTGGAGATTCATGTGATTTCATGTATGGATATGATGATGTATTTCATTTATTTACCCTTATGCAATGTATACAACAAGAGGGTGAATGTTAGGAAAGGGGTTGTACACCTTACATAATATTGGATTAAGTTAATTATATAAAATAATTATTTATTTATCGTGCATCCTAGATGATGTGTTTAGCCACATTAAATATTTATTTGGGTCTACTTGTAAAGTTGTATGTAACATTGGGTTAGATATTTTGTGTGTGAATTACACATGGGGAATATGTAATATTTGGGAAACTTAGTGTCAAAAATTAAATGGTTTTGTGAACTCAAAGTTTTGAGTCACGAGGTTTTACTTTACTACTTGGTTTTATTTGTGTGATCTTGATTCTATAAACGAAAACACATGGTTAGTGTTTGAGGTTGACTAGTTGGGGTTTTATCTTGGTTTTGATTGTATTGAGTCTTCTTCTGAGGAGTTCATATGTGAAGCATGGTGTGGGATGTGTGGATACATTCTTCGACACGTGGAGGATGCACTAGAGAGGCTTGTTTTTTTATGAGTATTAATGGTGGCTCTATAAGCATATTGTAATATTTCATTTCTAAATAATACATTGAATGTGGATGCTTTTCGAGGCTGGGTTTTTTCCTCTATGAGGGTTTTCCTAGCCCGTATATCTTTTGTTATCTTGTGATATGCCTTTTATCTTTGCATATAGTTATTTTGTAAACTTGCATGCATATTTTTCTCTCATGGGGTTATGCAAGACACGATTTGATCAAAATGTATGATTTTTCAAACACCGGCATCCCCTCCAATCCCATCCCACTAATCTCTACTAATCCATTCTATTTTCTAGTATCCTCTTCTATTCATATCCCAGTGTACCCTCTCTTATTTCACCTTATATTTCATTATCCGCTCTTGTTCTTGTTCCTTTATCCCTTCTATTTTAGACCACCTCCCTCTACTTTTTATCTCATACAAACCCTTACAATAAACATTTCCTTCCACTCATTATTGACTAGATCTCTTTTCCATTACTGCTACACACCTCAATTGCCCACTTCATGTCATATAGTCAAACTCTAGACACCACTTAGCTAATTCTATGTTCCATTATTCCCTACTAAACCCATCCCACTAACTAAGCTAATAGTTCACCTCAAGGTTTGTTATCTTACATTATTCTATCCCATTAAACTCTACAAGTTCATTCTATGTTCCATTATCCCCTCTTGGTCTTATCCCATTATCTTATATCTTAATGTCCCCTATGTTCATTTATTCCCTCACAATACTATCTCATTAAAATCTAACAATTCACCCTATGTTTCATGATCCACTCCTAGCCCATCCACTAATCTCTTTTGTTCCATCTTATTTTCCATCATCCCCTTGTACCCCCATCCTAGTGTACCCTCTCTTATTTCACCCTATGCTCCATTATCCCCTCTTTTTATTTTCTCTTTATCCCTTCTATGTTATACCGCCTCCCTCCATACTTCATCATATACACATACCTTACAAGAAAACTTTCCTTCAACTCATTACTGACTCTCTTCTCTATTACTACTATAAACCTCAAGATCCCACTTCATTTCCTATACTCAAAATCTAGACATCTCCTTATTCACCCTATATGTTCCATTATTCTCTCTTAATCCCATCCAATTAGCCTCTAATATTTTACCCTATGTTATATTATCTTATCTCATTTCATTAATCTCTACTAATCCATTCTATGTTTCACTATCTCCTCTTGGTCTTGTCTCATTATCTTCTCCTAATTCACCCTATGCTCCTTTATTCCCTCCTAATCCCATTCCCTTAGCATATGAAATTTCACCATATTTTCTTTTATCCCCTCCTATCCCATCTCACTAATCTCTACTAGTTCATCTTATGTTACATTATCCCTTTCTACTCCCATCCCATTGTACCCTTCTTATTTCACCCTATGTTCAATTATCCCCTATTGGTCTTTGTCTATTTATCCATTATATTTTATACCACCTCCCTCCATATTTCATCCTATATGGATACCCTTACAAGATGCCTTTCCTTCCACTCATTATTCATCAACTCTCTTCTCCAGTACTACTACATATCTCAATAGCCCTCATCACAACCTATATAGTCAAAACCTAGAAACCTCCTAATTCACCCTATGTTCCATTATTCCCTTATAATCCCATCCCATTATCCCCTCTTGGTATTGTCCCATCATCTCCTCTTATTATTGTCCCATTATACCCTCCTCATTCACCCTATTCCTATATATCCTTCTAATTGTATCCTATTATCATCTCTCCATTCATCCTCGGACCCATTATCTCCTCCTAGCTAACATTATGATATATTTTATCCTCCCCATCCAATTTCATCACATGATTATAATTCTCTTTACTTATCATGTTGTCTCTTTGCACCCATATCTCATCACGTTAATATAGTTCATCATATCACCCCATACCTAACTCTTCTTATCTATAATTACCCTATGTGTAGTCTATTGTATTCACCAATAGAGCATAAAGTAGTTCTAATAACTATTTATTATAGTGGGAACCTTACCTAGAGTGTTATGGACCTAGTTTTTGATCAAAAGTTTGATGATCATACAACATCCATCTCATCTTCAACTTTAAGGAGAACCATTAGCCAAATGGTTTTTTTTGTTCATTTTTATGGCTCTACTTATTTTGAGATTGAAAAGGTGTACTTATGGATATCATAATTAGGGCATGAATAGCTATGTCCTATTTTTATTTCTTCATTTCTCTCTAATTTTCCTATCAATGATATCTCAAGGATCATAGTCCTTGATATTTTATATTTTTTGTTGGTAATTTTCATCATGGATCAGATTTTTTTCTTGTGGTTTTCATTGTGGATTAGTTTTTTTTGGTTTCATACTTTATCATAGCATTATTGGACTAATATTGATTTCTTACTCAACATCCTAATTATACACAAATTTGTGATGTGTAGAATTTAATATCATGCCAAAGAATGTTCAACCAAAGACTCAAACATTATAGGAGCATAAATTCAAGAATGTGAAAAAAAGATAATAAATGAGACAACTTTGTGAAAGTAAGAAATTGAACTCCATAGATGAAGATACTTTATCTTTACCAATTCAATTAGATCATGAAGGATCCATTCAGGGTATGAAAGAGAATAATTTAGAGAATTAAAGACAAGAAATAAAGAAACTTTATGCAATAAATAAATTCAATCCTAGAGTTGAAGGTAAATCCTCTTTTCCATCTCAATATGATGTTGAACAAATTCCTCAAATGTTTATTGAATTAATACATAGTAAAAAAATGATGATTTTTCACCTATTGACCAGTCTATTCAAAACACAATATATATACTAAAATTTGAAAATAAACAAAAAAATTCTTATGAAACAAATTTATGTAATGAAGCAAGTTTACCATTGAGAAAACCTCCTAAAATTTTATATGAAAAAATTAAAAACTTAATTGAAAATGATGAGAATTTTTTTAAATCAATGGTTGATAAGATTCATGAATATACTTGTAAAATATTTTTTTTGATTAAAAAGAAGGGAAATAATAAAATATGAAAAATATTTTTAGAACTTAAATAAAATATAAATATGTCAATTGTTTGTTGAAATGATGGACAATATTAAGTTTGGACTTGTAATGAATATTCTTGGCCTAAGACTATAAAATACTAATAATGAAAAATATATTGTACAAGATTTAATCAATGCATATGAAAGAGTGGGTTTAACTTCAAGAACCAAAGATAGTAATGTTACATGGTGTGTAATCACATAAACTATGTAAGTAACCAAAAAAGGAAGCATCATTTAATAAGTAAAATAATTCAAGCACTAAAAATAAGTACAAAAACCGATGAAATTCATTGGGAAGCATGAAAGAGTTGAGAACCCAAATAGAAATGAACTATCGGGATTCTATAGTAAACTTTCACAAACAAACAAAAAATCATAGTTGAAGTTTTAAAATCTCTAATATGGTTTTTTTAGTAAAATAACATAGGAGTTTCACCTAATCAAATATATGTTGTAAAAAGGAGAATTGATTGTTAAAACCATGAGCCACATCTAAAAAAAAATTGGATATAAACCCAACACAAATTTTTTCCAAATTGGAAGAGATATATCCTCAAATAAAAATATTCAAAGGTATTTTGAAAAGAAAAAACATTTTTATAACAAAATAAATCACACATGTGCAACTTGTTGTAGATTCCAAGTTGAATTTTCTACTCATTATGATGTTTTTTTGGCATATATGTGTAGCTTTGCATACTAATAAGATTTTACAATAGTGTATGATAGAAATCCCACCTAGATTGGCAAGACATTTTATTTCAAGAACTTTATGTGAAAGAGTGGATGGACAAATATTTCACAAGAAACAATATTTTGATAGAACTTGTGATAGTTGTGGTGGTTTGCAACATTTGAGAAATTTTGTACACATGGAGAATATAGATGTAATTGGAAAATAACTAGTAAGTTTTAGAAAATATAGGTCTGACATATACACTCTAAAAGATGGTAAAGAGGAAAAAACGAGTGAATTAGTGTGAAAAAAATACAAGTATATCAATTTATGTCTATCTTAAAAAAATATAGTGTATGAGTATGTGAGATGTACCACAAAACTCGATGGTTGGACTTGCAATTCAAGTTATGCAAGGATAAATTTCCTCTACATACCATTTTTCAATTGTTTACTTTGTAGATAATTATACACTACAAACACATAATGAGGTTCACTCATGGTACTACAACTTTACTCAAGTTGATCTATATTTATGCATATAGCAGCCATTCATGTACATGATAGTATAGAGGAAGATATAAGTATCTTGAGGAAGTATCATTTTATATTAGTGATGATTTCACATATTTTATAGAGTTTGTACAAGGTTGGTTTAAGTTATTCTATGCTAATTTGAGAACTAGGAATATTATATTTGGTCAAAATATCATATGGTTAGATTATTGTACACTGTAAATCAAGAACTTGGGGATATTTTATTAGTTGAGTAGGATGCAAAGGATGAGTGGTTTTTGGAATATATGGAATCTATCTAAGGTTGGGCATGAAAAATGGGAGCATGATGGAATAGGAGATTAAAATAAAAATCCTTAGTATGAGAAGAGTTGAAGTGCAATGATATTACGAAGTTGAAAGATGCAACATCCATTGTTGAATGGTGTAACTATACAATAGGTTTAAGTGATGAAGGTAAATCTATAGTTCATGCAAAAAAAATGGTTAGTAGAGGAAGTTAAAATTGGACCATATGAAGGCTATTTTACATTGATAGGATTGAGTGAGATCCACTCTTTTAAAATTTCAATTACATGTTCATGGACTATTCATATGAGGAAGATGACATTATTTTGTTCTTCATGTACATATTTTAATTTGAATGAGTGTGATTCAAAAGACTAGGTTGATGACTGGTGTACTAAAATTTTAAGCCTACTTGAAATGTAACAACTTCTAGGGGCACTACAACTCACCTCTGATTTTCACCATATTTCAAATCTAGTTCAACTAAATATAATAGATGTATTATTAAATTAAAATCAATATTTTATATTATTTTATAATATTTTTGTATCATTTATTGAATTAATCAATTATTAAATATTCAATTCAATGTAAGGCATGTTTATGTAGTTAATATAGATTAAGACAATGAAGAAGGAATGGATTATTATTTGTGTGATTATGTTCAGGTAAAAAAGAAATTGGAATCCCCTGTCATGAATGGAGCATACATTAAGTATCCTATAGGATTAGTGGTCGTTACTAGAATAGAACTTAGTAGATACCCAATGAAGAATTATAATGTGTGGTTGTTCAATGACTTTAACACGCATAGGGAAAAAAATCATTATTCTAATCTTGTTGTGGCAGCAAATGTTCAATTGATAAAATATGGAGGTGGACCATTGAATAATAACTTGTGAAAATTTTGCAAGTCTAACCATAAAGCAATACTTGACACCATTAAGAGTAGTTGATCCACATGATTAATTATAATGAATTGGTGGAATGGCACAAAATTTGTACATAGTTTGTAAGTATATTTTGTTCTTATTAATTATTTTATTTCAATATGTTATGTACTTGTTAGTCTAGGTCCTTGTTTTGACTATGTTGTGCACTTCTTAATTTCTTTGATTCTAAGTAAGTGATATACTTATTAATCTATGACTTCCATTTGAGAATTTTTGTACTTCTTAAAATTTAGGTTATTGGTGCCAAACAAGCTTCCACCTTCTTGTGGTTGGTGTTGTTAACAGATAATTTTATATTCTTGAAGCATAGAAAATATTTTTAATTTAATTAATTGAGTTGATCCCTAATGCCTTGGGTTTTCTAGTTGGTATAATTAGTTTGGTTTTATCCTCTTCTATCTCATCTCCATGTGAAAATAAACATAGTAGAAGTTTCAAGGTTATTTTATCCCCCTCTTTAAAATATATCTACTGAGTCGTGTTCCCATGTTAGGATAATGTATCCATAATGTACATATCAATATATTACACAATCTTATATGAAGGTGGGCTCAATATTTTACTCTTTACCTATTCACATACATACACATCCCTAAGTATTTATATGTGCCTTATCCATTTATCACATTGGATAATGTTTTTATTAAATTTTCAATTCATTATGAAGGTTCATTGTTACAAGACATATATATACCAAGCAAAATCCTTTTAAAGACCATATGGATTCAATGCAATACAAGAATGGAGAAAAAAGTATTGTCTCTTTTCTAGGAGAATTTTTTAATACATGTACACATCAATAAATTGTACAAATCCAATGATATTTCACATATGTCTTTTCTTAGACCCTATGACAATATAAAATATAATTTATAATACCTTATGCGAGTGATTGGAATTATATTTAGTAATTTGAATATATTTTTAAAATGGAAAGTTCCTAAAACAAACTTTATATGGAGGCCTTAAGAGTAGAAAATATAGTTTTCTTAAAACCTAGATTAAGATATATTAATATGTTCAAAGGATTTGAAATTAAAAAAAATATAAAATGTAAGAATGATATGCACTACTTATCATAGCCAAACTTATATTTTGTGTTTATTTTATTATTTTTCATCTCCAAACTTATGTTTTGTGTTTTTTTTGTTATTTATCATCTCCAAACTTATGTTTTGTGCTTATTTTGTTATTTATCATCTCCATACTTATGTTTTACATTTATTTTGTTATTTATTATCTCCAAACTTATTTTTTTATGTTCATGTTGTTATTTATCATCTCCAAACTTAGGTTTTGTGTTTTTTTATTTATCATCTTCAAAATAATGGCTAATTTCTATTTTTTATGTAGGTTACCAAGACATTAGATAATGTAGATGCATGGGGGTCCAACTAGTTATCCACCTATCACTATTTTTCCTTTCATATAGTGTCCTCTAATAGGGGAACTAAGCATTCCATATTAGCTAAGGGAAAAAATGGTGGATCAAGTATAAACGTGTGTTCACATTATCATAATTATGCATAGTACTTTATTTTCTAATGTGAAGCCAAGGTATGGATGACCTTGGAGATTGAATTTTATGGTTTTCAAATAGAGATTAGATATTTTAGTGCATGACCAGATGATATATAATGTTAATTCCATGGCCTTTACATTAAAAATTGAATTTGAAAGTTCTTGATCAAGTTAATGGTGATCATGGATAGGTTCTCTCTAAGTAGACATCTTAGTATGTGGTTCATTTAGTTCCTTAAGGGATAAGGATGATATGGTGATCATATTTCCCTATAGAATATTGTTTGATGTGTAGTCTCTATTATGGGTTCTCCTTGATATTTAGGGCACACATTATGGCATTCCATCATTCAAATTATAATACCAAGTTTATATGCAATGAAATTAAATGTGTTGATCAAAGTGTAAATTATTCTACATGATAGTTATTGTGGAGATCTATTAACAACAATGTGGATTGTGGTGGTTCCCTAATTTTAGTTACTCAAACATACACACATCAAAAATGATTGCATTAGGTTTCCACATGGCATAATCCTATAATATAATTTAAGTGTTCTTAGTAATTTGAGTTCAAATGATATGATAATTTTTTGATGAGGATAAGATCTTATGGCTCGTGCAATAGCATGGGTTTTTCTTGAGAATTTCATATTACCATTGTACTATTAGTTTTGATTAATTCATGTGGGCCCTCTTTGATTTATATTATTTATTTAGTGACCTCAATTAATGAAGACATATGTAGAACAATGTGTCAACCTATCACACTTACTAGGAGATGGAAAAGCTTCCAAGTTATTATTGATGTGTCATTGGATGGTTCCTAGTCATATCAACTCATGGTGGAAACCTTCTCCATATGACCATGAGTTCTCAGTGATATTAGAAAATGATATATTTATGTGATCTCTAGTTTATCTAAAGGGCTTCATAGTTCTTTCAACCCCACCCCTAACCTTGCAGACACTTGTAGGCAGTTTGGTAATAAAGAAATCATTGATGGACTGTTAGAGCCTCAAGAGGTTTTTGACATAATTGTGAATACAAAAGGCATGCAAGGGTTTGTTGAGACACCCAAAAACTTGAAGACCCCAAAAGGAAATGAGCCTAATACTACCCTCGAGATAGAACAAATGGAGGTACCCTGTCCTTCCAAAGAACCCAAAAGAAGGGGAAGAAAAAATAAGTCTATGCCTCTCACTAAAGGGAGCATTGGCATAGGAAAAGATAAGAGAAAGAAAACAAGTACTATCCTCCCTATGCCCTCTTCCAAAAGATTGGAAAGCAAGGAGTTTGGGCTGAAACTACTTGAAATTTTTAAGAATGCTAAAGAGCCCCTTAACAAAGTAGGGAATGATGATGCTTAACTGCACCTCCTAGAACATTAGGGGATTGGAATCCCCTAACAAAAAATAAATTTTAAGAAGATTTCTTAATTTGGAAAAAAATAAAGACTTTGTCTTCTTTCAGGAGCTTAAGGTAGCGAGCTTCACCTTGGAGAAAAACCTAAAGTTTGTTTGGGGAAACTCCACCTAGGTTACCACCAAGCATGATAAAGGAAAGGGGGGCATGACCATTTTGATCTCTAAAAATTGGACCCACCGCCTCTCTAGGGTTGGGGCCTCCCCGTGCAACAAGGTTGTATGGGCCACCTTTGTGAAAGGAGATACAAGATTTGGTGTATGTTTAGTTTATACTCCTAACAAAGAAAGGATTTTTTTTGTGGAAATGGCTCTTGGACCTCCCTGACATCCCTTGTATTGTTGGTGGGGACTTTAACATGGTTTAAAATGATGAAGACAAGAAATTTGGCCTAAACTTGGAGTGGAAGGGCCACGAGAAACATTTCAGGATGAGATTGAAGAATAAACTCAACCTTTTTGACTCCTTGAAGGATTGAAAAAGGAAATAAAACCCATATGGTACATGTGGTGTAATGCCCAAAAAGGAGGTAAGAGAATCTGTTAGGATTCAGATAGATTAGAGCAATAGGCAATAGCTTTTTGGAAGCTTCTAGAATTAGGGTTTTACAAAGTCATTTTTCATTTGTTGGTTAACAAAAATTAACTATTGACCCCTTGACATGCAAAAAATGAAAAAAAATTAGGGGTTGTGCCCCTGAACCCCTGCTCGAGGCCTGACCCAACCCCTAACCCCAACAAGGATACATAAAGAGTGTACAGTATTTTCATGATCAATCACCACATACCAAAAATCTTCCACTTGGAGATTGATCAAGCTCCACACCAAACAATAATCTACTGCAGGATGAACAAGTTCTATGTAAACAGGGACTATTTCACCTTTGAGACCCTTCAAGATGGAAAAAAATTCATGGTCTATCCCTATACACTTTCAGACCATCACCCCATCAAAGCTAGCATTATTCTCAATAGTTATAGAAGGAGAGTGCCTAAAGGAAAAGGTAACTTCATCCTAAACACCAAGTTGTTGAAGGATGAGGATTGTAGCGCTATCATTACCACCTTAAGAGGTTTTAACAAACTTATGCTTAAAAGTCTTAACCCTATTGAAAAATGGAATAAAAATGTGGAGGGTTGGAAGCTCTTGTTTCAGACCATTGGTAAGAAAATGGAAATGGACTTTAGAAAGCAAGAAAGCCATCTTCAAGAACAACTACTTGAGTCTAAAGCTAAAATCCAAGAGGATCCACATAAAGAATCCCTATATGATAGACTCAATTGAGTCAAAATATCTTTGAGAAGCTTTAAAACTAATAGAATCCAAGGCCTTAAAGTCGGAGCCAAATTGAATTGGCTTAACTATGGTGATAAGGGTTCAAATTTCTTCTTCAGGTACATAGAGAAAAAGAAAGAAGGAACAAATTGGCCAAATATGCCATAATATTATTGTAATCAAGATGAAATCATGGAACAATTCCTCCTCTTCTACAAAGAACTTTTCCAGTATGAAGAAAATAAGGGAGAGTGTTTTAATACTAAGGAGATGGTCAAAAAGATAATTCCCACTAAGATCTCATAAGAAGACAGTGTTGACCTTGCAAAGCCTATATCCACGGAGGAAATTAAGAAGGTTATTAAAAACATGAGCAATGAAAAATCTCTTAGACCAGATGGTCTCTTTGTTGAGTTCTACAAGGAGTTTATTGACTAGATGAGTGATGATTTGCATCAGGTTTACACATAAGCCATAAAAAGGGGTTCACTTGGTAAGAAAATAAATAAGGGGATTATCAAAATCCTTCCCAAAGAGGGTGATAAAACAATGATAAAGAATTGGAGACCAATCACTCTCCTAAATGTCTCCTATAAGATCTTGGCCAGATTAATGGCCAATATGATTGCTAGTATTCTGCCCAAATTCATTAACACCAAGAAAACAAGGTTCATCAAAGGCATATACATCCTGGAGAATTTGATTACTAATTGGGAGGCAATGGAATGGGCCATGCATAGTAATCAAAACCCAACCATTTTATTTTTTAAATTTAAAAAAGCCTATGATAGAGTGGAATGGTCATTTATCACAGCGACTCTAGAAGCCTTTGGTTTTCCATAGATCTTCTACAATATGGTTGACACATTTTTGAAGGATGCGTCTACCCAAATTGATATAAATGGCTCACAAACTGGAAGAATCTCCCTTGAAAGGTTCATCAGTAAAAGGTGACCCCTCGCCCCTGCCCTCTTTGTCAGTTCTTTTGATGCTTTGCATTACCTCCTAAGAGATGTTTCCTACTCACCCAAAGTCAAGGGCCTAACCTTACTTGATTAGAATGAGCTCCTCAATATCCAATTTTTTGATGATACTGACCTATTTGTTAAACTGGAGGAAGATAACTTGGACAACTTAATGATCAAGCTCAACTTATTTTGTTTGGCCTCAAGTGCAAAAATCTCTAAATTGAAATCTACAATGCTCAATTGGTCTGAGGCCCCTCCTATTTGGCTAAAGATGCTTGAATTTCAATGGGGTGGACCCCATAAGCAAGTAAGGTACCTTAGGATTCCATTCTCAGTCTGCCCCAACCTCAAGGAAATGTGGCTCTAGGTCAAAGGAAAAATAGATAAGAAACTTGACAGTTGGAATCAACATTACCTCTCCCTAGTTGGAAGGCTTTAAGTGTTCCAAATAATCATGTCCTCCTGCACGATCTACTTTTATTTTGTTTGGTTCTTTAGTAGTTATCAAGTGATGGAGGTGCAAAAAAAAATTAGGCATTTCCTTTGGTCTGATGGAAAATGGAAATGGAAACTACACTCTGTTAAGTGGGATTGGTGTTGCTTAGATAAACTGCATGGAGGTCTAGGACTGAAAGACCTAAAGAAGCACAGTGCAACATTTTCTACAAAATGGATACTGAATGCTCTAAATGGAAATGAGCCTTGGAAAGTGTTGATAAGGAATAACATTGAGCAAGTTGTGCCCAAGCTGGAAAAATCCTGGAAAGCTTTGCCCTTCAATGATCTCCTTATTACCAAACACCAAATTGTGCCTCCAAGGTTAGTTGTCTTCAAAAGCATATGGAAAGCATGGGAACTCATTAAATCTAATGTTCAATGCCCTTTCTTCATTGAACATAATTCTAACTTCTTTCACCCCAATAGATCCATCTGGTGGAACTTTGAGCACAACGACAAACCACTAGCCCTCCTTCAGAGGTGCTCCTCCAAAAAGTGGGCCCGAGTTAGCATTAAGACTTTCAAAAAAATTCTAAGGGATGGGATATTGATGGATTGGACCCAACTTAAAGATGAATTCAACTTTCCCCACTCCAAATTCAGAACCTACTCGATGCTCAAAGAGGCTTGTAAAGACTTTCCCCTTAATCCAATGAGAAAAGGCATTGTTTGTATCCAAATTGAGTTTAATTGGCAGGGTAATACCCCCCTGCATGATGTCAAAACCATAAGTATTTATAAAGATATTATTAATTCTAAGCCCCCCATAGATTACCTAAATCATATCTGGCATGTTAATAAAGAAGATGAGTTTTGGCTCAAAAAATTTATACCTCTCTTTGGCATGATAATGTGGATGCTAAAAAATCATGTTTTATATGGTTACTATTGTTACAAAAGCTCCCATTTAAATTGAACCATGGTGATATTAACAGATGTAATATTTGTAGAGTGCTTGAAATTGTTTTTCACATCTTTTTTACTATCTATTTGCAAATAAAGTTTGGAATATGTTTTGTAATAGTCACTTCTTCTTTGATATGAATGGTAAAGTCAATTGGATGCTAATCTTATTTGGAAATGAACTTAAGCTTAACAAAGAGTTAAATTTATTTTGGTATATCTTATACACTAAAATTCTATGTTCATTTGGAGGGAAAGAAATGAAGACATGTTTAATGGAAACTAGAGAATACTCACTAAGTCTTCCAAAAGGCTCACACTCTTTAATATTGCATTGTAGGTAATCACCACAATGATGATCTTAGAGAAGAAGTTCTTGAACCTCCTCAAGGATGGTGTGGTGCTACTTAAACAAAATGAATTACAACCCACTTTAGTTGTGTTCATGAAGGCCCTTGATACATTCCAGAAGGAGCTCAATGAGAAAGCACACAAGGCCCAACAAAATCCAAAAACCCCAGAGTTTGGGAATGAAAGTAGAAACTTCCAAACTGATCTCTAAGTTGTTTCTTCTGAATTTTATTGTATAGAAAATGGGCACATCTAATGGTTATATGCTATATTTTTTTGTATAAGTTGTTTCTAGTGACTATACCTATTCCTATCCATAGTTTTGGGGTTATTTTGAGTCTTTTTGCTCTAAAAAGTTGAACTGTTGCGGGGTACAACAATACCCCACACCTATACAAATGTTGTATTTGAAAGTTTAAACTATTATTAATACAAAAAATACATATGTAGAACAATGAGTCAACCTTTCACACTAGGAGGTGGAAAATATTCCAAGTTATTATTGATGTGTCATTGGATGGTTCCTAGTCATATCAACTCATGGTGGAAACCTTCTCCATATGACAATAAGTTCTTAAAGATGTTAGAAAATGATATATTTATGTGATCTCTAGTTTATCTAGAGGACCATGCAACTTAGACAACCTCTTGAGGTGTTAGGGCCTTTAAATGTTCAAGATTGTACCAAATATGTGATCAAAAACTTGTTAGAGACTCTTAAGGCTCACGTGCTCTATATAATCATTATAATTTTTTTACACCATTGGTTAGTGTTTTGAGTCAAATTAATTGTAATTCCTAGTTAAATGGCCTCTATTTGGTGTATATCATATTCTCATAAGTTATTATCCTCCCATGGCTAGGGATGAACTAAATATTTAAAATTTTGAGGTGGGTAGGTGAATACTAGGAGAGGCCCCATTTAATTCCTCAAGTGTGTTGATTCCTCTAGGCTACATGATTCTAGGTAGGACTCTCTTAAGAGTCGTAAGATTAAAAAAACTAAAAGACTATGAAAAAGTAGTTCTCAATTTTTGGGGGCATATGATTTTTTTTTCTAGACCTATAGTTGGATGTGGTGTCCCATCAAAATAACGTATCTCAATTTTTTCTAGGTTCACACCATTTGACTGTGAAAATATCAAATGACTTCTTACAAAAAGTGTCTTTTATGATTATTGTAAAAGTTTCAAGAGCCATATTTTATATTATATACCTTTTGGGAGATAAAATAACTATGTCAACACATCAGGGTGGGTGGGTGAATGCTAGGGGAAGCCTAATTTCATTCCCCAAGTGTGTCGATTTCTTGAGGTTACAATGTTTAGGCTAGGTCTCGAAGTTCATGAGGCCTATGAATATTCCATATAAAACTATATTTGGATATAGGATCCCTTCAAATAAAAATATTATTTTTAATTAACTCATACCATTTGACTATGGCAAGATCAAATGTATTCTTGCAATAAGAATAATTTGAGAGCAATATAAAATCTCCAAGCGCTATATTTTTCATTCTATACCTTGTAGAGTTGAACCAAATTTTCCAAAATTCCATATTGGGTGGTTGGATGCAAGAGGAGGTCCCATTTTGTTCCCCAAGCATTTCAATCTCTCTAGACTCTAGATTACGAGGTTTTGGCTAGGTCTTTTAAGTGCCCTAAGAGTAAAAAAATCTCAAACTATAATAGAGTAGTTGTTAGAGTTTTTTAGGCGTATGATTGTTTCATCTAAACCTACAAGTGGGTGTAGGGTGCCTCCAAAACAATTTGTATAGTTTTTTTCAAATCCACACTATTTGATCATTGTTAAGATTGAATAAATTCTTGCAAAAAGCATCACTTTGTGAGTGATGTAAAGGTGGAAAGAGTTATTTTTCAATTATATGCCTCATGGTGCCAAATTTGGGTGGGTCAATGATAGGGAAGACCTAATTTACTAACCCAAGTGTGTGGATTCCTCTAGGCTATAATGTTCTGGCTAGGTCTTTTAAGAGTCTTGAGATAGAAAAATTGCCAAACTATGGAGTAGTTCTCAGAGTTCATTATGCCTACGAATGTTATTTATAGACCAATAGATGGATGTTATTTCCCTCCAAAGTAAAATATCTTAGTTTTTATGAACTCCACACTATTTGACCAAGTAAAGATCAAACACATTATTGCAAAAAGAATCATTTGAGACCAATGTAAAGGGTGCCAAGAGCCAAATTTTTTGTACTATGCCTCGTGGGACCAAATTGAATATGTGAATATGCTGGGTGGGTGGGTGAATTATAGGGAGGCCCCATTTTCTCCCTAGGTGTTCCAATCCCTCTAGGTTACAAGGCTTGAACTAGGTCTCTTATGAGCCTTGAGAGAAAAACAATGCTACTATGATGCAATAGTTCTTAGAGTTTTGGGGGCCTAACATATTTTGTATGGAATTATATTTGGATGTGAGGTCCCTCCAAAATAACCTATCTCATTTTTCATCAAATCCACACTATTTGACTATGGTAAAGATTGAACACACTCGTGCAAAAAGTGTCATTTGAGAGTAGTATAAAGTTGCCAAGAATCATATTTTATGTTCTATGCTTTTTGGGTTTGAACCAAATATGTTAAAAAATAAGGGTGGGGATTTGAATCCTAGGGGAGGTCTCATTTCATTCCCCAAGTGTGCCAATCCCTTTGAGCTACAAGGTTTTGACTAGGTCACTTAAGAGCCTTGAGAGAAAAAAAATATCAAACTATGATGAATTAGTTCTTAGAGTTTGAGGAGTCTACAAATGTTCCATATGGACCTTTAGGTAGATGTGGGGCACCCTAAAAAATAGCATATCTCCACACCGTTTCATCATGGAAATATTGACACATTCTTGCAAAAAGTATCATTTGAGAGAAATATAAAAGTGTTGAGCTATATTTCCTATTATATAGTTCATGGGTTCAAACTAACTACACCAAAACATCATGGTGGGTGAGTTAATGCTAAGCGATGCCCCATTTAATTCCCTAGTTGCATTGATCCTTTCAAGCTACAAGGTTTTGGATATGTCTCTTAAGAGCCCTCAGAGTAAAAACTACCAAACTATGATGGAGTAGTTACTGGAGTTCATGGAACCTATGAATGGTTCATCTAGACCTATATGTGGATTTGGGGTCCCTCCTAAATAACCTCTTTCAAATTTTTCAACTCAGCACTATTTTACCATGGCAAGATCAAGTCATTTCTTGCAAAAAGTGTCATTTGAGAGAAAAGTAAAGGTGAAGGAGTCATATTTTTTCTACCCTTCATGGGGCCAAACCAACCATGTCAACATATTAGATTGGGCTATTGAATGCAAGGGGAGGCCCTATTTTTTCCCCCAATTTTATTGATCCTTCCAAGTTACAAATTTTGAACTGCCTATTAAGAGCCTTGAGAGAAAAAAACTATCGAACTATGATGGATTAGTTCTAAGAGTTCATGGGGCCTACAAATGTTCTATCTAGACCTAAAAGTGGATTTTGCATCCCTCCAAAATGACCTATATTTTTTATTCAACTAGACACCATTTGACCATGACAAAATGAATGTTACTTACAAAAATTATTATTTGAGAGCAATGTAAAGGTGTGAAAAGCCATTTTTTTGTTCTACAACTCATGGGAATGAACCAATTATGCCAACATATCATAGTAAGCATCTGAATTCTATAGGAGGTCCCTTTTAATTACCCAAGTGTGTTGATGCCTCTAGGGTGTAAGGTTCTAGCTATGTCTTGAGAACCTTGAGAGGAAAAAATTTCCAAACATTTGTCTACCTATTCTCTCAATCCATGACACTATGAATGTCTCATTTTACCTACAGGTGGATGTCGAGTCCCTCTATAGTACCCTATCTCAATTTTTTCAACTCCAAACCATTTGACCATGCCAACAATGAATACAGTCTTGTAAAATACCTCACTTGAGAGTAATGTATATGTTTTAATAAGAATTTTGTGTTCTACAACTCATGGGATTGAATTGACTATGCTATCAAATTGGTGTGGGTAGGAGAGATGATATTGGAGAGATGAGTTAATTCCATAGGTCTCTAGATCCTTCTAGGCTACATTTCTCTAAGGTAATCTCTTAGGAGCCCTATGAGAAAAAGGTTGCAAAACTTTCACCTGCCTATTCTCTCAATCTTTGGTACCTATAATTGTATCATTTGCATTGAGAAGTGGATATAAAGTCCCTCTCCAATTCCCCATCTCAATTTTTTTAAACTCCAAACTATTTGACCATGCCAATGATGAATGAATTCTTCCAAAATGCCTCATTTGCGAGCGATGTAAAGGTGCCAATAGGTATTTTTTGTTCTTCCACACCTAGTGGGACCAAACTAATTATGCTAGTATATTGAGGTGGGTAGGTCAATACTATTGGAGACCTCAATTCATTCTATAGGTCTCTAAATCATCCTAGGATACATCATACTGAGGCAGTCTCTTAAGAGCTCTATGAGAAAAATCATGCCACATTTTTTCCTTCCTCTTATCTCAATTTTTGGAACCTATGAATGTCTCATTTGCTCCTACAAGTGGAAGTTAAGTCCCTCTACAACTCACTATCTCAATTTTTCTAGCTCTAGACCATTTGACCATGCCAAAAATAAATAAATTCTCGTTAAATTTATTATTTGAGAGCAGTGTAAAAGTTCCAATAGCCATTTTTTGTTTGTCTGCACCTAGTAGGATCGAACTAAATACACTAACACATTAAGGTAGGTAGTTCAAATCTATTGAAGGCCTCAATTCATTTTTTTAGGTCTTTGGATCCTTCTAGGCTACATTTGAGTGAGGCAGTCTCTTAAGATCCCTAAGAGAATCATATTTCCAAACTTTGACTTGCATATTCTCTCACTATGTGGCACCTACAAATATCTCACTTATACCTACAAGTGGATGTTGAGTCCCTTTATGATACTGTCTCAATTTTTTTCAAATCTCTACCATTTGACCATGCTAATAATGAATGCATTCTTACAAAAAAATTATTTGAGAGTATTATAAAGGTTCTAGTAAAATAAAAAATTTATATCGCACTTGATGCAACCAAATCAACTATGCTAGCACATCAAGGTGGGTGGGTAAATGATATTGGAGGCTCTAGTTCATTCCATAGGTCTTCAAATCATTTTAGGCCACACTACAACATGAAACTTGAGAGGAACATAGTCATCCCTTGATTCTATCATGATTGTGACTTACCTAAGAATGAAACTATGAATTCCAAATATTGAATTGAAATGGTTCATTGAAACCCTACAAAATTCCTATAGGTTGATGAAATCAAATAATTTATTTTGATATGGAGTCATGACCAAGATATAGCTATCATAAATTGGAGAAATAGGACTATCCACTTATATTTTGGGTGTCCTAAACTAATTTGTGTGACCCTATCACCATTCTCATCTAGGTTATCAATGTCCTATGTGGTTGTTAGGATATCCTTGTGTTTCCTTAACCTATGATGAATATTATTAGCTTCAAGGAGATAAAAGGATTTTGTCCTTAACTTATTTATTTAAATTAATTCTTAATTAAATTAAATATTAATTTATTTGAATTAAGTCACATTGGATAATACATGTTTCTTATGTACTCATTGTACACATCAAACCATATGGAAATTTGATAGCATCGTATAGAAATAATAAATATGACATGTATATATGTATAAAGAAGGATGAAATGGAAGAATGCCCATTTGTAGAAAAGGAAGGGAGTTCAATACATAAGTAAAAAGTATGAATGTCCATTGACATCTTGTAAGCAAGAGGAAATAAAATAAATGGAAGGGGAGAAGGACCCAAAATACATTATGGGTATGTTATATAGAAAAGAAGCTCAATAAAAGGTCCATTAGATGAGCAAGAAATATTCAATAGTCCACTAAAAGTCTAAAATTTCATAAAAGTGGTAGAAAAGGACCAAAACACCCTCAAACTTAGAACTTTCTTGGATTTTTGCAACTTCCATCGTTTGACAAGGACATGGATGATGAAAAGGAACAATGCTTAGGCAAAAATGACAAAGAGGGACCCATTGGAAGATTTCTCAAATCATTTATAAATGACGGGTAGAATGATGCCTAATGGACAAGGGGGTTGGGACTCAAATAGATTTTGGCACATCATGGTGTCATCTTTTTCCTTCATAAGAAGAACGAATGAAGCAAATAGGATAGAATTGTTCCTAACGTTTCCTATCTTTAAGATCTCTTTTATAGTCTTTTATATCTCCTTGTACATTCTTGGGTGGTGGTAAGGAGTGGTCATGATATGCTTAGAGCCTATTTCCAGCTCTATGATATGTTGGAATCCTCTATTAAATGGTAGTCCTAGAGAAATATCACCAAACACGCCCTATTCTTACCCATAATATGACTTTCTTATCTATGGGCTAATTTTATAGGCATCACCAAGCAATTTATAGCCCAAGAAACTTGTCCCTTGTAGAAATTTCTCTCTATTCTTCTAGTTATAGCCACTCATGGTTTCCCATCAAAAATTCCTCTAAGCACCACCTCTTTTACCATTAGATTTAAAATTAAGCTCGATTAATTGACAACTTAGTGAAAATCACCAAGGGAGTGCAACTATTGTACCCCCAAAACCATGTCAATATCTCTTAAACCCACAACATGAAAATCATCACATACCTTATGATCTCCCATGGCTATGTTTAGTTGTTGGATTTTTTGGTGAATGGAATGACAAATTGATTGGTAATAGTGGCATTGAATCCTTTAGAAGTCCTCTTGTAACCACCAATCCTCCTTGTACATTCTTGGGTGGTGGTAAGGAGTGGTCATGATAGGCTTGGAGCCTAGTTCCAACTCTATGATATGTTGGAATCCTCTATTAAATGTTAGTCCTAGAGGAATATCACCAAAAACACCCTATGCTTACCCATAATATTCTAAATATCATTATAATATATGGCTTTCTTATATATGGATTAATTTTATAAGCATTAAAAAGAAACTTATAGCCCAAGAAACTTGTCCCTAGTAGAAATTTATGTCTATTCTTTTAGTTGTAGCCACTCATGGTTTCCCATCATAAATTCCTTTAAGCACCACTTCTTTTTTTATTAGATTCAAAATTAAGCTCTATTAATTAATAATTGAGTGAAAAGAACCAAGGAAGTGCAACCATTGTATCCAAAAAACCATGTCGATTTCTCTTAAACCCGCAACATGAAAATCATCACATACCTTATGATCTCCATGGCTATGTTGAGTTGTTGGATTATTTTTGGTTCATGGAATGACAAATCCATTGGTAACAGTGACATTTAATCCTTAAAAATCTTTAACTTTTAATCCTCTCTTAACCACTAATTATTCATCAAAATAATTATGGGTGGCTCCACTATCAATAAGCACCATAATTTTCTACTTGAATAACACTCCTAAAATTATAAAAGGATGATTTCTAGGTGCTCCTAAAAGAGAAACAAGTGTACCTCTATTTGTGTTTGCATCATCCATCTTCTCAAGTGCATGCTCCCCTATAATTGATCAAAGCTCTTGTTCTTCAATATCTAAATCATCATCCAATCTTACCTCAATATAATGGACTTGGCCTTTTTAAAGGAATCTATGACCTAGTTCCCATGGATACTTGCAAGAAAAACATATTGTCTTCCAAATGAGTTCATTTTTTGTAGTCATTTTTCATCTTTGTGTATGCAATGAGGTTGTGATATTTTATGGATGCGAACATGATCCCCTTTTTGAAATTTTATTTTATGTTACACAAAGGTGGGTGACTTGGGTTGAGATAGAAAATTTCACTTAACCACAAATGGTTCACGTATCGACTTTCTATTGATTGTGTGTTGTAGAGAAGTGGGTACAAAATCCTTAACAAGACCTTGAGGGGTTCCAAGACCTTGAGGGGTTCCAACAAACCTTCAACAAATAGAAAAGTGGCTATGTTCATAGATATTAGGTACCATAATTATAACTTACTAAAATTCAACAAGATAATATTTCACTAAGTGTTGTATTATTTTCTCAAGCTCTCTAAAATACTCATCCTCATATACCCACTCAAATCAGTCCAAAATTATTTAACTAAATTCATCATTTTTTTGTACAAAGTTGTGTGATTAGACCATGGTGCCACAAATTGTAGGTGTAGACACTGAAAAATGTCCTAAGTCTATGAGCAACATTTTTCCTAGTCATCATCTTTCAATAATTGAATAATTTTAATTATTCTATTATGTTCAATCATATTCCTTTATTAATTAAATAGTTTTTAATTATTTAATTGATTCACCTTCTCATTTCTATCTTGATCAATTAAAATTATTTAATTGCATCACTAATACCCCTTTCTTCAATAATTAAATAAATCATTATTTATTTAATTATTTATCTTTTATCACATGTCTATAGTCAGATAATAATTATTATTTGACCTTTTATTTTTCTATAATTAAATAATTAACGAAATTATTTAATTATGTGTCATTCTTCTCCTTTAAATAATTGATCCTAATCAATTATCCATATTTAATTTATATCTCCTCCTTTATTTAAATTTATGAATTTAATTAAATCTCCTTTTTCATTTCCTCCAAATAAATGATTTAAAATAAATTATTTATTTGCCACTTGTCCTTCTCCTCCATTTTCGAATAAATAATTTAAAATAAATTATTTATTTGCCACTTGTCATCCCCTTCCATTTTCGAATAAATTATTTATCCCTCTATTTTGGTCAAAGATCCCCTGTCATTATTTCATGTCATAGTCTGCATGTCTGTCATAGCCGTCAGGCGTCATAGCCGTCGGTGCCATATCTTTTCCATGCATGACATATTTTGGTTGCATCAATTCTCAACCGTAGATCTTGGCATCTTTCTAGAAACTCGATTTTGGCCATCCATTTCGTAACTTCCCTCTCATGAATCCTCATCCATTGATATTAGAATCTTTCTAGAAGATCAATCTCGTCCGTCCATTCGAATGGTTGTCTATAAAAGCAACCCTTCCCCTCCATTTTCAATTTAACAGCTAATTATCTCCAACTTTCTTGCTTACTATTTGCAGGTATTTGCACAACTTTAACAACAAATCTGAGGGCAATATTGAAATAAGAAGAAATAGGAGAGACAAGAGAAAGAATCAACTTCAAAGGGGAGTGTTTTATTTCATTTGCTTTCATTTTGATTGCTCTCTTTATTTGTATTCTCTTGTTTAGATTGGGATAATAGTTTAGAAGTATTGGTTGTCACTTAATCTATACTATTTTATTTTTCCCCATCTTACATTGGTGAACCTGACGTGAATCTTACAATTTTGCAACAAAAAAAAATCGTTTGTTTTTTTGTTTGTTTGGTTGTTTTGCAGGTTACAGCCAAGAAGTTGCATAAAATCTCGTCATCTTCTTTTGAGCACAAAAAAATGGGCACATAAATTCTTTAAAAATGATCATATGGGTTTTGTACCCCTCATTTTCAGCTTTCCGAAACTTTAAACGGTTTAAAATTTTGTTAAGATTTGAGAAAGTTATGGCTATTTTAGTATTTGCTATTTTTTTAGCTTAGCTGTTAAAACCCGCGTTTTCTTTTGCCTATAACATTTTTTCATGCAGAATTTTGGAAAAATAATTTCTGGGTTTTGAAATTTTGAGTTTTAGCTTTCCATAGATATAAACAATTTGAAATTTCGTTAAATTTTGAGAAAGTTGTAGTTGTTTTAATTTGCTGTTGTCATTTCTTTTGAGTTACTAATCTTTTGTTTTTAGCATGTGGCGCAGCTTGGAGGAATCTAAAAAAAATTGTTTCTTTAGAAACAAAAATCGAGCTTTTCATTTATTTAAGCATAATTAATTTTATTTGTTTTCAACAACTACAACAAATCGCATGCACTCTCATTGGTTAAAATGAACATGCATTTCATTTCATGGGATTAAAATGAACACAAATTGCATGCACACTCATGGATTAAAATGAACATGCATTTCATGTCATTGGCTTAAAATGAACTTTGTTTGTTTCACATCAAGTTAAATTTTTAAAATGAACAAAGCGTCTTGTGTGTCCTCCTCACATTATCATTCGGTAATTAAAATTTATAAGTGTCTTCAATTTTGTGTTACCCTTTGATGCAATAATCGAAGTATCCTCTCCTATTGCACATTTATGCGATCCTAGGTGTAAGAGAAACGGTTATTGCTTCTAGAACTTGGGCCTTCCTTGGTGGAAAAAAGTACTCACCCTAAAGCGACTCAAACCGGCAACGGAGTTTTTGGCCGAGCTACCCCCGACTGGTATATAAATGTGAATCCTAAGGGAAAGCCTAGGATTACGAGTGCAGAAGTGTCATACGGACCAAGTAGTACTCCCCAAAACCCTGTTGAGCGTAACCTCTTCAGGCTGGAGTGCCTCCTAAACGGAGCTTAATCTTGTGCCCCATGTATGGCCACTCGAACGGGGGTCCCGAACTAAAAACCTTTGTGTAGTTGCCAAAATCCTTCTATTTGCTAGTGCAACAACAGTCGTTGTGAAGGCATCCACATTCTCACAGTTCTTAGTAGAGGTGATCAACCTGCCATGGGAGTTTTATTGGGGTTGGAAGCTTGGTTGGCCTGAGAAGTGAGTGCAATGTAAGGGGGAGTCCGTGCGACCAAGCTTCTGGATTTACACACTAAGAATAAGTGCGATTGGAAAAACCCACGTGGAATCTAGCGAATATTGTCCTTGCTTAACCTAGGGTTGTGCTTGTCTTCATTGTGCATGTTTTTAATTTTTCAAAGACAAGATATTGTGTTTGCCAAGTGTTTTTCTAAGACATTGAGACAAATAAACACCATTGCACAAATTTGGAAACACACATATTCAACTTGAAACAATTCCAAATTTTGCAGTTTAAAACCCAAGACCAAACTTGTCCAATTTGATATCAAGCAACCTCTATCGAAAACCAAAAAAAATAAAAATTGCTCAAATATTCCATTAGCGACATCTTTAGTTTGCATTCACCCATAGGTTCATCCTTTCATATCATATCCTTGGTAATAAGGTCATTATCATTCCACCATTCCTTAATATTGGTCTTAGGTACATTGGCACTTTGCATCCTTATATCCTTGAAAATCTCCAAAAAAAAATAAAAAAATAGCATAGTTTCATATCCATTTTGCATTACAACCTTGCATTACCATCCAAAGGTCACAAGTTTTTTTATGGTCTTCACTAAGTTTTCCTTATCCATCATAATCCAAATTCATGACCATGTCTTCACTTTACCTTGATCTTCTTCGTAGTCAAGCTGAATACTAATCAATCCTCAATCGTCAATATCAACCACTCACATACCCTTCTTACCAACAATCCATAAGTTTTAGTCCTTCATTCATCTACCCTCACTATCAAGATTCCCTTAGCACAATCCATGCCATTGACCCACAACAAATGTCCATTAGTCATCCCTATCCTAACTTTGACAAGGGAAACCAACCTTCCACTAGTCCATTCCAATCCTCCACATCCTATCATAATCCATCATCCACTAGTCCATTCCAAACCTCCACATCTTATCTTAGTCCATCATCCACTAGCCCATTTCCATCCGCTCCATCCCAAGCTACATTTGGTCATGAAAACACATTTGGTCAGGGTCTCCAAAACCACATCACATTGCCTACACCTTGGGATACATGTCAAAATAAAATTCCAAAGCATGACATCATAGCTTCACCTTCATGTCAAGATCAAAGTAGTTCATCCCATGACCCCATCCTTAAGTCCATCCAAGAAGTCCTTCTAGATAATCATGGCACCCAAAATGCACCTATCCTTGATCAAGATCCCATTCCCAATCATGTCATCCAAGATACACCTATTTTTGACCAAGATCCTACCATCGAACAAGAAATCCAAAATGATCCTCTCAGCGACCTTTACACCATCCATGATCAAACATTTGAAGATGATCCCATCCAAACACAAAACACCTCCATTTCCCAAAATGAGACACTTGCCTCCTTTGGACACATAGATAGTCAAATCAATGATATGGATAACATTAAAGAAGAGCATAAATCAACTACTATTGATCAAGTCAAAGGAGAACACAAAGAAGCTACTATGGATCAAGTCAAAGAAGAAGATACAAAATCTACAACAAATCAAATTGATATCCCAAATGATCGAGAAGAGACAAGCATGACGAATGATAAAGCCAAAACATCCTTTCAATTAGGAGTGTCCACCTTTGTCAAAGTAGGATTTCTTGTAGATGAGGAGATTCCAAGTAACAATTTTCACATACAAAATGATGGGTTAGCATCTTGTTTTCAAAATAAAAAATACCTCATCGGAAACAAAATATGTCAGAGCATGTAGTATCAAGGAAGAGGACTAGGCCTACATGAGCAAGGCATTATAGAACCAATACAATTTTATGCAAATCTTAGACATCAACGTCTTGGTTATTCTTCAATCAGAGAATCAAATGATGTTAGTGGTACCTCCTTGATATTGGGGGCAACTTTATCTGATATAAACATCAAAATGGGGGCCATGAGTAGTCCTTGTCATAAGGTTGTTGCCAACACTCCTTCCATCCATACCATAAACCATCATTCCAACATGAATAAATATTCCATTTGGAACCAACAAAAAGAAAATTATTATAAATCCAAAATTCAAAATCAAATGTCAAAGGTCATTGAGTCAAACAAAAATTCAAGTGGACAAATGAAGTTAAAATGGATCCCAAAGAAAAATGGATCAAACAAAAAAAATATTTCAAATCCAAAAGTCAATAAAAATATGGAGCCACAAGAAAAGAGGACTCCCACATATATTAAATGTCCACCTTTAAAATGGTCATCAAGAAAGGCATATAAAAATGTTGGTTCCAAACACTATCCTAATCAAAATTCCAAACTCCATCATCCACCGTCCCAATTTTGGAAAATAAAAATTGCTACATCCAAAACACCAAATAGTCCATCCACACCTACCATCATCCATCATAATCTTTCATCTCACCTAAAGTCTAAAAATCTTACTTCACAAATCCATCGCATCTTGGCAGCAACCCTTTATCATAAGGACTCCCATGGTACTCTATCACGATGTGCATATTCTGATAAGGCCAACACTAGTATCAGAGAGGATCACAATGACATCGATTAGTTGTATGCAAGTGCTATGATCTTGACAAGACAATTAATCCATAAAGGTCACTATTGGCATATCATGACACTAGTATCTACATCAACACCATCAAAAGATTTAGAACAATCAATAGTCATCCAAAATATCAAATCGATATAAAAAGTCAAAAATATGTCACCTTGATGAAAACCTGGCAAGCAGGCGTCTTGTGTGACATCATCAAAAGGAAAGAAAAAAAAATAGTAAAGAGAAAAATTTCGTCCAATAGTGAAAACCATTTTTATGGCACTTTGGATAAGTACCATGATGAAAACCTGGCAAACAGGCGTCATGTGTAAGAGAAATTATCTATGTGGATTATTACACTTGGGGGCAAGTTGTCTCATCTCCCATGCCTTTCTCATAGAATTTCCATCTATCTATCCAATCCATATCATTTCCATCCATTTTCCCGCCTACCTTGATCTTGATAAGAAATGGGGTACAAACATAAATCATGCTTTGAAAAAATAATTTGGACATGTCTATCCTTTGGTCATACACTACCCATGAAATATCATGTCATTTCCTTCATAGAATTTATCCAAACCCATATCTTGGAGAAAACAAATTGTTCCTATGCGAAATAGTCCTTGGAGATCATATCCTAATTCTTCCATCCAATAATCCTCATGTCTCTTATCCTTTGCCAAAAGCAATCCATTATCTTTTCATACCTATTGTTGGACTTGGTTTCCCTTGTTATTGGTTTAAGGATTATAAATCACTTATCCAAGTGCCCTCCATAATCCCATCTGGTCCTAGGGTTAGTCATTCCAAATGCAATGAGTCTAATCCATACAATCTTGCTATGCAACCTAGCACATCATCCAAAACATTCCTTGGCTTTGTTCCTAGCCCTGCTGCAAACCTTGATCCTTTAGTCACATAATCATCATCCTCATGTTGTTTGGGATGTGTCCTTCCCCTATCAAACAACATTGTCATCATCATCATCACCTATCAATTGGTTTTCAGCTTGACTAGGGGCAAGATCATGTTCATCCTTGGGTCCTTGTGCATGCCTTTTTGGTTGATTGCCTTTTTGGTTGATTGTGGGTATCTTTCACATGCATTTTTCATGATCGCTATAGTTATCATCCATAATAAAGTTTCATTCATCCATAATAAAGCTTCATCGTCCTTCCCATGGTCTGAAGATCACCAAAATTTAGCATCCTTCACTTTCATATCCATCTGACTGGGAGCAATTCCTTGACTTAAATCTTCATGGTAAATAGTACATGGTATCGACTCTTCAAAACATTTCAAAACCCAAAAAAATCAAAATATTTCAAAATCCAAAAAAATCAAAACATTTCAAAATCCAAAAAAATCAAAAAGCTTCAAAAATCCCAAAAATAGAGTGTGAGTCTAAATCAATTTGGTTAGAGTGGTCGAACTATGTTGCCTCTGCGCGTTTGCTACATAGGCAGGGCTCATCTTAAATGAGCCCCCGAGGCATTAGGTCAGTCCCTTTAGGTTGTCCAAATAACATCATGACCCAGTATTTTGTCGAATAAGACAAAGTCAAGTCGTGTCGAACTACGAGGTCTCTGTGCACTGCTACGTAGGCAAGGCCATCTATCGATGAGCCCCCGAGGCCCCCTAGGTCAAGTCCTTTAGGGTTCATCGAGTTGGGTCGTGTGCTTGATCCGAAAGCAATCATCATTCAAACTACATCAAGAAACAACAAACAAATTAAATCTTTCATCAATCAATTATCCTATCATCAACTCAATCAAGTCACTAGTCTTATATCGGAATGGGGCATCATGTCATTTGTCTCATTTGGTCTTATCTCTTGTCTTTTATCTGGATACATCCTTCCTGGGATTGGACTTTCTCAACCTTGTCATTCACCTTAAGCAAGATGTGTCTTTTTTGCAGTCAGGGTGTCATGTCAACACTTGTCACTTGGTCAACTTTATTAGATGTGTCCTCTCCCTAAATAGGATGTGTCCTTCCTATGGTTGGGTATTGTCACATCGCTTGGTCATATTCATCAATATTTGTCAAACAATCAAACAATCTTGTCAACTTTTTCAATCAATTTTGTCTTAATCAGGATGTGTCCTTCCTGAAATCGAGCATTATCATTATCAATCAACTTTGTCACACCACTCAATCTTATCAGCTTGGTCAATCAATCTTTCCTTCATCAAGATGTGTCCTTCTTGAGGCTTAGCATCATCAATCAAATCATTTTATCAATCCTTATTAACCTATCAATCAACTCGATCATCGTGGTCAACCTAATCAACCAATCAAACAATCATCATTATCATTGGAAAACACTATCTTGGCAAACACTTTGTTGGTCTGGATTTTCTTATCTTTTCGATTGGTTTTGGGTCATGTTACTAGTCTCTTCGAGGATTTCCTATCAATGGATTTAGAGGGACGATGATGGATCATGGCCTCTTTTCTTTGATTGCTGCCTGTGGTTTGTCTTGGCAAAAGGACTGGGACAATTGGGTCCTTAGTATGAGCTAGGGCATTCCTTGTCTTTTTGACTATTTGTCTCTCCCAAATGGTCACCTTGCACACTTTGGTCTATATCATACCATGGTGTTTGTGGTCCATTTGTGAAATTTCCGATGCCCAATGATGATAAATATAAATGTAAGCATGGAAGTTGGTTCTATTATCATTTCCTATCTATCTTCTTTCCCCTTTTCATGCTAACATTTCTTCTATCCTTCATCCTTTAGTCTTATCTTCCATTTCGAGAGCACATTCATATTCTTTGAACCCACATGTCCTCTCGAGGGGGCATACTGTGACTCTCTTGGTCACCCTTCACCTTTCTCTTTACACTGGGGCATATTTCAGAATTAAATTTCTTTGACACAATGCGATGAACTACATTATGTCAAAGAGGGGCAAAATGTAGACACTTGAAAATGTCCTAAGTCTATGAGCAACATTTTTCCTAGTCATCATCTTTCAATAATTGAATAATTTTAATTATTCTATTATGTTCGATCATTAATTAAATAGTTTTTAATTATTTAATTGATTCACCTTCTCATTTCTATCTTGATCAATTAAAATGATTTAATTGCGTCACTAATACCCCTTTCTTCAATAATTAAATAAATCATTATTTATTTAATTATTTATCTTTTATCACATGTCTATAGTCAGATAATAATAATTATTTGACCTTTTATTTTTCTATAATTAAATAATTAACGAAATTATTTAATTATGTGTCATTCTTCTCCTTTAAATAATTGATCCTAATCAATTATCCATATTTAATTTATATCTCCTCCTTTATTTAAATTTATGAATTTAATTAAATCTTCTTTTTCATTTCCTCCAAATAAATGATTTAATATAAATTATTTATTTGCCACTTGTCCTTCTCCTCCATTTTTGAATAAATAATTTAAAATAAATTATTTATTTGCCACTTGTCATCCCCTTCCATTTTCGAATAAATAATTTAAAATAAATTATTTATCCTTCTATTTTGGTCAAAGATCCCCTGTCATTATTTCATGTCATAGTTTGCATGTCCTGCATGTCTGTCATAGCCGTCAGGCATCATAGCCGTTGGCGTCATATCTTTTCCATGCATGACATATTCTGGTTGCATCAATTCTCAACCGTAGATCTTGGCATCTTTCTAGAAACTCGATCTTGGCCATCCATTTCGTAACTTCCCTCTCATGAATCCTCATCCATCGATATTAGAATCTTTCTAGAAGATCAATCTCGTCCGTCCATTCGAATGGTTGTCTATAAAAGCAACCCTTCCCCTCCATTTTCAATTTAACAGCTAATTATCTCCAACTTTCTTGCTTACTATTTGCAAGTATTTGCACAACTTCAACAACAAATCTAAGGGCAATATTGGCATAAGAAGAAATAGGAGAGACAAGAGAAAGAATCAACTTCAAAGGGGAGTGTTTTATTTCATTTGCTTTCATTTTGATTGCTCTTTTTGTTTGTATTCTCTTGTTTAGATTGGGATAATAGTTTAGAAGTGTTGGCTGTCACTTAATCTATACTATTTTATTTTTCCCCATCTTACAGTAGGCAACCCCCTCCAAGTATGATTTAGCAAATTGGATTGCACCTTCTTCCATCATGAAGTTGAGTGTGAAGTAGGTATGCAATTTTTGCAACCAACCCCTAATATTGTTGGTGCCATCGAAATTTGGTGTAGTTGGCTTTCTCACATTATGCTTTAATTATTTCCCAATTATTATAGTGACTCCCTTGACCTCTTTTATGGTGAATATTTTCCCCTTACTACTTCAAAAATCTGTCAAATGAACTATACTCCTTAAACTCTTCAAACTTTCCCAATTAATCTCAAAAAAAAAATGTCAAGCTCTTCTCCACCATGATTTTATGTTACACTCTTTCCTGTCTTTGTAAGAACATGGGTTTATAGGGTTTTGGAATGGAATTGCATGTTTCTCAATTATTTATAGAAAAAATATCCCTCCTAGTGGTGTTTTGAAGTGACCTTGATTTAGATAGACAGTGGCGGGTGTATTGATGAACAATATTGTCAATAATATTTTTTTTTTCTTGGTTTTCTACTAGTCTCTATTTACACATTCTCTCTTGGTTGACTATCAATCTCTTTGGTTGTGGCAAATCCCACCTATGGTATCTTTGGAGAATTCCTCTTTTTCTTCATTTATTAATTTCCTCATTCCTCTTCCCCCTTCTACCATATCGTATTTTGGATCTTAGGCTTGATCAAGGGGTTGTAATTTCCTTTGTTTTCTCCTTTGAGTATTAGATCTCTTTTTCATTGTGAATCATCAAAAAATTGGTTTACCCTATAGGATATTACGATCATAGATTTGATATCATTGTAATGACCCTTAGCTAAAATATTCATATAAAAAGATTAAATCTAAAATACCTACCAAAATATTTTGATAGTAAATTGTAGAAATAGTAAAAAACACAAAATAGGTATAAAGGATTTGCACACAAAACATTGGATAGAAACGAATATTTCATTCAAACATGTTTTCTACAATTGATTACATAGTTTTTATTTTACAGCAATTACAAATATACACTGAAAATACCTACATTCTAAAAAAAATCAAATTGTTAAAAGTTTCCAATTTTAAATGTAGATGTAGTCTCCATATGAAGCTACCCTCCAGAATCCAAAAGTTTTTCATCATTAGAACTCAAAGAAATCACTAGAGTTTCATCCACTGATATCTAGAAACTAAGGAGATTTTTGTCCTTAGATCTAGTAGTTGAACACAAGTGCTTGAACTAGGGTTAGGGATTGTTGATGAATTCACCAAAAATGCAAACTAATGAAATTACTTGCCTTATATAGAGGTTGAAGGCCTAGCATGGGCCCACATCTGCTAAATCCATTTGGAATTTTTTCATCACTTTACATTCAAATTTGAGTCCACTAATGGCATCCCTAGTTAGCCATGGTGGTGAAGTCCTTTGTTCAAATGATGGCAGCTTAGGGAGAGGCATGCCTAAAGGCAAAGGCCTAAGGAAATGTGCACCAAAAGGATACAATGGTAAGAGGGAACACAAAATCAAGAGTCAATTTTCCATTCAAAAGTATTTCCATTTGGTATGTTGTCATTATGTTCTCTAATGGTTCGAAGTTGGGGGTTCAAGGAATGGAATGCTAAGATGCCAAGGTGTGAGAGAAAGGAAAGGTCTACAAGCTTGAATAGGTACAACAAAAAGACATTACAAGGTGTCAAGATACTTCCTAATAGCTTTCACAAGAGGGATGATGGTAGAGAGAATCATGATATTCTGGAACTTGGAAATATGAAGGGGAGTGGGGATCAGGCCTCAAAAATATCCAATGTAGGAGGGAGAAGGGATAGGGCATCAAAGATACTTGATACATGAGGGAGATTGGATTAGGCTTTAGATATACCAAATGAAAGGAGCAAGAATTAGGCTTTAAAGATACTTGATGTAGGAAGGAGTGTGGATTGAGAGAATTGGGACACTCTTGCTAGTGAGGATCGATGGTTAAGAATATGACATACCCATAGATAGCATAATGAGGGATAGTAGAACCCCAAATGTATGCATACCCAAGAGTAACAAATGAGTAGGGATCACAGATTTGGATTCTAAGATGTTGAGTACTTTGTGGGTATGTTGATAGGGAAATGTTCTAGAGGCCACAATATAGCAAAGGTCAAGTTTTGAGGATATATGATATAGTGGGAATCAAGGATATCTAATACAGTAGGGGCCAAGGATATCTAATATAGTGGGGATTGAGGATTGGAGAATTCCTTTGGACCAAGTGCAAGAAGGGAAACAAAACTTTGAAAGCCCATGGAGTAGAGAGTAGGGTTGCAAGGAATGAAAGTGATGCATGCAAATAGAGGGAAGTTTGAAGGTTCATAACACAAGGAATAGGGACTTGAGAGAGATGAAGGAAAGGGGATCCCAATAAGGGAAAGTCCAAATTTTGTATAGCTAAGAAAAAACAAGAGTTTGGGGAACAAGGGATTGAGGGAACAAGTACCAAGGTAAGGGAAAACATAGGAAGCCACAAAAGGAAAAGGATTGGGAAAGTGGAGGTACAAGGAATGAAAGGAAGGCATGACAATATGAGAAAGTTTAAACTCCCACTCAAAGCTAGAAGGTGATCTAAACACCCTCATACTCAAAATTTGGGACATTACGCCCTTTTATTTTTTAAAAGTTAAGTTTTGAATATAGTGTTATTGGTTACAATTCTATATAGAAGTCTCTCATTTTATACCCTAAAATCTTGTCAAATAATAGGACAAGGTTCTTAAATTACCGGTACACCACATAATGATTCATAAGCTTCATATGGGGAGGACAAAGGCACTGCCAAGCCTACAACCTCTAAGAAAAAAGAATTTTAGTAAAACTCAGGGCTAGACCTAGTCCAAACTCATCTATATACCTTTTATTTGCATTGCAATAGGGAATTATGTATTGTGCATCTTTTGTTGCTTTGGTTATAATAAATGTTGGCAAGCTTATAATTGATTACATGTTTGATTAGGTAATTATATGTCATGTACAAGTACTCCAATTTAGGTTAACATCTTTGCACTTGTTTACCTTGCTTTTTAATATGAAACAAAATCCGTATTAAACCTTAAGGATATCGTGTTAGAAACACTACATACAATAACCCTTAACCATGATATGTCTTAGCATAAGTTACAAGAATTAATACCAATGGCCTCTAATGAGCCATACAACCTTGATTATAGAGTAATGTTCTCTAATTAATCCTAAAATACAACAATTATGATTCTTATTACTCCAAAAAAACATCATTGGAATCTATAATTAGAAGAAACCCATAACATTCTAGTGGAGCAAGGTGGTAGGGTCTTCCAAGAGGTAAGAAGTTGGAAGCTTTTTAACTATACAATTTATAACATTTACTTGAAGCATCTAAAATCTCCATGTTTTCTTTGTTAAACATAGAAAACTTAATTTAATAAAGTTCTAAATGTTCCTACAATATTTTGTCAAAGTAGCATTAAAACATTAGGTTCAATAAGGTCTAAATAAACATCCCTAATTGTGTCACCCATCATATATGGGCACCATGAACATGTGAATTTGACAATAATGCTTGTATTCCAAACATATTGATAAACTAGAGAATTATTTTATCTTTTTGGGCAGACTACTTAATAGGCCATAAATTTCTCATATCCATTGATTGCAATCATGACCATCCCTACAAATTACATAACCATTGTATGCATTCATGACCATTCCTACAAATTACATAACCATCGTATAAATTGCATGAAACAAATAATATTTAAATTGTGTGAGAGATTGAGGAAGATGGTAAATTTAGCATCATATACCTCTGTATGCAACTAGGCAATACCTTGACCTACATATTTTTATAGGGAACCATTATTCATTACAAAAGAGTTGCTTACTAATAGAATTGCATAGAGAGGATGTCGGCTAAGCTGGCTAATGTCAATAAAGTTCAACTGCAACTCCAAAAAAATAACTCAACAATGCGAAGAAAATTTAAAGGGACGTTTCCAAAACTGAATAATATTATATATTTATAAGATTTATTGATAATACTTCTGAAATTTGTTTTTCAAAAATGAACAATATATACATGATAGAATTTGCTAATAATAACTGCAAAATTCAAAATTCAGAAAGATGTGCAATCGGCGAAGGGTTTTTGGAAAGAAAAAAATCCATTTAAGAAATTAGCCCATAAAATTACCTAAAAGGTCTTATTTTATACAACTTTTATCTTGACAGATGGGTTCTTGTGAACCACTACTCATGAAACATGGGTCAATGAGTTTGACTCGAAAACTACACGGTTGAATCCTGATAGCAATATCATAACTTTTATTTTGTTAAATCTTAACCTTGTTTCTTAAAATCATGTGTTACTCAATATTAAAGTATTTGTATTGAGTTTTCACAAAGGTCCTATGCTACTGGCCACATGCAATTGCATATTCACTGAGGACTGGTGAAAGGATTTCAACGCTAAAGCTCGAGAACTCAAAAAGATTGCCATTAGAATTCACTCCAAAAAGAAGTATGCATTTGAGTGTATACCCATCAAAAAGAATAGCAAATTAGCACGAATGCAGATGAATGATTTGATACCTGTACAATGAAACCATCAAGCTACAGAGAAAAGGTTGAATAAAATGAGGTTTCAAGTCTAACAAGGTTTGCTCATGTCATCAATCTGGATAGCTGAGACAGAGGCCATAATTTGTAGTTCAGAAAGGTTGGATGGATGCAAAGGCTAAACAATATTTGCTGAAAACACAGATACCATAATGTGCGATTTCAACCATCTAGATTCTATATACAGATCCCAAAAGTGCTGATACTAAAAGCTATTTAAAGAATTTCAATTACTTATTTAGAGCTTGATTTAAATTTAGTTATGAAATTTTCATTCTCTATAGTTAAATTCTTTAGCGTGAAGTCTAAGATATGGCATTTATATCAACAGACATATGGAACAACAAAGTGCCAACTAACAGTAGGCATGCCTAGCTGTAAGCTCAAGTTTGTTTTGATGAAACTCAATGCTAGCCTAGTCAGTCAATGTCACGTTCGCTGCTTGTTTGCACATGAAATGAAAATCACCACTAGAAACAGGCTCAATATAATATAGCATGTAGCATGCATAATAGAGAAGTGAACTAATGCAATTCAATGCAATATGCAATGGTATCATACAGCTTTATTTGGTTTGTGACACAACCTGCAAGTGGCTTACCTTAAACAGTGCGCTAAACTCAAATTTAGAAACATGATATAAATTGCATGTTACGGGTATGCACGTGGACAAATAATGTAGATTATTCTCTCAAAAATTATATGAAAGCAATATTTTAATCTACAAATTCTAGCAATCTATTTTGGCAGGTCGGAACAAATGACCCTGCACAGAATATAATGTTATACTATACAAGTTATCAAAATGTGATTTGACAACAGAAGCAGATAGCTGTCCCTAAGTCCTGTTAGCCATGTAAGTTGCGGAAGTCTTAAGGTTTAGACTATGATATTCTCCAAAGGAGTTGATCTATACTTATATATAGGATTCTAAGAATGATTTCAAACCTTACAGAGTCAAAACGTTTACAGATTAGGATAATGAATGGCGTTTTCTCCTTGAATGAAAAGAATCATGCACTTGTGATTGCTTTGAAGGTGTGCTCTGATGTTTTGAATTGCTACGAGAAAAGAGCTGTATTTTACCCAACCTCTTTGAGAATGAGTACATAAACTTGTTAGATCCAGACTTTTCCATGTCTTGTTTCATACAAACATGTTCTTTCTCAAGGTCATTCAGTCTCATTCGCATTCGAGCTATCTCAAGTTTGAGTTCCCTGTTTTCACGTCTCAAAGATGCATAATTATCTCTGGGAGACATAGCAGCACTGAGGACGCCGCTGCTTATTCTTTGAGATTGGTATACCATAGTCGGCTCTCCATCACCATTAGAGCCAGCTAACGCATTACGCAGCCTTAACTGTTCAAAGTAAAGCACTTGAACTACTAGTTGGACAGGAAGGCGCTCATTCTGTGCAGCATGTGCGCATGCTTCTTGTGAAAGCTTTTGGCAGTCAATGATTTTGCAGAGTCTCTTGCGTTCCATATCAGACAACCCTGGATGTGCCTGGGAGACAGTTGCAAGAGGGATTGTAATTCAATAAAAACACTGCTAGAACTGCATCAAACTAAATATACACCAATACAAAAGCACAATTTAGATGATAGGTTAACTGTTCCCAATTATTTAAGATTTAATAAAAAGTGAAAAGCAAAGGCATAAGTTGCCGGCTATTACCTTTAAGTAGATATCAATGGCTCTATATAGTCCATCATCCACCACACGAGCATAATCTGGCAAAATTTCTGCAATTGCAATGAACTTCGACAGCTTCAGATTTGCATCTGGTGCTATTTCTGCAAGGTACCCATCTATTAGCTTTGCAACTTTTATAATTGCAGTCTGTGATGGGGAACTCAGACCATCAGATTCATAAGCAGAATGAGAGTCCATCTGATCTTCATTGTCATCTTGTTGCAAAAAGTTTACCAGTATCCGATGAATTATGTCCACATCAAAAAGTGTATCCCCAGTATGTAAGAAGGATGGAATAAGAAGATCATCCAGTGTTGCAAAATCTAGTTGTAGACCAATCCTTCTCTCAAGATCAAGCCTGCAAGCCACAGTTGTATCAAGCATTATAGCAGTCCGCAGCAACCCAAAAAGAAAGCTTATTGGAATTGAACTCTTCTCTGCAGGTAAGAGGCTCACAATAGTCTCTACTAGTATTCGTTGTTCATGCTCCATGGCTGTAGCAGCATTTAGTTTTGATCTTGTAGTTGCATCCCACACACTTTGCTTCTTACATAATCCTTTCAGAGAATGCTGAGCATAATGCATAAGGGATGCCCCAATACTCTCATGACGTACACCTCTTGATTTCATAGCTACTATAACTCTCTGATACAAGTCAATTCGAAGAACAGAGAGATCTTCAACCCACCAATCCCCAGAATTCTTTGGCTGGCCATTACTGTGAAGTCGACCTGAACTGCTGTAGTCCAACCGTGAAAAACTCGATGCCATTTGCTCCCTACAGGCCTTTGAAGCAATTGCATCAATGCATATGCTCACAATTTTCAACTCTTCAGCCAGAGGGAGCAGATTCTCACAATTTTGTAAAACTTCCAAGGATTTTTCAAGGCTTTGGCTTACAACTTCTTCCATATATGCTTCAGTTCGAGAAACCAGATTCTCTTCAGTGTATTCTACTGTCATTTCAAGGTATTCCGCAGCACAAAAAAGAGCAGCCACATTTGCTGTAGTGATTTCAAAATTGATGCCATAACAAAACTTTGCACTTAGTTCAAATGTCTCAGCCCCACCAGGTAGACCAGGAAACTCCAGTTTGGAGATATCTGAATCTCTGCGATCTGCTACTAGCTTTCTTATTCGCCCACTTCGTGATACTAGAGGAAACTTCAGACATAGGAAGACCCCAAGGGCATAAATTACAAAGAATTTTAGAACACAAGGATTTCTTTGTTGTTGGTACTCCTCTAGAAGTAAAATGCAAACATATTGCAAATGATAATAATGATGAAAATAAAAAAGAAATACGTTTATAACACATACAGCTTGCTGGATAATCAAGGTGAAATTTTGCAACACCACAAATATGCTAAAATTGATCTTAGGCTTCATCACTAAAGTAAATTATTGTATGATTTACTGACACAGGCATTATTGTGCCAATGGGAACGTTTACATTCATGAATCTCTGCTACTAGCTTTCTTATTTATCTACTTTGTGATACCAGAGGAAACTTCAGACAAAGGAAGCATCCGAAGGGAATGAATTGCAAGTTAGAAAACAAGGATTTCTTTATCATTGTGACTGTCCTCTAGAAGTAAAATGAAAACATGTTGAAAATGATTATAATGATGGAAATCAAAATGAAATACATTTATAACACATACAGCTTGCTGGATGATTAAGGTGATAATTTGCAACACCATTTCAAAGTTGCTAACATTGATCTTGAGCTTCAGGACCAAAGTATATTATTATATGATTGACTAACAGGCATTATTGTGCCAATAGGAACACTTCAAATTATGAGAAGTTAGAGCACTCTGCATTATAGGCACATTTTCATTCAAAGAGCATTGTAGGTGGGGTTAGCGTTTCAATCATCAGCAGTAGTACCTAAACAATAGAACAGTCAATTTAAAGGGGAAAAAAATTATAGAAGAGTAACCTTGAAAATGGTGTTATTGCCATTTGCATTCTTCCTTAGCAGATCAAGCCACTGCCATCCAAGTTGAGCTAGAATTAAACTTTTTGAGACTATTTCCATAGGTATTGATTGTTCAAATATATATCTAGATATTACTGTGCTCATCCCTCTTTATTTTACAATGTTTCAGAACCAGCTTCTGCATCCCTCTTAATGGTGTCTTGGAATGGTAAATTATGAAGAACATGATAACCTATTTATGTGGAACATGGAGGTAGAAAAAATAAACTTTTGTCTTGTTTTACTTGTAATGTTCGTCAAAACTTTGGAAAGGGATTTACTAATTAAACATTTCATTCACATGTTTCTTCAGAGTCAAAATGCCATATGATATTATATTACTTTAAAGTAAAGCACATCAAAACCAGAGGCCAAGCTTTCTAGAGCATGGCAGAGGGCTAGGAATTTTCACCTGCATGATTACAGACAGAAAAGCAATTTTCAATTTTCAGATCATAGCACAAGTAGGAAAGTCTAATTCATTGCACAAGGTCCACAAAAGGTTTACTCCAAACCATAGTTGGCACACTCGCGAAAAACTTGCGAGTTTTTTTCCCAAGGCGAGTTTTTCCAGGTTTAACTCGCCACCCTTAAATTTTAGAATTTTTTCGAGTTTTTAGTGGCTAGTACTTGCCAAAAACTCGCGAGTCCGACAGAAAAACTCTGCCGCGCAGCACATAAAGTAAAAACGTCTTTTTTATCTTTCATTTCATTTCAAAATTGCATAATACTTTGTGTGAGGAGCTAAACCCCCGCCTCCCCCTCCCCCCCCAAGCAAGGAGATATCATTTCCAACGATTTGCCATCAAGGAGAGCAGATTCAAACGCCATTTTGTGTGGATTTTGAAGAGAAATTCGATTCACAGGTAGGGGTTTTGTTTTTGTTTTTTATTTTTGCTTAATCATTTTCTTTCATTCTTCTTGCAAAATACTCATTCCAAATTGAAAAAAAGTCATGATAGAGCACAAAGAAACAATTTTTTTGCATTTACAATCCAAAAAACAAGATTCACCACAATCTTTTGTTGATTTTTGCTGATTTTTTTCATTTTTTTCATTGTTTTTTGAAATTTTCAGACCTAAGTTCATTTTTTGTGTAGAATGATAAAATTAGTTAATAATGTTAATTTATAATTCATTTAAACAAATTTGTATCAATTTAAATCAAATTTAGCTCTATATCTTTTAAGTTTTAAATTTTTAATGATTTAGGTTGTTTTTTAATTTTTTTTGTATTAAAAAACTAATATGTTGTACATATTTTTTGTGTGTGTAGATTGATCATTGAGCATTGAATACACACTATAATGGCTTCTGGCTTTGGTTCAGCATCAGGTTCCAACCCCGCCCCATCATGTTCCACCCCATCTACACCATCATCATGGGTTCCAGGCACTCGTCCTGCAGGGGCTAGAAACCCTACATGGAAGTATGGTGTGAGAGGGCACATACTTGGAACAGTTGTTTGCAGTGAGTGCAAGAATACACATCATGGAGGCATAAATCGCCTCAAATACCATCTTGCAGGCATTCCTCAGCGTGATGCCAAGCCTTGTGAGAAGCCCAAAGAAGAGATTAGAAGAGAGATGCTTGCACTACTCTCAATTGCCGAGGAAAGAAAAATGCAAAGGGAGAGGGCAAAAAAAGCCATAGCAGCTGCCATAGCTAGTGGACATGCGCATGCCCATGGCCAAACTCAGGAGCACGAGGCTGAGCACATGGAGATAGAGTCAGATGAGGAGGGAGATATTGGCATTGTTGGCTCTCTTCGTGGTCCACGGATTCGCGTTCATAGCACAGCCACAGTTGTACTGTCCTCTAGGCCCCCCGTTTCCTCTAGTTCGACTTCGACTAGAGTGCCAGTGCCACCACCACCTTCATCTTCACGCAACCCATAGAGTTTTTTTGTGCCTCGAAACACACCAGGAGCACAGGTATCATTGGAGGCTACAGGGTGGAACAAGGAGGTGCATCAACATGCCGAGTCGGCATGTGCTGACTTTTGGTATTTCAATAACATACCATTTAATGTGGCGAGTAGTCCCTATTGGCACAATATGGTCACTGCATTGACAGTTGCGGGAAAAGGCTTCAAGCCACCTTCTCGCAAAGATTTGAGTGGGAGGTAGGTGAAAGTCAACTTAAATTTTATGCTAAGTTTATGTTCTTTAAATCAAATTAATTTATAATTTATTATTTATGTTGAATTGAAGCTATTTTTTGTTTAAAACTTACAATTTTGTACTTATTTAATTATTTTACTTTGTACCTGCAGGTTGCTCACAAATGCAACCCAAAGGGCAATGCAAGTGGTTGAACAACAAAAAGATAAATAGAAGAAATATGGCTGCTCCATTCTTTCTGATGGGTGGAAGGATGGGAGAAACCGCACCATCATTAAATTTTTGGTTGCTTGCAAAGGTGAAGTTGTGTTTTGGAAGTTGATAGATGCTTCCAACAGGATAAAAACTGCAGATACATTGTGTACATTGTTGGAAGAAGTTGTGATGGAGGTGGGGATTGCTAATGCGGTACAAGTTATCACAGATAATGCAGCAGCGTATGTGGCAGCAGGAAGAATGCTTGAGATTAGACATCCATCACTCTTTTGGTCACCTTGTGCGGCCCATTGCCTTGACCTTCTTTTGGAGGACATAGGAAAACTTGTTTGGGTGGCACCAATTGTAGATGATGCAAGAAGCATCACAAAATTTATCTACAATCACCCTTGGGTTCTTAGCTTGATGAGAGATCATACGCAAGGGAAGGAGTTGGTGAGACCAAGTGCCACAAGGTTTGCAACGATTTTCATAACGTTGCAAAGCATTTTGGATTCTTTGAGCTTTTTAAAACAAATGTTTGTGAGTCAAGCATGGAATGACTCCTCATATTCAAAGAAGCCCGAAGGAGAGAGAGTTGCTACAATAGTCTTTGACCACTTGTTTGCACAAAAAGCTACAGAGATCGTGAAGGTAACTTCAAAACTTTGATTTTAATTTTAAACTCAAGTTGAATATAAATATATATATTTTTTAATTTAACTTTAAGCCTTTCATTATAAATTTCCAACTTTGATCTTTTTGTATTTTTAATCTAGGTGTCGGAGCCCTTGGTAAGAGTCCTTCGCTTGGTAGATGGGGATCAAAACCCCATGGGATATATTTATGAGGCCATGGATAGGGCCAAAGAGGCTATCAAAAGTTACTACATGGGGGACAGCCTAAAATCTGATCCCATATGGGAAATTTTTGATAGGAGGTGGAACAATCAACTCCACCAACCCATCCATGCAGCAGGGTACTTCCTCAACCCTTATTATCTCTTCTCAGAGAGCTTCTCCGATCCTAATGGAGAGGTTATGGAGGGGCTCATGACATGCTTTCAGAGGATGGAATCTGAGGTTGCAGCGAGAGACCACATCGTCATCGAGTTGGATATGTACAGGGAAGCAACTGGTAATCTCTTTTCTTCAAAGATGGCTCTTAGAGGAAGAAACACTCTGCCACCAGGTATAAAATTGGGAGTCTTTAACTTTTAAGTTTATTTCACATGCATCATATAATTTGATAAAATGTGTTTTACTTTTGACTTTCGAGTCTTTGACTTTGTTTTCTAACTCTTCAATATTTTATTTTTTTGTAGAGGTTTGGTGGAAAAATTGGGGTGGAAAAACCCCACATCTTCAAAAAATTGCCCTCTGCGTATTATGTCAGCCCTGTAGTGCATCCAGTTGTGAGTGCAATTGGAGCTTGTTCGAGTCCATTCACACGAAAAAGAGGAACAAGTTAGCACAAAAGGGCCTAAATGATCTTGTCTTTGTGCAATACAACCTTCGGTTGCGCACAAAGAGAGTAGAAGAAAAATCACTGGATCCTATTGATTTAGATGAGATAGATCCTTATAGTGATTGGATAGGGCGAGATGAGCAGCCTCCATTGTTTAGCGCGGATGAGATCCTTGACTTTGAGAGACAAGCAATGGAGGATGTGGGTGCATCTGGAGATGTAGGGTTGGAGGACATTCCTGAGGATATCGATGAGATTCAGCCAGAGCCACAGACACAACCTTCCATGCCAGCCGAGGAGCCAGTAGCAGTAGTAGTAGCACCGCGAGTGCGATCACCGCCACCACCACCACGCACACGCGGGAGGGCTAGAGGACCCACCCCTTCTTCCCTAGCTGCTGCTACACTAGGGAAGAGGAAAGCCTAGCATATTGTATTTAGTTACTGTTTAGTATTTGCTTCTAGTTCTAGTTTTATTGCTTTCATGTATTAGACTTTTAGGCTTTTAGCCATCAGGATTCTGCATAAGAATGCGATTTTGTAATCAATTTAAATTGAAGTCAATCAAAATTAATAGAAAACACTTTTGTACTCATTTATGGATTCATTGGATTCATCGGATTCATCTTGTCAATGAATTTTGCAAAAGAAATATGTTTCTAATGAAATTTATGCAATTTTTTAAGTTCCCGAATTTTTTTGCCGAGTTTTTTCCGAGTTTTAAAAAGTCTCCAATTTTTGGCTTGGCAAGTTTTTTCTTGGGGCGAGTTTTCCAACTATGCTCCAAACCATTAAACAATTTTGTAGGTAACTCCCACAGGGAAGGGGAGGAGGGAGTGGGGTTTGCATTGCTGGCCTTGATTCCAAAAACAGAAATACATACAGAATGGCAGGAAATGATTTCCTTTGCATTTTTTAATTTGGTGACTCCGCAAGAAATATTTCTAACAGGCTTCTAGCCACTCCAGTCCATTTCCAGAAAAAATCATGTGTTTTTATGTAGGAGTTGGGACCAGGGGAGGTCCAAAGTTCAAACTAACCTTTCAAGAAAATTGATTCTTTAAAGAAAATCAAAGTTTTTTTATGCATTTAATCTTCAATTCCTTTTACTCCTGATGGAATGACCGAGTAAAGAACACTAGGTTGACAGAAAAGGAACTTCAAAAATTCCATGTTAATAGTCCTTGAAAAAACTACATTCATCTCCAAGTATGACATCAAAGTTTATGTGCATTTCATCCAATTTCTGGCAAGATTATAGTATCACCATAACACACAGACCAATTTTGTAGTAGACCAACCCCTAAATGGCATCACATTATTCTGGATTTCTGCAATTAGCATTAACACAATAATAATACCTTTTCAATGAAGACAACTTTGTATTTTGGGATATTGATATAGAAGGCCACCGTAAATATAATCGTGTGCCACTTTAGCATTTTGGGTGCATGATTCAGGACATTTAATGCAATGAGTTCTGAAAATCCATACTATTGAATATATCATCTTGATCATGTGAGAGGCCAAGTACATGTTACAGGTTGACCTAGAAAGTGTTTATGATCTGAAGGCTCAAATACAAACTTAAACTACTATGCGTTTCATATATTTCTTTCTAGCATGACATTTAGCCACGTCTATAAAGACTAAATTTAGATATTAAGCATTGCAATTCTGTATGGGATTAAACACAATCTTCATGCATTTGCCATCTTCTTTGGTTATTTCTATATAAAAAGATTTCTAAAATTTCTAAATTTTTAGTTAGTTGCTTTTGGTTCTGTCTTTCCCTTCATAAGGGATCTGGGTGCTTGCATTTATTAAGTGATTTATGTTTTGGAAACCATTGCCATTTCCAGCAACTTAGCCCCTACATATTACCAAGGTTATTTACACTGATAAGTTGTAAATAAAGAAGAGATATTGTTTGGTTGTTTTAAATGGGACATCCATAAAAGCAGATTACCAAATGCTTAATCCACTATAAAAATGAAAAAGCACACTAACTTGTTGGTGCAAAGCTTTTCCACATCTAGAAAGTGGCCCATGGTAGAAGAATGAGTGGGACAAAAATGAACACTTTGGATGTCCTCCTATGTTGGTATATTGTTGAGTGCAAGCTTGGCCAATGACACCAACATCATGTCCACTATGTTAGATAAGGTACCAAATAAACCAATTGGAGTCACTTGCCTTTCAAAAGATGAAGCACGGTTCCTAAGTCAGTTCCTAATGTGCTGGAGGGACACTTGTCTTGACTTCAAGATATAAGGCCCTCGAAAATGGCCCATCTTATGATGTCAATGCTTGCTTAATGACACTACATGAGAGTATACTAACAAAAAAAGCCTATTTAAAGAGAGAGTGATGGAAAGCATGATCCCCAAGAATCCTACAAGTTTTTTAAAATTCCCAATTGTTAAATGTGTTTAAGATCCTTGCATGTGTTCATCTAAATCCAAGGTATGAAGGCTTTTCAATGAGGAGTCTCCATAGAAATTATATGCTACTGTGTGAAGTTCGAAAAGAAAAAAAGCAGACAATAATACCACATTTCAGTTTGGGGTATGCTACAGATGGTACAATGCAGGGGGAATGGTTGAAAGAAATGGCAACCTAGTTGTGGAAATAATGCAATGACCTTATGTGGGAAACAAAGTTCAAGTCAAGGGAAGCTAATTTCAAAGGTTTCCAAAATGCATAAATAATTTTTGAAATGGTTGCATTGTGGACTATGAAACTACCATGATCAAGGTGTGGAGGTTTAAACACCATTGTCAAGTGAGAGATGGGCTTGGATTTCCTCCTTTTCCTCTTTGGATGACAAAAAAGACATTGGAGAGATTGTTTTAGTAGTTACATTAGATTTGCAGGTCTTTTTCTCTTCAGTCACCAGCTCTATATTGAAAAACTACAAGCTACAAACAATCAATGGAAACAAATTGAGATGCAGCATCCTTTGAAGTTCTGCCAAAAATCTCTCAAATATCATCATGAAATTATCGCATGGGTTGAAAGATGTCTCAAATGTGGGAGTACATTGGATTCTTTGAAAAATAGAACAAAAAACAAGACCACATGAGTCAAGAGACATTCCAAAGTCAATTTATTTTAGTGTTCCATGAGATGTGTCCCCGCCCTCCACCTCCTCGTCCCCAAAAGTTGTCATCTCTAGAGAAAGGGATGTCCCCAAGACTTGGAAACTCCAAGGCAACATCCCCCCATTGCCACTGGCAAGAAGGAGATGTCTCCAAATTGTTTTCCTGAAAGAGAAGGTGTTTTTGAAGCATCCCCCTTGATGCAGACACCAAGACATCCTTGAGACCTTGAGGAAACTTGCCTACATCTCTTGAAATTTTTGGAAAGCTACACTCGTCCCCCACTCTTGTGTAGTCAACTAAGAGAGGTTTTTTTTTCAAAAAGTGGGTAACCCTAACCTTAAAAGTTCAATTGGCCCCACTTAGACCATAAACACTCCAAAAACTTATAAAAAGATATCCTAGCCTCAATCTAATCACTGTCAATTTTTCATTGCATTGAACAAGAGTGAACTATGAATGAGAGAAAGAGGAAGAACAATTCTTCATTGATCAATCATTCAACATATTGATTAAGCCTTCGAGGTAAGCCTTGGGCCTCCTTTGGCAACCACACTAATCATTCATCTATTGTCCCAAGTTTCTAGTTCTTTTGCTATTGAGAGGAACTAGTCTACTTATAGCTTCATCCACTATTAAGAGGAAGAAGCTTACCTCTAGGGTGGCAGAGAATCTTGTAGTTGTCCATAGTAGCTTGCATCTCATTGGCCACAACACACTTATGTACAAGGTGAGTCTAGCAACCCGATGGGATCAAGTAGCAAATACAAGTTTTATCAAGGTCTAGTTATAGGAGCTAGATAAATCTAGAAATTATATCAATGAGTATGCCAACACATTTGCATTGGACAATGAGTTAGATTAGCCATTGTACTTTGTTCTTAAACATGATGAATATTTGGATCAATTGATTCTTAGATTGCCAAACTTTGTATAAATTTCAGCTTCTTTTAGTCATTGTTTACATAAATGATAAATTGCAACTTCTTTTACTATTTTTCTATGCTCCTTAGGACCACGCCTCCCACATAATTTGACCCTATCCCCTATAGGGGGGGTTTTGGGAACATAGGATCAAGTAGGAAACATCACCACCCCATTCCTGATTTCCAACAAAAAAGGAAATGTTATGAGAACGGTCAATTTGAGATAGGAAACACCAAGGGATGGCTAACCATCTTGTACACCCCAATCAACATAAACTGCATATTTTTTTTCAAATCACAAAGCTATAAGGGGGACTCGGGGTCCACAAGTACCCCCTCACCCCTTTACACTATCCCTAAACTTAAAAAAGCCACAATAACAACTAAAAACAAAAAACAAACTCATTTTCCATTTTCCATATTATAAAGAAGACAAAGGAGGAGAATAGTTGTGAGAAAAGAAGTGTATGGTAGTGAGAAAAAGGAAAGGGAGCATCCAAGCTACATCATTAACTTAAAAGTGATAAAATTATGAAAAATGGCATACACCTTGAAGGTTTGTGTGGTCTCAAACACTTTAATTTGGGCTTGGTGGCAGGGGCTCTATCTTGGACCCAACAAAGGGCAATGCCCCTTGACCCTGTTGGGTGTGTTGCCACCAAATCCTTACCCTATGAGAGGTATTGCCCCTCAACCCCACTAGGGGGCTACCCCTAGACCCTCAGGAGGAGCACTACCCCTCAACCTTGCTTAGAACTACATATAGTCAATCAAGAGGAACAAGCTTACCCCTTGACAATTGGAGAGGTTAGTGGTTGTGTGTAGTGCCTTGTAAATTTTGGATCAACATAGTTCTGAGTATCGTTAGAATTCAACCTCACACTGGGATGTTGATCCCAAAGACGCCACACAGATTGATGAGGATGAGACACAAAAGAGATTGGGTGGGGTTCCATTAGATTAGGTAGTCCCACATAGTGGCAATGACTTAGACTTAGACTCTGATTTTGATGCAATGCTAGCAAATACTAAGGGTAGCAGCATATTTTCTATGTTTTTTCCATTGTCTAATTCAAACTTGCAGCCTTTGGGCATTTTGCTGTAATTTTTATACAATATATATATGCACATTAACAATGAAAGCAATTGAATTTTGTTAATTCATTTGTCAACTCTCATATGAAACCTCAATTCAACTCTAATGTTATGTATTAAGGTTCTATAATGTATATGATGAATGCCTTATCAATTTTATCATATGAATACTTGAAATTTTCTGTACTTAAAAAATTTCATTTTTTTTTATGGTCATCACTTACCATCCCTAAAAAATGGTGTCCCAAGAAATCCATCCAAGAAACACATTCCCATATCCCCTACTATCCCATCCTAGAAACTTGGTATAAAATGGCTATTTTGTGTAATTAAATATTCAAATATTTATTTTCAATATTATTTTAAAAATTTTAACAATTGACATCTTGCCATCCCCAAAATCCAAAAAAAAATGCCATCTCCAAAGCATAGAGAAACAAGGAGAAATCCTTAACATACACAATTTTTCATTCATCATCTAAATTCATTAGGATGTAGAACCACTAATTCATAGTTCAAATTCAAACCAACTACATATCCATTAGACACAATATACTATCTTGGAAAGGCTGCAATCTCACCCAAGGATATCATTGGAATAAGGTAAATAATTATTTCCAAGTAGCACCTATGGAGTTACATTAAAAAACCATATATATGCTTATCAACATCATTTTCTAACTTCACATAAAAGAACATTGTAAACATATGATACATTAATAACAATTAGATAGACTATATCGGCAACATCTTGGCCTTCATAAGCAAGTGCAGATCTACTCCTCCATAGCACAAGTCCTCAATTTCATTTATTTTAGGACTTGTGGTCAGGGATAGATTAAGGGACATTTTAACAAGATGTCACTTTCTAAAAGCTTAACCAACGGGCATATCAAACATCATCCAAAATATTTCTAATTGTTTAATCTGCAATTTATGTTCTCCTGAGTCCTAAAGGTTTTGAGGTCTCAAATTTGCACTATTCATGGAATATTTCCAAGCATGGTGTTCTTATATATCATTGGAAATCTATTGTGATGTATTATATTCATACTTGAAAAAATCGCAAAGTGCTCACAAAACTCACAAGTACTCGCAAGCCAAAAACGTTGGTGAGTTACTTACCTAAAAACTCGCCAACAATTTTTTGAAAAACTCACGATTTTTCATGAAAAACTCGCCTAAATGACTATAAGTTTGTTTTCTTCATCTAATGTTAAATTTTTTATATAATTTCTAAAGCATTTTTATAAGCAAAAAAGCCCCAAACACCTAATCGGGGTCTATGATATATATTAAACTTTAATTCTGATTTATATATGATAGAAATCAATAATATGTTCTACAAATTTAGTAATATGTGTTTTCTAAGAATATTTTTAAAATTTTATCAGTGTTTCTCGAGGAGACGTCCCCCCCAAAAAACACGATGTTTCCTAGATGTCCCCGTCTCAGAGACTTGGGGACTTGGGGGGGGGGGGGGACGTCCCCCCACCAGCGCCACCAGTCCACCACCAGTGCCACCATCCCACCACCAACGCCACCATCTCCAAGACGTCACTAGGACTTCGAGGATGTTGGGGTGTCCTCAAGACGTCTAGGGGACTTTTAATTGTCTCTAGACCGTCTCAAAGATGCCCAAGCATCTCTTGTGACCAAATGACCAAAAAAAAAATCTTTTTTAAAAAATAAAAAAAAATTGTGCCCAAGGCCAAACACTAATGGCCTATGGGCCCCGCCCAAACCCCACAAACTCTATAAAACTGCTTCCTATCCTCATTTCAATTCACAGAAGAAAAAAAATGAACAAGAAGCTAATAGTGTGAGTGTGAGAGTGAAAGCTGCAAGTGTAAGGTGAAAGAGTGAAAATGAAGAGCAAGAGAGTTGAGGAGGAGCAAGATGAAGAGCAAGAAGAGGAGTGATGTCAAGTTAAGGTTCACTTCAAAATTCAAATGCTTAAAAATAGTTTGCCAAAGTTTCATTTGTAAATCTTAGACTTATACATATTTTAATAACTATACTTTCAAGTACTATATGTATTATAGTGCCGCCACCATCCCTCCACCGTCCCCAAACTTAGGCCCTTCGTTCCCCCATCCCCAAAACCCGTCCCCATGTCCCCCCGTCAGGAAACTCCATAGAACTATGAATTTTATGTATTTTAAAATGTTTGATAAAATTGCTGAGTTTTTCCCCAAGTTTTTTTTGAGTCCCAAGTTTTTAAAGAATTTGGGCTTGCCGAGTTATTGCCAAGTCTGAGTTTTACAACTATGATTATATTATTATGTATGCAAAGATGTGTAGCTCACTTAATTCTATCGAGGTTCTTTGGCCATTGCAATAGCCTTCAAGAAGAAATATGATAGCATTGGGAAAGGTCTCTAAAGGATTGGGGAATAACAAAAAAGCTTAGCTAAGAAGGATATGGAACCTTGGCCCTCATAAACCATACTCCCAAATAATAGATTTTAGTCTAAATTTTGGGACAAAAGATTACAACCAAAATCTCATCTATCTTATGGCTAGCAGTTCTGAATGAAAAAATTCTTCATGCAGAACTTGAAAAGGGGATCATTTGTGGCCCTTTTAAATGTTCTAACTTATAACTACTAACAGCAGGAAAATACAAACCAATTATCTATCTCTTGTTGGTCGGTTATTAATATTCAGAGTTAGTTTGTGCAATGTATACTGGAGCCAACATCAAGTCTCAATGAATTTACCCCAATGCTTAGAGAATATCTTGGCTCGAATTGTGAGGTAGTTCTATGTGGTGGATTGTGAGATGGATCTTGTTTCCTAGCAAATTTATCTAAAAAGGAACAAACAAAAAAACCTTTAGAATCCAAAAGAGGACAATGGAGCATGGCTCTATTAAATGTTCCTGCTCCTAACAGGAGGAAACAAACCATCTACTTATTTCTTATTGATTGGTTATGGATATTCGGTGTTGCAACATATACCAAAGTTGGCATCAGGTCTCAATGAATTTGGCCCAATACTAAGAGAATTTTTTGGCTCCAATTGTGACATAGTTATATGTGCTAGATTGTGAATTGGATCTTGTTTCCTAGCAAATTATTTTAAATGAACAAAAAAAATCAATGGGATCCAAAAGAGAACAATGGAGTGTGGCCCTATTAAATGTTTGAGCTTCATACAAGGGGAAAATACAACCTATTTGCCTGTTTTTTGCTGCTTGGTAATGGCTATTAAGTGTTAGTTTGTAGAATGTATACCAAAGTGGCAAGCCAACATCAAGTCTCAATGAATTTTTCCCAATGCTAAGAGAATATCTTGGCTCCAATTGTGAGGCAGTTATTTGTGCTAGATTATGAGTTGAATCTTGTTTCTTTGGTAAATCTATCTTAAAAGGAACACACAAATATTTAGGACCTGAAAGAGGACAAACGAGCAAAATTTGGAGCAGTGTCAAAGATTGAGACTAGGGAATTTTTGGGAGTTGACAGTTGAAAAAAGTCGATAACTCGGAGCATGGGATCTTCTCAGAATGGTTAACAATCTAGACAGTTGGATCACTGCCAACGAGAAGATTAAGCAACCAATTACAAATACCTATCTTCTTTGAAGTCCTAATAAATCTTGCATCAAGATTGTCATGTCCCTTTCTATATTTTTAATGAAAGTAGCAGATTTATAGCAAACAAACAATATCTAAACAGCAGCAATTTGGTTATACTTCAAATGGCATGCATGAAATTAGCTAATCGATATATGAACTTGCACAAATGAAACAAACTCCAGCAATAGATTATATTGATCACAATGGACTGTTATGACAGTCAATACACTAGCAGCAAGAACAAATACAAATCTGAAATAGCAACACTCATGCTAGACTTCCTTACAAATCCTTGATGCTCAAATGAACTCTCTAAGTGAAAATGCTCCCCTAGAACCAAAGGGTTTTCGTCATTTGATTCCAGTGACCAATGGGGTTTCGTCCATTGATCATAGTCTCCTATGGGTTTTCCTCCACAAAAGATTGAACACAAAATGCCCAGAAAATACCTAACATAACATGATAATTACAATAGCAAAGTTCCCTAATTTTATGCTACCCTTCAAAAGGTTAAACTCAATGGGTCCGAGACCCAAATGGTGCCAAGGCCCAAATTTGAATTCCACACACTAACCTAGGTCAGCCTTGTAGGCCTTGCAAATTCTCCCGATGTTCCACACACCACCGCTTCACCCATCCATCCACACGCTACACAGATTGTCCTTGCTGGCCTAGTGGGCATTTGTTCACACCCCCGATCTCGTCTAAGGTGTTCATCAAGAAACATCCTCAACTCCGTCCTTCAATTTGCAAGGGGACATGACAAAGATGAATTCCAATTACCCTTCCCAAGGTGATCTAGGAACCTCTAGTCTAGGTAAAATTATTAGACACAAGGGGGAAGCTATATTCTTATTTCAACAATGGCATTGGTTAATAGAATGTTGTTGAGATCACGAATGTCTTATGGGGCGTAAAGTTTATATTTCAAAATAGTACTGCCAACCTTACCATGAAGGTGACTACAACAATAATCAATATTTTGAATAATAAAAATTATCAAGATACTTTGGACCTTATACTAAAGAAATTGTCATCTAGAATCTTCATTCAATAATTAGACACATTTTCAATAGATGGCAACCTTCATAACCTATTGAGGCATTGATTTTGGCATTAAATGTAAAAGATTGGAAGGGTGTTCACAATGATAGAGTAGAGTGGTTTGGTTTTAAGTAATTATTGTGACAAGATACTGTATGTAGAAATGATGGAATCTAACAACCAGGCTTACCCAACAAGGCATTCACTTAGAGCCTTGGCAACTATTAAGAACACCGAGGGGTGTAGAATGGCACATTTTGGGAAAGTCTTTTTAAATGCTTCTTTTGATTGATTTTAATATTTTTTATTTGCAAGATGGCCATGAGTAACTAGTGGTTCTAGAGTTGTGATAAAGCACCAAAAAGAGGGCCATTAAATGTCCATTTAAATACCAAAGGATGGTCACTGAAATCACAAATAGAATAAGGATAAACAAATGGCAGTTGGAATGATAATTGGATTTCACTTTTGACTGGGTGTTGAAGGTCCAAGTTGTGGAAGATGCTAACCTTGAAGGCCTTAATGAAGATTTAGGTATTGTTGGTGGCCACAGAAACATTCCTAGTATATTAATCGAGCTAAACCCTCCTAAACAAGATGACTTTGTTAGTTTTGACATCATTGTTTTCTAGATACAAAAGATTAAAAAATAAAAAGTCATTAGTACCCTCATTAGGGTTTAACCCCAATAGAGCATTAAATATCATCCTTTGGAAGCAATCAATACTCACCCTAGAATCTAGGGCAACCCATTAGAAACCCTAAAGATCCTAGGGTTTGTTATAAGAGGGGGTTTCACATATGTGATAAGCAAGGTAAGAAGAATGGAAGAGGAGGAAGGGAAAGACACATCCCACACCTTGATCTCACTCCCATCTCCCACTCCATGATACTATGGCCAACCTACGATTAGTTTAGGTTTAGAGTATAGAGTTAGTTTTTTATTATATTATTTTCTTCTATATTGTTAGCTTTTGTTATGTTTTGTATATTTTGTAGGTACGAAGCAAAAAGGATAAGGATGAGGGGAGACCAACTGGTTTAGTTGTAAAAGTTCTCCCATTTTTGTCAATATATTTTGCTTTTGAATAAAGCAAAATTTTCCATAATATAAATATTCATTTATCTGCATGTTTGTTTATTTCCTTTTTATTTTATTTTACCAACTACAAGGTCTTATTAAACTCATCAACATAGATAGATAGATAGATAAACCCACATCTAAACAATTAAAATACCAAAATGAAACCCTTTTCATTTAATAACTTGATTTTTATAACCAAAATGTAAATGGAAGACAAAAATGCTAAATTGTTGTTCACACATGGGCTGCTATTAGGTGTTTTTTACATTTGATGACGACGCATGTGCTTATTGATGACCAATTACCTTGTTGTGTGCACACACAAACAAAAATTGTTAGTACATATTTCTTTGGTGTTTTATTGTGGTCAATTTTTATGGGCATTACATGACATACAATTATAATAAGGAAATTACAGCAGCCACCTTGAGGCTGGGAAGGAAAAATTCTTTAGAGATAGGATTTCCTGTAGTGCAACCATTTTGGGAAAGATGCAGAGATAATACCCAAAGTCACTGTATACATCCCAGAGTTCTGATTTAGAGACCAAATTTAATTTGTTCAGAGACTAACCATGACAAACCAGCAAGTACATGAAAATGGTCTAGACATAAGTTTGCACCCAAATAGAGAAATGAATAAGGGAAAAAATAGAGATGTTGAAGTCATCAACCAGCAATATATCAAGATGCGAGGAAATATGCATCTAAAACATAGGCTATGCTTTTCATGACTTAAGAGTAGAATATGAAGAAACTTGATGATGCTCAAGTATTGACACTGCTCCATCATGAAGCTTAAGTCTACTATGCTATGTAATTGGTATCCAAACACAACCTTGAACACCAATACAATAATTCTGGTCACATAGATGTGTTTGCAAATTCAAGTACCATGCAGATTGTTGCTCCCAGAACAATGCCATCCACAATTGCTCACTGAAATTAGTGATATCCTGGTTGGTTCTCCCTGGGCCAACACTTGGTCAAATTAGACTTCCCCACATATCACATGTTGAATGCCAACTCATATGTTGGTTAGCACCCCTCCCATTGACACTATCTTGGTCAACACTAGCTCAATGATCAACTCATGCAATGATATCGCCACACCTAAGGAATGTGAATTAACACCATAATAAGAAGATGAATCATCAATTGTTACAAAACCTAATTGTTTTGTTACCAATCTTTAATGTAATAGTCTCTTCTTGTGATTGCATATATACCAATGTTCGACTTCTAGGAGGAGGGTCAAACAATTTCATTCCAGCCAATGTTCTTAATCTTTAGTCATAAAAATTTCATTCTCAATCTTCTAAATCTTTGCACCATATGTACTTTCCTTTTCATAGAGAATATAAGAGCGTTGTTCTACTATTTATTTTCCTTTGTGAATGTGTAATGGTTTGTCTCATTTGGTGTTGTTAATGTTCATTACAATGCCATAGATTACTAGCTAGTTTATTTTGTTGTTCTCCACACCACTTGCCTAGGTATTCCAGTAGCTATGCCAAAAGAAGTATTAGTCATTGCAAGATTATATGATTGAATTTCAGGACTTCCTACATCTAAGGATCAAGGATACAAACCAAAACATGGTGCTAAAGTACCTTAGTGGAATTTTCTATTATATCAATGAGAAGATGGAATTTCTAACCTTTGACACTTTGGGGAAAACTTATTGACATGCCTCCAAGATCAAAGCAAAGGGCAATATGAAATAGAATATATGAAATAGAATAGAACCTCTTCTAGTATTGGGGGCAAAAGCAAGCTAGGGACTAACAATGCCAAAACCCCTAAGCCAAAGCAAAATCCATCGTGCCAAGAAAGGATTAGCAAAAGCAACCCCTTGCACAACAAAGGTCTCTAGTGCCACCACCACCAAACAAAGGCACGAGGAAACAAGGGGAGACATGGTGCAAGCACCACAAGACCAACATTCAAAGCAACTCTAAGGAATAATCTTTGATGATGTAATCTACACTAGGACCTTCCAAAGGTAAGAAACCCATTGGGATAAAACTTGTCTAAACACTAGTGCTTCTACCTCCAACACCACTAAGGGAAGTGGTTGTTTCACACTTAATATTGAGTCAAAGGAAAATCTCTCCATCTCATCGTCAATAATGGGAGCCAAAAGAACATCATTGAGGAGAAGTAGTTAAGTGTATAGGCCCCATAACTTAAGTACATCCTCATTCCATACCCCCTTAGATGCCTTCAGCAAGGCAAGAATGGTCAAATTTGACATCAATGCATTCTCAACTATGGAAACAATCTCATAAGTGATACAATCACCTTGGCATAGCTTCGTTGGAGGTTTGCAACATTTCTCTGAGAAACCAATATGTTTATGACCAAGAGGACATCTTTTAAACTAAGCCACAATATTGGTATGTTAAGTCAATAATTGCTTCTGCCACATTATGGAATCTCCTTCAAAGAACAAAATCACTTTGGCATCTACCAGGAAATTCAAAAAGCTATTAAGTGTATCATGCACAAAATTTCACCTAGCTCTTGGTCCTCCTAGAGAGCCTAAACACTAAGCTAAGCACACTCAAGACATGGTCAATCCCACGAACACAACAGCACCAAACTAAGAACTTGTTACAGCAGTAAGTAGATGTCTTTGAGGAAACCAAAGGTGTTCCCAATCAATATGTTATAAAGTACTAGTTTGCACTAGTACCTATATCTTCACTTCTAAATAGCCTACTCTATTGTTGATTGATTTGGGAGAGCAATGGAGTTTGGTGCCAAATTCAAGAGCTCACCAATAAAAGAAAAATTGTACCAAGCTTTTCTCCTTGTGGCAGCTCAATAGGCCTCAAACCAAAGAAAGATGGTTTATGGTACTTATACATTGATTACTGCATGCTCAACAAACTCATGGTGAATAATCAATATCCATTGACTCACATAGACAAACTTCTAGACCAGATCTAAAGTGCATGGTACTTCACCAAGATCTATCAAAAGTCTGAATATCATCATATTCCTATCAATCATGAAGATGTTTGGAGGACAGCATTCAAAATGAAGAAGGGCTTATAAAAGTGATTTGTTATGCCTTTTGGTCCAGCCCATGTGCTAGCAACATTCATGAACTTGATGGACAAAGTAATTAGACCGTTCACCACTTCCTTTGTCATTGTTTACTTGGATGACATTCTCATCTTTAGTAAGACTTGGGAAAAGCACATTGTGCACTTCTTAGACATAGTGTTCCAAAACAGGTTGCATGCCAATTTAGGCAAGTGTACACTCAACTCATACAAATACAATACCTATGTCACATTATCAACCATGTCAATATACATGTAGACCCACAAATGATCAAAGTGATCCAAAGTGGGCCAATTCTATGAAACCTAGCTAAGTCTAAGGTTTTCTTGGGCTTGCAGATTTATACTACAAGTTCATCCTTCAATTCTCTCGCATCCCATGGCTGCTAAATCAGATCATGCACACCAAGATTGCTTTCCAATGGACACCTACACAATAACATGCATGTGAAGAGGTCAAACAACACCTTTGTGTTGCCCTAGTCCTAGTTGTGTCATAGGTTGTTCCTTAGATATGGTAATTAATGTACCTGACTGTGCACTCGATGCAATACTTGTACTACTAGAATGCATATCACTCAAATGTTCAACAACATAGTGTAGTCGTATTGTAGCTATGAGAAAGAATAATAGGTCATTATAAAATCTCTTAAAGAAATGGCATCATTATATCCTAGGAGAGATAATAGACGAGCACTTAGATCATTACTTCTAAATGCACACAACATGCAAGAGAATGCTTGCCACATGAAGTGGATGACCTACTTGCAATAGGTCCACTTGGTAATCAAACATAAGAAAGGAAAGCATAACAAGGCTGCACATTATAGTTCTAAAACTTGGCAAGTACTTGCTAGACTTTGCAAGATTTCCAAGCCACAAATAACTTGCATTTAGCTTGTGAGACAAATTAGATGAAAAAACTCAAGTTACATGACAAGTTGATGGGGGAAATTTAATCAGGCTTAGTGAGTCTGACAATGAAACTTGGCTATCAGAAAAACTGCCTTAAAACCCACAAAAACTGAATTTTGTAGTCATTTTTCCTTTCAGAAATTCAAATCTCAGCTACAAAAACTGATTGTTGAGTGATTGGAAGGATTTATTGACAATTGGAGTGAGAGTTGATAGGTATTTGCTTGTTTTTAATTCCCTTTTTGCTTTCCTATTTCAAAATCCTACTGCTAAGTTTTTTGTTTTTTCCAGTGTCTAGATTCTCTACAATGTGAAAAGCATTATGCACAGTGGAAAGGGCCCCATATGGAAGCATGACACACCAAGTGCAATCAAGGGCACGAGGACCTGCAATTATTGCAAGTTTAATATGAAAGGAGGCATCAATCGCCTCAAATTTCACCTTTCTTGAATTGTTGCCTTAGATTTTAAATTTTCAAGTTATGTGACCAAGTGGAGAAGAAAGTGCAATTAGAAATGAATGTACTTTCATTTGAGAAGAAGAAAACCAAAAAACCAAAAGGAAGAGGATGAGGGAAGTCATTGCATTCATGATGAATTCCACCCCTAAGTCAATGAGAGACTATTTTATTGGCCCATGGATTCAATATTCCTCCACTCACATTAAAAAGAGCTTAAGCTGTATTCATTCCCTGAGCTTCTTCATTCCTCACAATGTTCGAAGCTTGGGAACAAGAGAAGCATCATGATGTGAGGATGGATTTCTATATTGGGATGCATTGTTAAATGCATTGATCATTGTCTACGATGGTTTAAGACACCAACTCTACATGATTTAAGTGGACCATTGCTAGAGGAAGCCATAAAAAATATACAAGACCAAATGAGTATATGGCAGAAAAAAGGATGTAGCATTTTATTTAATGCGTAGACAGAAGGTAGGAATAGGACTTTAATTGACTTTCTAGTGAATATTGGTATTCTTGGCATCTATAGATGTCTAGCATGAAGGCAAGAGTGCAAAGAATTTCTGCAATTTGTTGGAAGCAATGGTTTAGAGCATGGGGATGGAGAAATTGTTCAAATTGTCACAGACAACAAGGTTGCATATGTAATTGCAAGGAAACTTCTCCAAGAGAGGAATCCCACCAATTTTTGGAGCCCTTCTGCTGCAAATTGAATTAAATTAATATTAAAAGGACATTGGGAAGATTGGATAGGCCAAAAGTATAACTGACGAGGTAAGAAATATCACAAAATTTATCTACAACCAAAACTTAGGTGCTTACCTTGGTGAAAGAGCACACTAAAGGAAAGAATCTTGTGCAATCAGAAGTAACAAATTCACCACAAACTTCATCACATTGCAGGGACACCACCTTCTCTCAAGCAAAAGTTTGTAAGCTAGTGGTGGTTGAAGTCTCCATATTGTAAGAGGGTGGAAGGGAAGGTCATGACAACAATCTTTGATGATGTGTTCCCCAAGAGTGCAAAAGAAATATTCAAGGTAGATTACAAGCTTATGATTAATTAATTTTTTATTTGATGTCTTATTATGTTTTTCAATTTTCTATTAATTTAATTTTTTTATTTCAATTTTTTCGGTAACAAAGCTTTTGGCCAAGCTTATGTTTGGTTAATAGGGATAAAAGTCAATGGTTCATCTCTATGAGTCCATGGGCAAGGCCAAGGAGTGTATGTTACATTATTATGGTGGAAAGCAATGAAAATATGAAGTCATTTGGCAAATAATTAATCATAGATGGATCAACTCTACTAGCCAATACATGCCATTGGTTAGTACTTAAACTCCAAATGTTTCTTCTTTGATTCCCTTAAGGCTGATGAAGAGGTCATGAACCTCACCACATGCATAGAGAGGATGACACTTCACAAAAGCCTTACATATATAATTCTAAATGAGTTGTGGGTATGCAAAGCTACAAAGGGAGGCCCTTTTCTTCACCTCTATGCATTTGAAGGAAAGTAATATAGCATCAAGTAAAAAAATCGAGTCCTTTAATCACACACTTCTTTGATAAATGCAATTTTAGCTTAATATTACAAAAATTTACTTAATCTTATAATTTTATGAATTTCTTATTCATAGATTTGTGGTGAGAAGATTATGGTGCTTCAAAGGCTGGCTATCAATGTTTTTTCCCAACACTATAACGCTTTTAAGAATGAGTGTAATTGTAGCTTGTTTAAGAGCATTCACACAAAGAAGTGAAACAAGTTGACCCAAGTTTGCTTTGATGACCTTTTCTTCATCCAATACAACCTTCAACAGAAGAGTCTCATGGTCTCATGGTGTCATTGACTTGGATGGCATTGATCTATAGTCATATTGGATTGTCAAGTATGCAAATGTCATGTTAGCTGACAAAGATCTTTTTTAATTGGAGAAGGAAGTAGCAATAGCAGCAAAAGAAAATACACTAGGAAATCACATACATCATGATTCATTCACTCCTAACAAGGGTGATTCAAATTTACCTTACAATTCAAGGCTGACTACTACTAGGAGGGGAAAGAATTCGTAGACTATAGTTGTACAATATTTTGAAATTTCGGTGTTTGAGGTATATGACATGCAATTATTGCTTGATGAGCATCATTTAAGTTTATTTTATTTGCCAATTTTTCAATTGGGTCCAAACTCCAAATACAAGTTCAAATTTTGGGCTATCAAGTTTTAGCCAAGTCCAAGTTTTTAGCTTCCCTCCTATCAAGGTGCTCATTTAGTTTACAAAACCTGCAAGATACTCATAAACTCCCAACACAAAAGTGCTTGGCAAGTCACTTGACAAAAAATTGCTTAATTAGTGCTGAGATTTCTAGATTGTAACTGTGTGAACTTTTTTACATCAACATTTCAGATCATACTCCATGATTCATCATCAGGATGCTGACAAAAAAATTGCTTGCCAAGTTGTGGGAAGGACTTGTTTGAGTTTTCCCTAAGTACTCTCCAACTAGAAATAGTATTTTTTTCCATAGTTCCACGGAGTTTCGGGGACGGGGACGGGGACGGGGGGACGGCGGGGGACGCGTTTCCGAGATGGGAGACGAGGGGCCTAAATTTGGGGACGACAGGGGGACGATGGCAGGGGGTGGCACTGAAATACATATAGTACTTGAAAAATTAGTTATAAAAAGATGTATAACAATATAATTATACAACTATAAAAGCCTAATGAATAAGTAAAGTTAACACATTGAAACAAAACTTTAAAACTTAAAAGTTTAAACACAATAACACATTGCAATGATATATCATTTCATTGAACTACTGAACCACTGAACATTGAAAATCAAAATGAAAATAGACATTGGAAAATGCAACAAGAACTAGATGTTTCATAATCATGATTCATGAATCATAATTACAATCAAGTATCACTGTATCATCAATGTTCAAACTTCAAACTTCAAAAACAGAGTACGAAATGGTAAATACTAATAGTAAATGGCTCCAGGCTAATGGCCTGATGCCTTTGGAAGTCTCCCAGAAGTTTCCCTAGAGTCTCCTTGAAGTTTCCTTGGAGTCTCCCAGAAGTTTCCCTAGAGTTTCCTTGGGTGGAGGGGATGTCTAAAAGTTTCCCAGAAGTCTCCCAGAAGTTTCCCAGAAGTCTCCCTGGAGTCTCCCAGGAGGGGACAGCGGGGAAACGGGGGGACGACGGAGGGACATTTCCTAGGCGTCTCCCCGTCTTGGAAACGGGTGGTTTTTCCAGGGGGACACGTCCCCGTGGAACACTGTTTTTTTCGCAAAAAAATTCAAATGTTTTTCGTTGTGGATTTGAAGGATTTTCCTAGCTATGCAAGAATTAAATTATTTACTTGTGATTTTTAACAATATTTTAAACATTACTTTTAAGTTGATTTTATAAATTTATGTGTTTTCTAAATGTTAAGAGTACTTTCCCAGTTTTTGTCTGTTCTCAAGTTCAATTCAAAGTTTTAGCTTTTTTTGTTGAGTTTGTTTTTTTAAGTATGCTTGACACTTAGGGCCATGATTTCTCTTATGAGGTTTCTATCTACTCACTTGGAACTATCTTCATGCACGTCTGTGCCACTCTAGCACAAGATAACTAGTTAGCTGACCTCTATCTATCCAATAGGATTCTCTACAAGATTGGACATCTTTGTATTACCACTAGAGTACATTGCCAATAACTCCTCTAGGAAGCAACTACTCCAAGAAAGTTGGGCACTTTGGGGCTTTCCGAACTCCAGCAACACCTCTTTTGGCTGCATATGTGTGAAGACATAGAACACCATGTCAAACCATGCATTTGTTGCTGCATAGCAAAGCCAACAAATAAGAAATTTTGGCTATCTATACCATTGTCAATACCATCCAAGCCTTGAGAATATATCAACAAGGAGTTCTTGTCTGTGCTACTTGTGACAGCAACATGACTTAGTGTTTGATGTACTGCTTGGGTTTTCCAAGATAGCCATCATGGTTTCCTAGAAGATAGATGTCTACATGGCTATTCTTCAACCATGTTCGGGTTCCCTTTGGACTACATTCATTTATTGTGTCCAATCACAACTTGAGGTTTTGTTAGCCACTTTTGGAATGCATTGCAGGAAATTTTGGGTACTCAATTGGAATCAGCCTATTGTATTCAACCTTCATACAGATGAGAAAACTAAAGTGATCAACCGAAATTTTCCCATTTCTTACACATGCACAATAATGCACATCTAGGCATATGGGATAAGAAGCTAACCTAATTCAGTGTTAGTTTCTACTTCCGACAATGTATAATGCATTCCCACAAGCACTAGTCACGAGAACATGAGAAGAAAATGGACAAGGAATGTACCCTCAACAAGTGCATCAATGAATTCTAGTGCGCCAACAACAAAAGTATAAAGAGTACCATGACAAACATCACAACTTTCATAATTCGAAGGTTGGTGATGAGTTGTGGCTGCACCAAAAAACAAAGTGCTTTGAAGGTTCATGCTGAAAGATCAAGCCTCTACACAATAGTCTTTACTCCATATTGTGAGCAGCTAGGGAAATGCCTCATTCTTTATTGCCCCCATACTTGTGCCTTCACCAAGTATTCACTCTTGAGCTCATGAAGCCATAATTTCCAACACTGCTTGAGCCTGCACAACTCAACTTCTTTCTAACTAGCATCCTGAACATCTAAAAGCAGTGCCAACAAATCGGATCATCAAGATCACAACTATGCTTAGCCACCATCAATTATTTGGAGTCATCAAGGCTAGACAACCTGCTGACCAAGCTAAGAGGTACAACCTTTTGCAACTTTAGACTCGGTTTCCCCAGCTGACTAAAGATGCAATGGGTACCATGATTTCTAAAGAGAGTACGATGATCTGAGCACAACCTTAGCCACCAGTACAGCTTCTTTGATCATGCATGTTGGTTCACATAAGAAAGTGCCATGTGGATTGGCAATCCTAGAAAATGTCATCCAAAATGGCATACAAAAATTGATGTCATCCTGATTAGTTCTTCCTGGGTTGGCACTTGGTCAAATGAGGTTTCCTTGCACGTTGCATGTTTAACACCAATTCCCACACCATTTGGTGCTTGTCAGATTGGCATTGCCTGAGTGGTGAACTTGCACAATGACATTACTGCAACTAAGGAAGGCAATATGACACAAAAAGGATATGAATCATTTTCCATTACAAAACCGAACTGTGCTTTGAATGTAACCAACTCTTCTTGTGATTTCATATATACTAGTATTTGACCTCTATAATGGGGATCGATTGGTTTCAGTTCAGCTCAACAAATTGTCTAAAATTCTCATTCTTAGTCTCTCACCATGGGAATTCTCACTTACATCTTCTAGATCTCCACCATCCATATGTCCTATTCTTGTTCATAACTTCATAGTGAATATAAGAGCGTTATCTTGCTATCTCTTTGCCTCTTTGAATGTTTCATTATTTATCTTGCTTTATGTTGTTACATGTTCATTATAATGCAGTAGATTGCTAGCTAATTTCTTGCATTGTCCTCCATGCCACCATCATGGGCCCCATGGAGCAGATCTATATTGATTATGGTTTTATCAATTATTCCCAATGTATGACCTTAGGCTGTCTTGTTAGTCTTGCTAGAGAGTTTGTTTTGGCTACAAGGGTGGGAGCTTACATAAGATCTACTATTGTTTTAAACCAGTTTCAGTCTGCAAGTTCTGTTATTTTTTATCTTAGAAACTCTTTAACAACTATGATGGTTGTAAGCTTTCATGAAATTTAATGTAACTGCCCTCAGATCAACCAGCTTTAACCTACTACTAGATTGGCAGTAATTTCATGTAAATATTTCCTTTTAACAAAGACAACAAGAATTGTTTTCAAGTCTTACACACAATAATACTTCAAATCAATATATCCAGACTCAAAAAGAAAACATCATGGATTCATGAATCAGATAATTGATACTTGAATGCTTCAAGAAGCAGGTCTTGTACGACAAATAATGACATGAATGGTAAACAAAAAATGTAAATGTTCTTGGTAAATAGATTTGGTATCATGAAAAGCAGAGAAAGACAACACTGATATTTCCATTATAATGGGACAATGTAGATTTTACCTTATGCAATGCAAAACATACACCATCAACCTCTATGACAATATCACTGGGGACATCTGAAAAGATCCTGCAATATATTGCCAGTGCATTAGCATTTTAGACCTTTTAAGATATCCAAGATAAAAAGGAATGCTTCTTTAAACATTGTTTTTAACAAACAAAATGAACAAGTTACATCTAGATCAAGCATATGAACCAAATTTCGTCAACAAAGTGCACCACCCTTACAAATGCTCATTGAAGCTGTTATAGGGTGAAGGGTATAGGTGGTGTTCTACTACAAAAATCAGTTAAGATATAAAAAAAACAAAAAGAAAAGTGCTATGGATAGTGTGAAAAGAAAGTAAACAATAAACTTGATATCCACAGATGATCAAAAACTGGTCAATGGGACAGGTAAGTATAAAACATACAATATTGCAAGTTCCAAGCATCTAAGCACATTCAGGCTTAGCACAAAGTAGAAGTTTTAACAAAGAAAGTAAAATAGACATTATGACATACAACTGGCAGACGAGATGCTACAAAACACTCAAAATGAACACTAGAATGACCTTCAGAAATTTAATGTGATGGTATTTGCTTCTCCAATCTGTCATTCATTACATTAATAATTTACCTTGCAATTTTGAATAAAATTTGACCATTTACTTGTGTGGAAATACTAGTCATTCTCCCCTTCCGAAATCATAGTTTGTATGAAGTTGAACCTACTTCAAAGATTATAGCTCGTATAGCAAACTAAGAATATAATTTATTAGGCCCCAGTAAAAGGCTGAGTAGTAGTAAATTGCAAAAAGGATATTGCTAAATGGACACCCCCTGGTGTGGCCATTTTAAACCAGAATTTGATCCTGCATCTAGAGATAATCCAAAGCCAAAGATGTGGTGGCCTCATCAGAGATGAACCATGTTGTTTTGTGTGGGCTTTTTCTGTCAAATTCAGTCATGAATCTAATAATATAGATGCCACAGTGGGTGTGGAGAAAGGACTGAAATTATCTCTCACCTTCTCATCAAAGGTGATTCACACATCATAACCAGGGCCATGGCTAAAGGGTAGAACACCAAGTGAAAGATTGCTTTAGTCCTACAAGAAGCAAGAAATATGGCAAGGACCTTTGATAGCATTTCATGGATGTACATTTTCAGAGAAGCTAACAGGGCAGTTGACTATTTAGCAAATGCAAGCATTGATAGCATTGGTTCTATGACAAGTAACCTGCACCCCTCCCCCTGAAATCATGTTAATTTTCAGACCATGGTAAGCAGATTCTGCTCTCATAAAATTCTTAAAACTAGGTAGCTTAAAACATAAAAACTTCAATCAAAACAATAATCTCTGAATGTGTGAATGTACAAACATATACTTCTGAAAATATGTACAGCAAATACACAATATTGACCCTCAAACCTGCAACTGTCCTCTTATTAAATCTGAAAAGAGATACACTGCACTAGCTCAAAAATGGAATGAATAAAACACCCATACCCCTGCCTTTCTTTTATAGATGAAGAAGGCTGGGAGAAAAAATAAACTTCCAAAAATAACAAAAGCAGAATCTAAAATCGGACTTCTAAATCTGAAAAGCATTCTAATCCTGGAAGAGGATGAGGTTGGCACATGCATGTTGGAGGCATGCATGTACCCTTTCTTGCATAACTGGGCATGATTCATACCAATCCCTCTGCTACACACACATCTGGATCTGCTCCTGTCACTGCTGTGCCAGTACTGTGAGAATACCACCTGAGCACCTCAAGGTAAACACTCTAACAAATCGGAGGGCCTAATTCAATTTTTGCAAGAAGAGGGCACTCTTTCAAAACTACGATACTGGTTCACTCTCAGGAGGCCTTGGATCCGGATCCAGTTCGGATCCTGGGTCAATTTGGCCTGGGATTGTACCAGGTCACTGCTTTTCCTCTGTTGGGTCATCCTCAACAAACTTGAGCAAACGCAGGCCGAATTTCACAGTATTTTGCAGAACCCAAATTGAATTCACAGGATTTTGACAATTTTGTTAAATTCCTTTAGCTTTTTTAAATCATTTTAGGCATTTGACATTTATTGTATGAACAGACCCGTTTCAAACCCATTTATTTATTTTAACCTTGTTGAACTGTAAACTCTCATTTTTCCGTGCAATTTAAATCAAACAATAAATGCAACTTTTCTGTGCATCAATTTTGTACAGAAAGTAGAGATGTAATCCATTCATCTATGGATGGAAGTCATTGAAATAAACAGGTTTAAAACCAAAAGAACAGTTTCTGCTAATAAATCCATGATGAGCGGAAAATACATGGAAATGAAAAGTTAAGAGATGCCCTGGCCTTTGCACATGTCCTCCTTGATATTCTTGGATTTTACATCCTCCTATTCATGACTGCCCCTGCTAAAGTCAAGGATTTTTATTTGTTTATTTATTTTTCTTTCTAGTTTTTTAACATTTAGAAAAGTTAAAATTGTCAAATAGTAAAAACATACTAGTTTACTAAATTGTAATGAAACATGTACGACAAGAATAAAATGTTTTCCAAGTGTAAAGATAACAATATCCCTGCATCAATTATCTAAGAAATAAATTAAATGAAATTATTTTAATGATTTAATCAACTTGGAAATTAATCTAGATGGAATTGAAACTCAGATAAAATAATTGAAATACCTATGTACTTTGAAGTTTGAATTCAGAGAGGGTAGACTTATTTGACTGTAACATGGAACTGATGCTGATTTTTTTGAAGATCCCATTTCACACTGACTGCTGATATTACTATTTTAATATTGAACAACGTATATCTATCATGAGATTTGAGTTTGACAATTTGACATTAAAGTAGCATTTTAAATTGTTAGGGTGGTTTTGTCTATTAAATAATGCTATGTAGTATTCTGAACTTAATTCCTGTTTTTAGGCTGCAAATATGTAAATATTTATAATTTTTATATATTTTTTGTGCCAACAGATCCAAGACGAACCCAACCCCCATTTTCTTTTGCTGAATCCACATACCAAACCCACAAACCCAAACCCGAACTGGCTACTTAGCTTCAAACTTTTTAAAGAAGCTTATTTCTCATTTGCTCATTTGCCTATTGCTTCAGATAAATTTTCCATACATTCTACCCTCAAAAATACCATAATGGGTTCAAAGCCCCTGACAGGCATTATTTATCTCATTCTTTTGATCAACTCTTTTTATTATTTTCACTCTGCTGTGTATTCAACTTTAGTATTTGGTTGTGCTTCCTGTTCATTATATCCCAAAAATGCAAGTTTTCAACTCCTGCAACATATCTCCCAGTCCCCTGGAGTACTCCGGTATTTGCATTTAAAATAGGCAACACCAAGACTGTGTTTTGTGAAATTTGATCTTGGTCAAGATAATCATGGGCCCATGTTTGTAAATGCCCTGCTTGATGCCTTCAAAGCCAAAGTTACTAAGCTATCCTGTGCAAGAAGGCCTGCTCCTTTCTATTGCACCCTCTCTTCAATATATCAGCTCTGCCAAGCCCAAGCCAGTAGTTGCCTAAAGATTTGAGGCTGTGATAGAGATTAAAACATTTTTTTGTATGAATATATGGCTTGGACAGCCATTTCAGAGGACACGGTTGATTATTTACATGAGCTGCATATAGTTCAGGATGGTTTTATAAACCATATTGGTAGTGGCATATCTTGCTCATATCTGTCCAAACATCACATAATCAAGCTCATGGAAGCTTCCAATTCTGCTAAGAAGCCTGCAATGGACGCCTCCTGGCCCTTCCTTCTCTATGAAGCGACATCACAAGCACCTGATCAAAGATTATCATAGTTCTGGAAGGCACAACTAGCTGCATGAAAGGAGTTTGTAGTGGAACCCACATCTGAGCAAGAGCAAGACAAGAAGAAGCTGATGCAAGCAAACATTGAAACTGTTCACTCTTTGGACAGCTCTCCTCTATCAGCAAGTAGATCAAAGCCTTGAAATAAAAGGATGTTTACTTAGAAAAAGTTGGCATCTCGCGCCTCTGTTGAGATTACAGCTATTGAATAATTTCTTCTGTCACCTGTCTTTGTTCTGCATTTATGTCTTTTTTATTTTGTTGTTAGATGTTAGTGGCAGATAGCTACCAAAAGTCAAAGCTTGTTGGAGTGTAGTTCTGCTACTACTGGTTTTTGGTTTATTTGTGTCTACTCAGATGGTGTGTTCTTAGATTGAGTCTAGATTTTGATTTATGCTATCATACTATAATTCTCAAGCTTGGAAAGGAGAGGCCCCATAAAACCCTCATTTACCTAGCAAACAAAAAAGAATATAATTTGTTAGGTACTACTATCATATAAATTCCTTGTTTACACAAGTATTATGATTTGAAACATTGTGCACTATATGGAAGATTTTATAATATTTTATCTAATTATTGATATTTTAAGGAATTTAACTATCACCTATAATATGAACTTTTCTGCTGAAAGCAGTGGCCCTATCTATGTATCATTCGTTTGGTTTTCACAGAAAAAAGAATGATGTTACAGCAAAACTCCCTCTGTTCTTCCATTATTCAGATATTACAAAGTAGCAGCATGAACATTTTAGGATTAGTTCCATCTTTAACCATCCTTTTACTTTTTAAAAGGTCACTCCATACTCTAGAAATTGTCTATGTTTTTCAAAGAATTCATTTCATTTTCTATTTTTGGTTGGCCCGGTACAACTAAGGGAATTCCCACTTCAATGAAGAATTTACCACAAGGATGAGAGCCCATGCTTATTTACTATAACTTTTTATCATGCTTTATCCGATAACCGTAATCTCTAATGACTAGTCTCATTTACCTTTTTGCTTCTTGATTTTCTTTTTAAAATTATTTTTAATTTTTGGTTTTTCTTAAATTGTTTATTACAGTTCCTGCATTGGCATCATTCACATCAGCTCATTAAAGCAACAAATTTAATTTGCACCCATGACAAGATATCTATAAATGTGTCCTGACAGTGATTTGCTTTACATTCTACAGCACAATAAGTGGTGATATAACTTCAGTTTGCATACTAGACATCAGTTAATGCCAATGCTGCACCAGATCTCACAACCAGCCATGTTAGTTTCTCGTGAGAATGAGAAAAAGTCATAAGTCAGAATGAACAGGATCGATTTCCTGAATGGTTCAAGCTGAACTGAGCACTTCTGAATGTCTCCTTGAATACCTGTTAGCTCTCTTGTACATAGCATCTTTCTTACATCCCGATGCTAGAATTCATTTAGACACATAGAGCATTCTCTTTTGGCTATTTGGCACTATACATTTGTTCACATGAAAGTTTTGACAAATACTGCAGAATGTTATCACTTCAACGTTTCTCTCTATAACATGAATAACAAAACAAATTTTGATATGAATGAGATCACCCATGTTTGCTTTCTGTGATTTACCAAACATGTCTGCATGATTCATGATTTTTGTTCATGTTCCTTGCTAGTTAGTAGTGTACCAATCATATTTGTGAGTTAACATGTAACAGTCAAACAATTTTGGTATAACAGAGCAAGCTTACATGACAGTCCCTACCATAGAAAGGGAGGGGAGTGTGGTTAAAGTAGGGTGGGGCACTCAACCAATAGGAGTAGACCCCAATCCTTCCACAATTGTAGGTACGGCTGGCCAAAAAGGTAGAATGGATTCGTCATCTTCTTCATAAAGTTTTAGTGTCATGGATCACTGGATCAAGCAAGTCCAGTGCATTCCTATTGTGTATGTGATACAAATGCCCTTGATCTCCTCTCCATCTGAATTGAAATATGATATGTACATATTCTCGGTGTTAAAGAAAGAAGAATCACTTCTCGAAGAAATGGGCATAGAACCATTGAACATTATCACTAACCTCACATTTTGCAGAATTATTGTTTGTGTCCATATGGACTAGGTTTTGCCTACAAGAGACACAAAGTACAATGGTTTAATTCAACATTCCTCATAAAGTGTATATCAGTGAATTGTATGCATATCCACAGAACTCTGCAACGCAATCTGGAAAGCATTTTTGTTCTGATCAATGCAAATCATCTTCAAACAAAGATGACTTGTTTTCTCATTTTGGCTATTGATGATACATCTTAAGATTCTTAACCTGTGAGCATCAAGAACTTTGTATAATAATGTGAAACTGCATGATCTTCCAAAGAACTCAATTAAAGATTAGACTAACTGAGAAATTCCATGTTCTTTAGAGTAAAATTGATGCAAAATCACTTGAAGAATGGTTGGAACATTTAGAAACCTATTTAACTGTTAGTCAATTTAAAGAGAAAGATAATATCGCAGTTGCCAAATTGAAATTTTTGGCTAATCCTCTATGTTGAGAGGAATATCATGTACTGGAATGCTAGGACACTCATAAGACTCTAGCTCACTAGCAGAGAAAATTCAAAACAAAGCCTTGGAAATGCATTCTCCCATGTAATATACATGGACACAACAAGTAAATGTAGTGGTAGCACTTGTAACCAAAAGCTGGCCAGATTGTCAAGACTATATAAGTGAGTTTCAAACCCTGCTCTTATGCATTGTGGATCGTCCTACCCAAATATACAAAGAGAACAGAAAAAACAAATCAGCATTCATGATATGGGAATATCTGTATAAAGACTGCACAAAGTAAATAAATGAAAACATGGTGGGTCATGTACAAGAAGTGACCATAGTCAAACCAATTTCTAATACCAATAGCCCTTGACGTTTATCAGCAGCAGCGTACACCAGGGACATCCCCTGGAGTTTCTTGGACATTTGACAGTATGGGGACATCCTGGGTGTGGCAAGATGGACAAAATGTCCCTATGTCTTCCATTGCATCTAGGCTCCCATAGGGGACCATCCCAAGGAGGTCCCTACACAAGTGGGGACCATACCTAGGACAACCTCGCATGTACAAGGATGTGACATCCCCTACGACCATTTGAAAAAAAGACATTTAAATGTTAAAAAACTTATAAAAAAGAAAAAAAAAGGTTCAAAACTTGGTTAAAAGTGATAAAATAACGAAAAATGGCATGTGCCATGAAGGTCCATGTGGCCTTAAAATCCTTAATTAGGGTTGGTGCCAGCAATTACCACCCTCAGACCTAGGCTCTGGTTTTCGAAAGCAAAAAATAAATATTGTTTTTGGGTACACTGGAGAGAAAAGAGGCTTTTTTTAATTTTCGATGTTTTTCTTAATATTTCAGTGTTTTTCAGTTTCTTGATTTCTTGATTAAAGCTCAAGTAATTGAATTCCATTTATATTTGCTGTTTGCCAAGTCAATCCCAATTCGAAGTAATACTTTTATGGTTACAATCAAATGATTTAGAAACTAAATATAGCAATCTTGATAGATGCTTGCATCTCCTCTCGCACTGCAACTTGTTATGGACCTCTTTGTCAAATTCTACTCTTTAGTGAATCTCTTACTTGGGAACATACTGAAGCTCCTGAATGATATTATAAAATGGTCCATTCAAAATTTGGCTAGCATTGGCATATCTGCCATTATTTGTCGATGACTATGTTTGAGCCTAGTACTTTTTTTTTAAGATGATGAATGGCAATCTATTTTATCATCTTCGAGAACAGCAACTGCAGAAACAGTGTCAGAATTTTGCTTAGATTGTTTACAGCAAGGCTGAAATTGAAGCATCAAACAGTGCTTAAGAACATCCTACAAAGTCTAACAGTAGAATCTTGGTCAATGGTACAATTTCCACTCAGGATTCTGCAGATAGGGGTGAAGACATTAAGATTCATTGTCTCTAATGCAAAATGTCATACAGCAGTACAACTTTGTATAAATATTAGCTTCTTTTACTCATATTGTTTACATAAATGATAAATTGTAATTTTTTACTGCTCTTTTATAATTAATTTTTCAAATGTTAATTTTTATATATTATTTTAACAACCATCCCCAAAATCTGGGAAAACATTTCCACCCCTGAATCTCAGAGGAACACTTGTTGCCATAGAGATGTTTGGGACTCTGCCCAACTCATCTCAACCATCCAGCCCAAGAACCAATGGCAATGAAGAATTTAACAGTGATACCAAACTTCACAGAAGTTTCAAGAACCAAAGATTTCAAAAGTGAAATTGTAATGTCCCCTTTTCAATGATGACCTTGTTGTGGACTGATAGCCTATTTCCGGAAATTTGTAGGCTATTCAGATGAGCAAAATAGGATTTCCAGTGCTTCTTGCTCAGCTTGGCCTTTTGTGGTTTTGATGTAATCTTACTATTTTTAGCATTGGCTATTTTTAGTAAGTCTATTTTTGGCAGTATCTTCATCAACAGTGTTGTTCAGATCATTACCCATCATGGTAATCTCTCAATTTCAGATTGGCATTGGTTTTCTCGTTGGACTAAGTTTTATACTTAGTTAAAATTATGTTTTGAAGTTGTACCCCAGGCCTAGCTTAATGACTTCAAGTTGCTTTTAAGTTGGGGCCATAAAGTTGATACATTTAATATTTTATTAAATGTTTTATTCTCATCAAAGTGGGACAACTTGGAGAGGTGAATGAAGAGTTTTATATTATATTTTAAAAAGGTGCTTATTGGAGATGGGCATCCCTTTTTGGGAAGATGGAGAGTTTTCTTTTGGAGTTACAAGTTGATTCATCTCCTTCTGTGAAGCTTATTTATTGATGTCTTGCTCTTTCATTCTTATCTTGGAAAATTGAAAGTAAAGTTATGCTTCTGGTTTGAAATCCAGAACCTGACTAAGGGGAAGCTAAACATTTTTCAATCCATCCTTCAGGCTTGAAACTATGGTTTCCTAGGTGGGTCTTTGGGAGTGTACTTCACACAGGAGTGCAGATAGAGCTTTATTTCTGATGTTATTTGACAGGTTGCTGCTGTATAACCTGTTATTGAGTTGCTGGTTGGTTCATGGCTGAAGCGAATTTCTGTTCGTAGCTTCGCCATTGAATTTTCTATCGTTCTGGGTACTGGCCCATGCTGTTCCACTGTGGAGGGCGCCCCTTTTCTGCAAGTTTGCAGATTTTATCATTGAGTTTATGATTTTTGGGAGAAGTTCGACCCTTCCTGGAGGCCATACCTTTCTTCTTGACTGTCTTGGGAATCATGCCAATTGTTTTTCTCTATTTTGGGCTCGTTTTCTCAATGGAGGTTGGACGCCTAGCTCTTAGCTGTTGATTGGCTGTGGTTTGAGAGCTTTCCGAGTTGAATTGAAGAAGATACGTCCATTATGGTGAATTCTCACCTTGCTGATCTGATTTTTCTATATTTCATGTTTCTGATCAGATTAGTTAGAAATTGTTATAATGTTGTTCTGAGTTTCTTTCTATATCATTTTGGCATTGTAAATGTTAGAGGAAGTGTTACTCTAACCATTGAGTGTTTTTGGAAGCATATCATTCTCATTTGCAGTTGTATGCTATTTGTTTGTGAGCTGATTAGTAGTACTAATAGCCATTGTTTCATTGCTGCAAATTCTAGTTTATTTTATACTCCCACGATTGAGTGGTTGCGTTTAATAAAGCTTCTTTAATTAATGTTGTATTCCCCCACGAAATAAGTGGTTGTGAGGATTTGTATACCCCCCACTATACAAGTGGAAGTGTGGTTACATGGCTGGCTTGCTGCCTTAAAATAATTGTAATAATCACACCCACTAAATAAGTGGAGTATTCCCACCGCTCATGGATGCCTGCAAAGCAGAAGAAGTGTTCTTTCAATTTGATAATTAGCACTCCACCATATGTTGGCACCTCGCCTTCTAAAGGATCGTGTTCACATTCTTGGTGTTGAGTTTAATTCTCCTTTTCAATTGTATATCCTTTTTTTATTTATTTTTTATGAGAACCAATCCTTTTATTCTTGGGGTTTCCGCACTTGTAGAAAAGAAGGTAGGACGTATTGCTCAGATCATCGGCCCAGTATTAGATGTATCTTTCCCTCCAGGTAATATGCCTAGAATTTATAATTCGTTGATCATTAAGGATAACAATACAACTGGTCAGCCAATAAGTGTGACTTGTGAGGTATAACAATTATTAGGAAATAATAAGGTTAGAGCTGTAGCTATGAGTGCTACAGACGGTTTGATGAGAGGAATGAGAGTAATTGATACAGGAGGTCCACTTAGTGTTCCAGTTGGTGAAACTACTCTCGGGAGAATTTTTAATGTTCTTGGGGAACCCGTTGATAATTTAGGTCCTGTAGATGCTCTCACAACATCTCCTATTCATAGATCTGCTCCCGCCTTTACACAGTTGGATACCAAATTTTCAATCTTTGAAACAGGCATTAAAGTAGTGGATCTTTTAGCTCCTTATCGCCGCGGGGGAAAAATTGGATTATTCGGGGGAGCTGGAGTGGGTAAAACAGTGTTGATTATGGAATTAATCAACAACATTGCTAAGGCTCATGGAGGTGTTTCTGTATTCGGCGGAGTAGGAGAACGTACCCGTGAAGGAAATGATCTTTACAAGGAAATGAAAGAATCGGGAGTCATTAATGAACAAAATATATCAGAATCCAAAGTAGCTCTGGTCTATGGCCAGATGAATGAACCACCAAGAGCTCATATGAGAGTTGGTTTAACTGCTTTAACTATGGCTGAATATTTCCAAGATGTCAATAAACAAGATGTACTCCTATTTATTGACAATATCTTCTGCTTTGTCCAAGCAGGATCAGAGGTATCCGCATTATTAGGCGGAAGGATCAAGTCAATTATTGAGTTATTAGATCCTAGGGATCCTCTGACCATATGCCCACCCCTCTTTCTTAAGTGGTTTTAGGGCGCATTCTTGGTTAGAGTTTATTTCAGCATCGTTTTGGTTTGGAGCTAATCTTAACGGGTGCATGATTGCATTGTATGTGAACTAAAAAATAAAGAAAAAATTAAGGGGAACATTTCAGAAATGTCCTATGGTCTTTGATGACTACATTATTTCAATTCTTGGCAGGTTTGAGGACTAAACAGATCACAATGCCTCACAAGGTTCATAGACTCCACAAATCACAGCCTAATGGAACTCAAGGACTTCCAAATAGTGAATGATTCATTGAGTTCAAGGATTTCACTAAATAAGACGACATTATCCTAGCAAAAAAATTTCAATTTGAAAAATGAAATATGTTTGCTCCCGTTAATACTCTCATTTTTTGGAGAGAATGATTCAACATTGCACTCACCTCCTTCCCTCTCTCTCTATAATATTAATTGACCCAAAATCAAAATTTTAATATGATGGAATTTTCGCATGCTTTTGGAAAATTTCTTGCAAAAAAAATCTATTAAGTCACTTACTTTCTCAATGATATTTCACATTTTTTGAACTTGTATTTTTTTTTCTTACAAACATGGCTACCATGGGCCACCTACACAAAGACTTCACAAAGATAAACCAAATGCCTTGAGAACTTCACATGACCTATGCACAAAAGTTTGAAGACTTCATAAAACCCAAAAAACCAAAGATTGCAACTCAAAGAAGTACAGTAGCAAATATTCAGCCCCGGCAAGTACAGCAGTTTGTTGTTAAGTATTTCTCGCATTCAATGTTCAGGTTTTCTGAAAAAGTAGAATTTGATTAAGAACCACATAATGAATGTAGATAAGTTATCAGTTTGGAACTGAGATTGAGTACACTGGTATGGCAAGAAAAATTGGGGTTGGGTAAATCCATACAAAAACATATAAAAATCACAAATATATACATATTTTAGCTTAAAAAAAGGGATTAAGTTCAGTTAACCACATAACATGCATATTACCATCACAAAACAACCATAAAAATACAGCTTCAATTTCAATTCTCAAACTCAATACTCATTGTTCAATAGTAAAATTAAAATTAAAAATCAAAAATATAAAAAGCAAAAAATAATATTAAAGTGTGTTCCAAATTGCACTTTCCATATACTTTTTGCATTAGACATCATCCAATATGCATGCCAACCATATTGTTCATAGCCATGTTGTTACATATGTGCCTTTGACTTCCAAGTGTGTTTATCACTGGAGCTTGATTTTGATTTGAATTTTAAATATGCAGAGCTCAATTGCTAATGTTGAGCCCTTTTAAAAATTTAAATATGCAAATGTTGAGCACCAATTGGGACCAGTCAATCAATAGGAAGAAATTAAATAAGATAATGAATTATAAGGATTCAATGGCTTATTATAAGTTCAATTCAGCATACACTTTAATATTCCAACAAGTAACTTCAACCAGATATTACATTTGTCTACCAAAAGACTCAATCAAATTAATGGCCCAGAAGTTACCTCAACTGAGCCTCACATCATGAATTGGCACATGAGTTAGATCACTCCTCAACAGACCATTGATTTATCCAATGATCCATGAGTTATCAAATTTGAGCCTTTGTTATGAATCTTTATTGCAATTATTGTGATATTTAAAAACGGGCACTTTAGTCAGTGGGGCAATTCTGGTGTGTCACTGAAGCAAATAAGAAAGAAAACTCCAGCTCAAGAAAAGCATCTTGCATTGCGTTCTCAAGCAAAAGCATCCACAGCTTTAACAAATATAGTTATTGTCTTAGTTAGACATGCATGGCTTTAGTAAGACTTGCATAGATTCTACTGTTAGTAACTTTAATAAGACATGCATGGCTTTAGTAAGACTTGCATTGTTTCAATTAGTAAGTCTTTAGGATTCTCTTTCATTTCCTTATCTTTTCTCAAGTTATTTAAAATTATTCGGCAAATATTCTTAGTCTTTCTTTTCTTATTCTATTGTTAACCATTTAATAAAAGCTGAGCCTCACATCATTAATCAGGAATGAGTTATCTCAGTCCTCAACATATCCTCGACTTATCAAATGGCCAATGAGCTACAACAACTGCACCTTATGCCAGTTAATGGGCCACAAGGTAGCAGCCCATGGGTTAACTCGGCCTCAGCCTCACACTCATCCTGACAAATCAGCTCGGAATGAAGATCTTATGACTCAAAGTACAGCGCCTTTGTGGATGAAACAGCTAATTGTTTACAGTCAAACTTGTCATAATTATATGACTACAGCAATCATTGTTCATCATTTTATGCAGTCAAATAATTACAGTAGTCCACAAGATTGAAGAAAGCCAACTTACCCAGCCAAACAGCAAAAATGCAGTCAACACAGCAGAGCTCCTGCAATACAACAGTCTTCCTTCAGGCAATGCTGTTATTGTGATGAATACATCCTTACATAAGGTCAAACGGTCCATTCAAAGGACTTGGTCAAGATTGGCAGGATTGCTGATGTCAGCAGTATGGTCTTCTCTAGAAGACATTTTTTTCTGTCTTTGAAATATATGCTGGCCAAAGGAGAGAGAGATAGAATAGATTCCCCATCAATGAGGGTCCATCCTTGTATTCATATGAATTTAGTGAAAAAATTAGGTGCTGATCTTGCACTGTTTGGACCAGTCCAATGTACTGCAATAAATAATTATGCAACAATGTCCAGTAAGCCAGTAGAGAGAAAATTGGATTGTTTCATGATAGTTACAATGATGATTTAAATAAAAGAAGATATCATAATGAAGTCCAACTGTAAATACTAAAGTCATCAGCCTCTTTTGAGTCTTCACATCTTGTGGCTTGCCTGCTGTTTGGCGCTATTCTCTAATAGTTTCAACAAAGAATTAAATGTCACCTTCCAAACTGGAAACCTACTTGCTGACTCAGGTTCGTGAGAGCACCAATTGTGCTGTATGCATTAAAGTCCCTTTGGGAGGTCTAAATAAGCATATTGCAAGTTTCATGCTTTCTTAAACCACATATGGTTGGTTATACAAGAACTTGCTTATGAAATGAATTACTGCAACATAATTAATTTCAAAAATCAGGAAATTAAAAAATTCATTAGTATTACAGTGATGCCATAACTAGAGATAATGCCTCTTCTAGTTTTTTTTATGCATCATGCTGTGTCTCCTGTAACAGTGCTATTCCCATTCATGTTATAATGCTTTGATCTTCATCATCTCTGTGCTTCACTCAGAGGTCCTTCCCTCAGATGGTCAATTGTATTTGTATTTGTATTTGGGCCTTATGGTTTGGGATTTAACCACTTTTGGTTTACCATCTCTCGCTTTGTTTTCTTTTCTTTATCTCTTAGTGTTTAGTTACTTTTCATAACTTAAGGTCTTTTTACCTTGGTATTTCTCTATTGTAATTGTACTCTCAACTCTAATTCATATACTTTAAATTTACTGTCTTGCATAGTGTATTGTCTCCTGTATTGGAGACATGGTAGCTGTAAGAGCAACTGATAGCCAACATGCATTCAAAGCCTTTTTATAAGGCCAAAAACAACCATGCTTAGTAGTTTGCAAGTTTCACGCTTTCTAAAGCCAGGAATGGTTTTACAAACAACTTGCTTGTGAAATTGCTGGGCTGCACTCATAAAAATTCAAACTGGGAGATCCTTGCATGTGGTGAACATGAAATAAACTCTGGACTCTTTGCACATTATGAAGTCAGTGTTTGCTGATTTTACATCTAAATTTTGTTAGCTTTGAATCTATATTGTTCATTGAGTGTAAAAAAGGCAATAAAACAAGCCATGACCTACAATTACAAATCCTTTTCCTACAGAATCATCGTGTCAAGCATAGGTCCATGGTCATAGTCTAGATCTTAAATACTGATCTGTCTAATAATCCACCTGCAGCAGAGTTGCAAAATAGCAAACCTATAATTGCACAACTACTCATCCCTAAGCCACAATCAACCAACCTATTCAAAATAGCAAATAAAGGAATAGAATAAATTGCTTCAATCAATGTATATTGTAGGATACAACTCAATCCAACTTCTACAGAAGCACCAACAAGAGCAGCATTTGAGGGAAATATATGAGGCCAGATTTGTACATCTCACCCAGCAACTGTTTGGCAAGGTATCTTGAAAACTTGAATTACAACTTATAGGCAGAAGTACTTCTCAATAGATTAAATAAGAGGCTGAAAAACTTGCATTACATGTCAATGATGTCATAGACAAAAGTACTCTGCAATTAGCATCCTCACAGAGTAAGCAGCTTCAAATAATAAAGATGCTGAATGACTGCAGTATTAGTGTATCACAAGCACTCCCTTAAAGTTATCCCATAAATCATTTAATCAGAATTCCAACTACTGAAATGACAAATAATGCATAGGCCTTGTTCAAGCAAGAAGGTAATCATTGCCAGATGGCACAGTTAATAGTTATGAAACACAAAACCTTGACTTCAACTGTAAAGTACTTTGATGGCTTTGATATTATTCAAGTAAGAATTGGGATAAACTCAGATGTATATTTTTATATAACAGTTTGAGTGTTCTCAATATCTTCACTACACTCATAATATATATCATCTCCCTCAGGTCATGGAACAAAGGGCAGGAATGAAATGATATGAATAAGATGTAAATGGAACCAATTTCAAAATTTGCACAAGTATTATTTCTTACAAATTTCTGAGTCTACCTGTACAAAAAGAAGTAATTAAAAAATTCCAGAGTTGTTTTGTGTCTAAAATTAATACAGAAGATACAAAATTCCCAATATTGTTAACTGGATTCAGTGCAATGCCTAAACTAGGAGGAAAATGTGGCTAGCTGTAAGCAGTGAATTGAGAATTGCCAATTCCAAGTGAATACTCATGAACACAACTCAAGGTAGGGTCTGTGAAGCTGAAGCCTCTAATGGCACACTTGGTGAGTCCAGGCTCAGAACTTGCAGGCCTGATCTGTTTTATAAAAGCAGAAACATGAAGACAAACAGGCAACATAATGGAAAATAAAATAATAAGTTATGAAAAAACAGTAAAAGAACACTTTTCCTTAAAACACCCAAATGAATTTCTAAACAATATTTTCAGTTGCCCATTATAGTTTTTCACTTTTATTCTGATTTACCATTTTATCTTGAAAGGAGCTTATTGTTGTTGTGTGACCGGTTGAATACAGTTTAATATACAGTAATTATGTGCGTAGGAGCTGACAGAAGGGTTTGGCTTTCTTTTTAACAGATTTTCAAGCATCTAAAAGAGGTGAATGGAACAAACCCTTAACCCTTCCTGCTTTCTTTTCAGATTTCTTCATTCTTTTTTCGTCTTCTCCTTCATCCTTCCACAATTTTCTGTTTATAGATTTTAAGATAAATGAAACGAAGTTAAAAAAATTAGGTTTTTATCTTTTTAGCATCCGTTTTTATGAATTTTCCCTTGCATTTTTGTGTACATTATATATCTAAGTTATTAACCTCAGCACTGATGTTTTTACCTCTCTACGATGCAAGTTTTAGAAGTTTTAAAATATCTGAACAACAGAACTGAAACTGCCTTGAAGCATCAAAATTTGGGTTCAAAGAAAAGGCAGATCTTTTGCAAGTATTGTCAAGTTTTTAGGAAGCAGCACTAATCATTTCAAATACCACCTTACTAGCATACCTAGACATGACATTGCATTCTGAAAAGTAATTGAACCAGAAATTGCAAGAGAAGTGACAGCTCAATTGGAGAGCAACAGATAGCTCCCTCTTTCATTCCTCCTTCAATATGTCCAAATTAAGTTTCATTAGCATCAGGCCAGAGTTCATAACTCAAGGAGTTGGTTTGTCCTAAGTGCTCCTAATTCCCAGAAAATACTGAAAAGCAGAAACCAAAACAAGGACAAACAGATGGCAGCAAGGAGTGCAGTGGACGATTTTTGCTAGTTCAGAGACATCCCCTTTAATATAACATTCTGGTTTTTGGTCTGAACTTTTTATTTTAAATTACAATTTTTGCGAATTGTGATTTTTGTTTAAATTTTAACTCTTATTAAAATCTTACTTTCACAATTTTGATTTTTAAAATTCTAAAAGTCTGACATTTTTCAACTGGAAAAATATTTCTTTATTTTCTAAATTATTTTAGATCCCCTTATTGACAGAATCAGATGCAATTGTCATGGCTGGTTAGGAGTTCCAAATCATTTCTATTCATAATTGAATGAAATTATGAAACCAATTTTGTCTAAGAAGGTGACAGGCATGCAATCATTGATGAGCAACAGGCAGTTTGGAGGCAAGATAGCCACTATTATGTACACTGGATGGAGTAAAAGGAAAAACCAAACATTCTTGAATTTCTTAGTTTCTTCATCAAGAGTGTATTTTCACATTCAATTAATCCCTTAGGGGAGATAAAATATGTTGAGTATATATGTGCCATTTTGGAAGTAGGGACAAAGGTGGGTGAAGAGAATGTGGAGGAAGTAGTCACCAAGGATGCAGCAAATTATGTTGCTACAAGTAAACTACTAATGTAAAAGCAGCATTTTACCTTTTTGATGCCTTGCGCAGTCCCTTGCATTGACTTTTTGCTAAAGGATATTAGTAAAATGGGGTGGGCAAAACCATTCGTTGAGCATAGCCATAATATTTGCAAATAAAGCTGTAAACATACTTGAGTTCTCCTAATCAAAGATTTCGGAGAGAACAAAGATAGTCAAACCAAGTATAACCTATTTTTTGACCTCACTCAAAAATCTTTTATTACTACCATAGTTTGCAGACTCAAGTTCGATATCAGTTTATAACCTATCTTTTAACCTCACTCAAAAACATTTTAGTCATTATTACCATAGTTCGGATGCTTGGACTCCATAGACCAAAAAATTTCCAACTCAGCAACTTAAAAAATACTTAAATTTCTTAAAAAAATATATTTTTAATGCAAAATACAGTTACCAAAAGTACCAAATGAGTCTACTGGAGGTTGGGGGTAGTACCCCTCACAGGGGTCTAGGGGTAGCATCTATTTTTTCCTACGTGCACCTGTTTTTCCTGCACATGAGTTCTGCCTTGGAATCCCCAAGCACTCATGAGATCCGGTGCAGAACTTGCTAAAAACTTGTGACTGTAACTTGGTGAATTTTTCCTATAAAAAACTCGGTGCTGGAATTTATTTCTGAATACTCAACAAGTAGTAAAACTATATTTCTACAGTAGTCAATGGGGTTGTGCTTAAATGGCAAGGCCATAGGGTTCTCAAGATGGAGATCTATGTTCGAATCCCCAAAGTGACATCTTAAAGTTGGAATTCCAAGTGGTGGCTCTTGGACTTCCATTGTGGCTTATGAGTTGAATAAAGTTGAATAAGTGGTTGTAAGTGGAATATATTGATGGGGAGGAGGTCCCTCTTGTGACCTCCACTGGTGTCAGGCCAGTCTAAATAATCCCTCTTTACCGATCAAGAAACAAAACAAAAAGACTATATTTCTACAGTCAAAATCTTCTTTGAAGCAAATATTTTTATCGTGAAATAGAACACATCTTCATAGTTGAGGACCAATGCTATGGTTGATGTAAAGTGGGTATTCAATCAGACCTAGTTTTGGATTTTCACAAAAGTGATTGTAGATGTAAATCATTTCAATTTTTTCTTTCTAGTGGATTTTTTTATCTGTGACTTAATTCTTGGGTTCACTTTTTACAAGTCAAAAAAGTCACCAATTTCACTTAGTCGATGGAGGAAAAAGTGCAATGGGCCATACTTATTAGGACATGGACTATAACAAGAAGCAACTGAAACCTTTCTATGGCAAGGTGGAAGCTAAGTATAAGCCCATTTGGGATATCATTGACCATCAGTGGATAAAAACCTCCATATGGGCCTTCATGCTTTTGTGTACATTCTAAACACAGTCTTTCAATTCCATGAGAGCCTTATGGTTGACAAGAATATTATGGTTGTCCTCTACACATTCATAGAGGGCACAAAACCAAATCCATAGCTCAAGGTGAAGATTATGTCTAAAATTGAGATCTACAAACACTAGGAGAACCTTTTTCTCAAAATATTTTTGAGACAGCTGGGACAAAGTCTAGGCCACATAAAATTTGTTAAGAAAATTAAATTTACAAACTTTGTTTAATATTTTCTAATATTGAATTTATGCCTTTTTATAATTGAACTTGGAAGTTTATTACATTTTAACATACCATTTACGAACATACGGTGAAATACTTTTGGCACCAAGGTGCTAAATCTTCATAGGATTGTTGTTCAAGTGCGACGCTGACCATGCAAACAATGCTTTAAATTATGTCACTGGAGCATGTCTCAGTACATACTCAAAAAATGCTAGAAGTTGTCAATTCAAAGGTTGAATGAGCTTGTATTTGTGCATTAAAACTTGTGCCTCCATGACAAAAAAATCTAGGGGATGAAAAAATGTAATGCCCCATCAAGCTGAAGAAGTATGATCCACGACTGGAGTAGTTCACTGAGGATGACAACCCTAAGTATACAGAGAAGGTTGATCAGCTTGCTCGTGAGACAGATCTTTAGCACTAGGGGAGGAGGAGAAGCAATCTCATCAACTAGAGGTCAACAAGTTGTGGAGAATGACCCTGTTGCTACATCTATTGTAGTTATAATGGTTGTAGTTGCCAATTTGATGCACTCAATTGATCGAACGTTGTGAATACAATGTTGGGATGAGTGATGCGCGCTACTCTCAACACTAGTTTGGTATTTTATTTTAATCTGTTTTTGTTGATGCCACCGCCAGGGACTTCAAAACAATTTTATGAATATAAAAGCAGCTTTTCTTTGATATCAGCTTTCAAGTTCAACTTTCAGTATCGCATAAAATTCTTGGTGCACATGTGTAAAGTAAATGCAATTGATCAGTTTTGAGTGTATTTGAAGTTGATTCGATAAGAAATGGATATAATTGTTTTTTCCCCAAGAAATTCGTACCTTTTATAAACTTTTAAATTTGCCAACTTTTTTCCTTAAGTCCAGATGATAGTCAAAAAATAGTTTGCAAAATTCCCGACTCCGTGCCTCAATACCTTTGGTTTTAAGTGCGCACCTGAACTTACGAACAGTTTTGTATATCTCTATACATGTGATCACAAGGCTTATCCAAGGTTTATACATGTTAAGTTTGCAACTGTTTTCCCAACTCCTTTGATCGAGGTGAACTAAAACAGCTCATTGAAATCAAATTTATCACAGAAGATACGTTAATCGGCCCAAAAGGAAAGAGATTCATATAAGTAAACTGTGAGGAGCAACGGAACTCTGCAATTGCGTTGTAAGTATACATCATTTTTGCATCCAATATATCTCAACTCCCACACCCACATAACTAGCTGGGTAATACAAAGAGACAAGAAACAAATACAAAAGTGTTAAAACAGTTTATAACATCAGAAAGCTAAATCACAAGGATCTGAACTGTGTGGTAAGACCGTGCAGATATAGAGCTTTTGAAAATCCTTCCGTAATGTTAATGAGTGGAGATATGGGTTCAAAAAAATATTAAAATGCTTTTATTATGAACAAAATTGATAAACAATTCAATAAATGAGCAAAGCAATATACTAGTGCTTATGCATATCAAAGTTCCAGATGAATACGAATAAACTACATTATTGTAATTATGCTCATGCAATTAAAATATATCAGCAACTGTTAATAAGTTATGAAAAAAAACATATTATTGTATATAATGATCGCATCACACAGAGAACATGACATTGATAAATAGAGGCTCCATTAATAATCTTGAAAAACATATCTGTCACCCAGGGGATGGCCATAACCATTTAAATTCACCAATCGATAAAATAATAATAATCTTGAAAAATATAGAGCAAGTAGCTTTACCATTCACTGCCTCGCTTCCCTGAAAAGCTCGGGCGGTTTGACCGCTTCGGCAAGAGAGCCTTATCAGTCTTCCCATTCCCGGCCATTACCAAAAGCTAAGGATCTCTCAAACGTCAATCTATTAATAGTTTGTATAGACCAGAAAAGCTCTGACAGACTTCAGAGCTCGATGAAACATTTTGTCAAACACTCAGCTTCCAAACTCTTTCCACTTAGCAAATCCATAAAAGACAGGATCCGAGGAAGATTGTGGGTCAGATTTGTGGAGGAGGAGAGATAAAGAGACGGTATAATAGGGATTAGGGGCCCCTTCTCCTTCACTCTGCTTGTGCACCATTCGATCGACAAGGCTGGACCTTTGAGAAGACGATCAGAATTGAGACAAGATGTGATTGAGTCCACTACCAGCCCACGTTCGATTCATATGATTACATGCATAGATTTCCCAGATTACGAAACACAGGGGACCCCAAGTTTTAGATTTTAGTGTAAGCCAGTGGATACCAACAAAAATTGAAGATGATGATGTGTTATCATTTTATCGACGCATGATAGCAGACAAAAAGAAGAGATGTCAACCATCATATCACTGTACCAAAATACAGTAGCGGCTGCTGCCACGGAATAATTATACCTGTTCTTATTTTATCTTCTTTTGCAACGTTCATGTCAATGGTGGTGCAGCTTGTCTTGTCTGCGACTGCTATAATAGACTGTCATTGGCCTTGACTAATGCTTTTACAGCTCTCTTTTTCTCTCTTGTCAATTCTGTTGAGTGTGCATAGAAACTTCTATTTGCCCGCTCTTATTCTCTCTGCCTGCGTCACTGTACACAGATAAAGTGTGAATTTTTATCTTGGAACAAAGTAATAGCTTTTGGATTCATGTAGTTTGGTAGCTTTGTACAAACGTAATATGCTTCTTGTCTTATGTATGTGACAGCAAGGAACCCTTTTATATAAATAAATATTGGGTAGTAAAGCCATTGCCAAAGGCTTTTGCAGTGCATAATCATTATTTGCTGAGTAAAAATCCACGACTTGTATTTTGCCTTTTTCTTTTTCGATCCTTGTCCGCTCAGATAACATGTGGCAGGAAACTGCACAATTCTGTAAATTTATTCTTTGAAAGACGAAGCTAATCCCCACCATTGGATGCTGTTATATACTTTCTACATTGACTTGATTTGTCGTGTTAGGAAAAGGTCCTTCGTCAAAACTTATTCCACTGGTATTTATTTAAAATTCATTTCGGGAAAAGCAACGCCATAAGAATATGAGATTGTCCCCAACAAAATTTCGTACAAGGTAGAACGTCCCCGCTTATAGACAAGCCAAACTTTTACAGGCCCTGCACAGAATTTGGATTTGAGTTATGAGGCTCAAACGCTTGCACTCGTTTGTTAAACGTCGAAGGTTCGAATCCTAGTTATTCAGGAGGTTTTTCGAGCTGTTACACCATACTGCCATGTTTAATGCGTGTGCCATTACTGCAATCATGAAGGTGAATTAACTTGAACCATCTCTGTTCGTCATCATGGCCACTGTCCACCCCACTATATATTGCTCTCATTTCATAGTGTTTTAACTACTTCTTTTTAAATTGTAATTGGTGTTCAATTAAAAAATAAAAAATTTAAATTAAATTGTTATATTAAGTATTAAAAAAATTGTTAGTTAAAGAGTACCACTCTATCTAGTCATACCAACTCATAGTACCTACAAATCTATAGGATTAAGATAATTAATCTATTGTTTAACAAGTTGAGTAGTGGTTAAGATGGGGCCACTCTCATGCAAACCACTTAGGTTTGAGTTTTAGTGGGTTAAGTCTCATTATTAGGTTTGAGTTCTAATGGGCTAAGCTCCATAATTACATATGGGTAGAATCTTCTCTCTTATAATATTAAAATAAATATATATGATAGATTGATCGTTATATTTGAAATAGAATTAGCATTGATTTATATATTATATTGACTAATTAACATGGCTATCTAGTTGTCGTACAACACATTATATTATGAGAAGTATGCAATGTTGTATTAGATTTGAACCATTAAGAGATTGTTTACAATACATACATGACTATCTCACACCATTATGTATGTGTTGATAGTGTTCACTCTACTTATTCTACTTATTATGATAGTATTATACTCTTTATCCTTAGTGATGATTATTATGTCATTCTTTGGTACATTCCATTGATGATATCTTTTTAGTTGTTTATTTTATAAGGAGTTGGTCAAACTAGAGCATCCTACCTACCTACATTTTAAAAGAAAAATAAAAAGGGTATCACAATCTCAAAACTTAGAGTCAACTCATATAAAGTAAATAGTGAAAATGACATATCAAATCCTTTAATATCTTGTGAATAAACAATTGTAAGATGCTTAATTTAAATAAACGCGATAGAAGAGGAAACATACTTCGTTTGAAAATGTCTATTATATAATTTTATAAGACAAAATTACAATGAAAAATGTATGAATACAAGTTAATACACGATTTTTTTAATACTATATCTCTTTAACTTGATATAATAAGAGGACAATCACTAATCATTAAAAGATAGGTGGGTGACATCACACTAAGGAGAACCAAAATCACATCATCCTAACATTAAGAAGGCGAATTACATATTAACATTTAATCACCCAAAAGTAAATTAAGTTGTTCATTAAAATAGAAATTAAAGTATTAAAGACAATAAAATATTGAATTTATTGCTACACATGATAACAATGCAATTAATATAAAAAAATTCAAGCTCAATGGGCACATCAAGTAATAAGGGACCTCAAAGGTTGAAGGACCAACTCGATGGACCTCAACTTTAGTTCTAGGTCGAAGGCCCCAAGCAGAAACTAGCACCCTACTTTTAATAATAGTGGTTAATAGTGTCCCCCTAGGTCTAAAGACAAAGGTGCACAAAGTGATTTAAACACTTGAGGTAGTAATGCCATGTAATATTGGCTACATTTTTGTATCCCCAATCAAATGTGTCCAATGTGTTCAATCTTAGTTAAAATCATCTTATCTAGAGAATATTCACTAGAGATGGGTTTGGGTGCAATCAAAATTATCTCAAATAGGAAAAAAATATAAAACTTATAAGACTTTAATACATTCAAATATTTAGTTAAAATCATCTTATCTAGAGAATATTCACTAGAGATGGGTTTGGGTGCAATCAGAATTATCTCAAATAGAAAAAAAATATAAACTTATAAGACTTTAATACATTCGAATGTTCTAAATTATTTAGTTTTGATCATAAAATGCCTATAGACTCCTCTCTAATGTTACAATGTTATTCTTATTCATTATATATGTGTAATATAGGTTATCATAAAATGGGAGAGGAAATCTTCCTTAGTCTTAGATGAGTGATAGTGTGACAAAGCAAGTGTGAAATGATTAAAGGGATTTTCTAGATGAGTGATAGTGTGACAAGGCAAGTGTGAAAGGATTAAAGGGATTTTCTAGTGTTTGGACATTTTTGTTTATATAATAAGTCTATGAAGGCCTCTACAAGGTAGTAAACCATTGTAACAACTCATGAGATAGTGTCTTGAGGAGAATATCCCTTGTTATTTTAGAGTTTTATAATATTTTAGATTTTTCTATCATATAATATTATCTTCTTCATTTTAATGTGTGTTTTACACTCTTTATCAGTGCATGATTTCTTGCATTATTAATTGGTGCTTATCAAAATAACACTTCATGAATAGGGATTATGTTTTCACAAATTGCACATAAACAACAACATCAATCAATATGCATTAAGGTTGATTTTTTTTTGAGTTCAAGTTATGTAGTGGATTATTCACAAAGATTATGAATCAACTTGGTATTAGAGAAATTTTCTTTAGATATTGCAATAATTTATTTTTGTGATTAGTTTCATAGATCTTTTTCATTACTAGAGAAGCTAGTACAAGTGGCAAGGTATATTTATTTCCTCTATAGCAAGAAATACTATCCAAAGATTGGTTAATAAGGGTAAGAATCTTGGAACATGATGATGCTACATCTGTTGATGAAAAAAAGTGAATTCTCAAGCTAGGAGAAAATGTTGAAAGTATTTTTCTCTCTACATGAAGAAGCTAGAAAGCATTATGGTGGCACTGATGGGAAAAGTAAGGATTTCCTTATAAACTCCTAACACTAGAGAGTAATTGATTCCCAATATCAAAAATATTATTTTATGGTGAGAAAATTCTTCCAAAAAAACAAAATCAAAGCTTAGGTAAAGATAAAGATCATGCCTTATGAAGAAAAGGTAGATTCGGTGAAACTTAGGCACTAGCTAACACAACTTGAGGCATATTTTTTTATACATAACATTGGTGAAGAACAAAAAACTTCATTTGGTTAAATTATGATTAGAAAAGCATGCCCTTGGATTGAAAACTATTTAAGAAAGATAGCATTTATTTATTCTTAGGATGATTTTAAGACTAATTAACATACAATTCAATCTCATGTTTCACAAAAGAGGGAGGTTTATTGAGTGGCAATAATATAGGTAGAAATAAGGATATATATAATATGCAAGAACACTAGTTAATTCCATACAAGTGTTATCCAAGTGGATAAGGATGTGCAAGAAGATGATATCGTGATGAAGTGCTTAGGTAGCCTTCATAAACATCAAAGGAAGTAGGTATTGATCTCAAAGTATAATAGGAGAAATATTTTATCCCCTTTTATAAAGACACAAGGATAGGAGGATGAATCAAAGGACAGAGGTAAAGGCAAAGTGAGAGGAATATGGGTTGTTTACTTCTACTAAAGTTGACAGTCATTGTACACATTGTGATTTGAAAGATCACACAAATGAGAGGTGTTGGAAGCTACAACCAAAATTCTATTAACGTCAAAATATAAAAAGAAAGAACAAAAGAACGTTATGACTAGTTTTGAAGATCAAGAAGTGGTTGGTAGTTATAATTTTAATGGTGGGCTTGTTTATATTTTTTTAATAAAAGGTTTTCTTCAATAGCAAGGAATGGTAAGATAAAGGTAATAACACTAAGATTTTATATATTAAGATTCAAATCAAGAATATAAAATAAGATGTTCCATTTGATTCTTGGTCTTATGCTAATTTAATTTCTAAGGATTTGATAGAGAATATTGGATAAGAAAAATATAAACACCCCAAACCACATGAGTTTGGTTGGGTAAAATTACAAGGATTAGAATTATGTATCACCAAATAATGTGCCTTAGAGTTTGGTGTTAATCAATACTTTGTGTAGAGTCAATAATTTATTATTTCATAATTTCAACTCTATATTACGAACTCATTTTGGTATTCATTCCCTTAGCATGTTTTAGGATACAATGATCCAATTCCTCAACCTAGGAAAAATCCATTTTTACAATTTCATTCAAACCCAATCCAACCCAATATATGTTTAAATGTTAAATCACTTCCTACAAATCTATGTTAGCCTAAATGTTGACATAATCATGGTAGTGACCTGGTTATTGTTGTGATTGTGGTAGCATTTGTGTGAAGTAAACTATTTTAAAATGTTTTAAAATCCACTCTCGATGGCACTTTTGTATTTTTAAAAGGACATAGTGAGTGCTAATTTTATAAATTGTTATTTAAAATCTTATAACTCTCTCTTGCACCGCGTAGTAATTTATTATAATTCCTTCTACGATAATTGAATTGTGATTTGTGGCTACTCTCCCTCCCATTAATTTCTTGAAGTTTCTTTCATTTCCAACTTCTTGCAACTTTCTTCCATAGCTTATGTTACTTTTGTAGCCTCTATCCATTATCCAAAATATATAACATCACACTCCTCTCCATTTTTAAAACCTTTGGCATCTTGGCAATCAATCATTTTCTTTTTCTCCTCAATTCACAAAGAACACACCACAACGATGTTAGACATCCCATAATATTGTTTCATTTGTAGCTATAATACCTTTTACACACCAAAAACACCCACATTTAGGGATCACATACTCATATCCATTTCTAAAACCCTTGGAATATCAATAATAATTATTTCCTTTCTCTTACATCCAAAAAACACACACCATAGTATTTTTAGACTGTAGAAACCCTTGTTTCCCCCTGATTCTGATTCTGACTGTTTTTTTGTTTGTTTTTGCAGTTTTTGGTTTTTTTGGTGTTTTTGAGCATAAATGCAATAATGCGATTTTGCAAGAAATAAAGAATAAATTCTATAAAAATAAATCAACTCTGAAGACTATAGATTCTTTTGCTAATATGGATGCCAATCTATTTATCAATCTTCTGAAACGATTGCAATAAAGATCCAAGTACATGCAAACAATAAGGCAATAAATTATTTGATGAAAACCTGATTTGCTGCAATATGAAAATGGACTTGATTTGGTATGGCTGTAAGAAATACTTCTTTATCCCTCTTTTTGATGATCCCTAATGAGGCCAGGAAGATATGCGCCCAAACTGGTGATGGTAGACTGAGTATAAAGTAGGCGATTTGCTTGCGAATGAAAGTACGCCCCTTTCTGATGGAGGTACGGCCTGGTATAGCTCTGTACGGCTTGGTAACAGCAGCAACCAAATGAAAAGTACGGCCTTTATTGATGTATCCAAAATCTCAGGTAATAGGCGCCTGGAATGAAGAATCTTTGCTGGAAGATTATTATTCTGAAACCTCTGAAGATGAATGATCTGTGATGCTCTGTAATTTCTTTTGAATGAAGAAATCTCTTACCTAGCAATAAATCAGATGATATCTCACACCCTCTGAATTGCTTTCACTAGAGATGGCTCGTTCCCCAATGCTTTGAGACTGAAACCCTAGGCTTCTGTGCTCTGATGAAACTTGACCAATTTTCAATTCACAATAATCATGATGGCTCGAATTTCCAAGCAAATGCATTATACTCATGAAAAGTGTGATTTCCTTAATAATAGGGAATCATTAAAAATTCGACTTTTCCTGTTTAATTAATTCAATAGTCTCCAGCCAAATTTTAATAATAAAATATAATCATCAAAATGGCCCCTATTCATGATGGGCGACCCCTTCACTGAAATCACTTAAGTTATAATAAAATATTATAACTTTATTTTATAATGCTTCCACAATTAATATTTAATTAAATCAATTAAATATTAATATCTCTCTCAATATTCACCCGATGCTCATGCCGTCTGAAGCTGACGAATAAAGAAGTGATTCTGAACGCCATCAATCCATACTGCTAAAAATAGCAAGGGTCCCACGCTGAGTACTGAATACTGCTAAAAATAGCAACTCAGGCTAGAAGTGTCCGAACGAGCCCGAACGAAAGCCAACTGATCAAATATTGACAATTTGAAGCTGAGCCAAACTCCATCAAGATCCTCTATCCAATCTATCAGCCTACAAGGTTCGCATAATAGGCTAATCCTGTGCTCTAAGAGATTTCAACTAGAAGGGGACATGACATAGACATCCCATAGGTTTCATTGGTAGCTAGAATACCTTGCACATTATATAAACACCCAAACTAAGGGATTACACATGTTAATATTTCCCTACTAAGTATGGAGGTTGAAATAAACCAAAAAAGGGCTCAACTAAGGTAAGCTCCCAAGCAACCCAAACATTTTTTTGTAAATAAAATAACTTGCACAAGAGAGAATATAATTTAGGAAATATATTGCATATACTTGATAATACTTGAGAATAATAAGCCACTTCAAGGGAGAAAACCTCCAAAAGTATCCAAGAAGAACATAATTCCTATTATGATTATGATAAAATAACCACTAACTCCTATATATACCTTACTTATGCCTTAGAGACCACCCAAGCAAACTTAGATACATAAATTAAACACCTAAATTGACTTAATTATCTAGATTAGAATATAATAATAATCATATAAATTAATTAAGAGCTAAGTTAGCCACAAGTCAAATACTCATAACGCTATGCACATTATAGGATTAAGGATATAGCATGCCTCCTTTCTTCAGAGTAGTGTTGTCCTCGGCGGTGATCAACTATGGATTCTTTTGTACAAAATCCACATTTATCCATGTAGCATCTTCAAATTGAGATTCCTTCCATTTGATCAAATACTATGTGATTTCCCTCATCCACAACCTATCACTGCATGTTTGAAGAATTCCCTTAGGATCCAAAAACTATTTTTACCTCCTCATCAAGCTCTAGTAACTCAATATGTCCTACAAATGTTTTTTCAACTTGTGAGATTTTTAGGAGGAATGTGCATTTGTTTTAATTCATATTTGAGTGGGATTTATTACATTGATCTTATTTTAATAGTAAATAGGGGCTTAAAATTATAAACACTAGTTTTATTACTTGTTATTATTAAGAGCTTATATTAAGTGATTTTTTCCCTTGGTCACATGAGAAATATCTTGATATTTAACCTCCTAGATGTATGTTCTTGCATAATGTAGATCTATTATATTTTATTGTTTCAATTTAAAAATTATAGTTTCAAATTTGTGGGTTTTGTAGATGATAGATGCATTCAAATTTTTACGTTGGTTGTGTGTGGCTTATTTCTACATGCATAACAAATTGAATGATTATTTTGTAAAATTTCTATCTGGGGAATGGATTTGTGTTCTAAATGGATTCATTGTTCATAGATGGATCTATGTTTTAGGGATTGTATGTTGGTTTTGATTACTTCCTTGATATGAAATTTTTATTTGTGTGGCTTGTTCGAGGAGGAAGAGGCATTCTCTTTCTAGGATAGTTTTGATAATACATGTGGGAGTGATGCGTGTAGTTGAAATATGGTTTTAGAATTGATAGAGTGCACATTGATAGTGAAAGCAATTGATATGTATATTTCTTGACGAAATAATAAAACGTGAAATTTGTATTGTGTTGTTCTTATATAATAAGTGGTGTTGTTCTTGGTGATAGTATTTTTTTATAAGATTGTGCTAGTAAATAGAATAACATGGATGAAATATATATGAATATTTATGTGGGTGATATTATTGTGGGTACTTGATCTTAGGTGGAATATTGGGTGAAAATATCATTTCATGGTATTATATAGTGAGTAGCTTATTTTGGTTATAGTTTATGTGAATATTTATGGAGAATCACATAGGTAGAAATCTCATGTTTTTTGTGTTTATTTAATGAGTGCAGTTATTATTTTGAATATTATTTATGCTTGTAGATAAACTCTAGTGAAATGAGTAACATGTAGCTTAAAATATTAATTTATTTGTAACCTTGGTCTTTTATGGTAATATGGTGAGTAGTGTTTTTATTGTAGACCCATGTTGCATGTAGAATATTGACTGAACCTTCTCCTTTTGTGATAATATTGAGATCATGCAAGAAGATTTTTCAATGAATTGAGTTTATGAGCTATGTGTGTGTGTGTGTTATCTTCATGTTTTATTGAGGATGTGGACAGATTATTTCCATGAAGAGATCTAGAACACATGTCTTTTTTGGTTGTGATATGTAGGTTTCAAATATATGCTTGTAAGGGGTAAAATTAGAATGGGATAAACAATTAAGATTTCAACTAAAGAACTCAAAAAAAGAGATCAAAACCCACTTACCAATGAGATTAGATTGAAAATCAAGCCATGAATTCAAATCCTAATGTTAGCATAATCAAACATAATTGAAATAAAAACAAGAACAATCTCACCATCCCATTTTTGGAGAGCTTGGTGTTATATGGTGTTGGATTTCTCAAACACTTGAAGCCTCCATTATTGCTAGCAAAATATTGATTGAATGTGGTGCCAAGATGACCCTGATGCTTAAGATGAATGCTCAAAACTCAAATGGACATGACTTGGCTATGAAAATTCTAGGTGATGAATGTGAAAGATTGGAGGTTATTTTAGATTGATCCTCAACACCCACAAAGGAGAGTGAATCAAGGAATATCAATGGATGTGATTAGTTAGAACTCAAAATATCTCCACCATTTGTAGGAAAATGATTAGGATATTTTAGATCAAGGGTGGAGATTAGATTTGCAAATCAAGGGCTAGAAATGGTTGAGACAAGTTAAGTCAAGATATTTTGAGGGAAATTGGGATAATTAAATGATTATAAATTATTTAATTATGGAAGATGAGAATATACCATTATTTTAAAAGAATATTCTATTGGAGGAAAAGGATTAAAAGTAGGATAATTATATAATTAGAATTATTTAATTATATGGGATTAGAAGAATATTAGTTGAACCTAATTAAATAATTAACATTATTCAACTAGGAAGATGAAGGGGGAAATTAGTAATGAAATGGTGAATTAATTAAACAATTCAAGATTATTTAATTAATAGAGGAAAATAGGGTTAAATAATGAAAATGATGTGAAAAGGGGACTAATAATACAAATTATGTGAAATGATGCTAAATGCAATAATGGTAATGAAAATTATTCCAATGATGGAAAAATGCAGTTTCAGGATGTGTGATATGCGTTAGGCATTTTTACATGTCTACAATGCTCATTAATTTTGAGGGTGTGTTTTATTTTTCCATGGTGGGCTTTAGATTATGCATGAGATTTTTTGGCATGACATGGTTTATTTTGAGTAGATATATCAATTGGAGATAGATTATTTTCTAATGAGGATATATTATTCATGGTACCAACAACATTATCTTGTGGTTTACATCGATCATGTAGTGAGAACATTGGCTATAATTTAGGGATAAAATGCTAGATGAGTGTAGTGATCATCTTTTATTGGAGAAACATTCCTAGATATTGGGGTGTTATAATTGTATTTTGGCATGAGATGATTAGTTCTATACCTATTTTTGCTAGTTAGATTTGGGGTGAGGTCATGGATCTCTTAGGTATTGGAGATTAATTATTAGAATGGCGATTCTATTGGCATGGTTTCAATATAAATACTAAAGAGCCTACACCTACTTTTAGAAATGATTTAACATAGACCCAATGAGTATTTACACTTAGTGGATAATGATTAATAATGGTCATTTGACCTTGGAGTACTCTTTCACATTGTGGTTTTGTAGTTAAATTTATTTGGCATGAGGTGACTGGGTGTGTACTATTATTGGGAGACTACTTATTTTGAGGAGGTGTATTATTGTGACATGGTAGATTATGGATATTGAGCGGGATTCCAATGTATAGAAGACTTAACTAAAATAAAATTATCTAGAAACAAACTTAAATAAACACAAACTTAAGTGTGTAAACATTTCTACTAGTAGATATTCTTATGGGGATAGTGACTGAACAATTCAATTATACTGTAACTACTTATATACCACTATTATTAATTAAATATTGATATAAAATTAATATCTACTAATCAAATTAAATCAAATCAATTAATATGGATTTAAAGATATATTCTAACATTAAAAAATAATCTAAATTGTGAGGAGTATTGTAGTTACCTCAAGTGGCTCTTGCTTGAGTAGTTGTAATCTCACAATATCTTAATCAAATCTCAAATTTGAATTCTTTTTAATTTATTGAATCCATTTTCTTTATTGCATTATAAAAAGATAACTCACATTGATAAAAAAATATTGACTGACAAAAGTGTTGATAACAAAATCTACTACTCACTAGATCTTTGACTCATACAAGTTCTATAAATACAAGATCCAAATAGTCTGATTATTCTTGACTCTAAATTTTTTATAAAAAATGTCAACTCATCCATAAACATAGGGAGAGTACTTATTCCTATCCTAAATAAAATAGGAAACTAATCATTCAAAGGTGTGAGTGTCACAATCTTGTGATAACTCTACATCATAAAGAAGGAATTTATATCTAGAAATGTGCATAATAGGACATAATTCATATTTATATGAACCATGATGTATCATTATCACAGATATCTTCTTATCCCCATGATTACCTTTATTATTGGTGACATCATTAGTTACAGACGTATCATTTCCACAATATTCGACCATTTCCTCCTTCAGCTACAAGTGACTGCAAATTTTGTTGTAGGCAATCATTCTTTTGGTTGTAGGTTGACATGCATCCTTTGATGTGGGTGGTTGGTTCTTTGTTGCATAGGGGTTAGTTTCCCTCAAAAGCATCTTTACATCATTAATATCCATAATTAATATAAAGCACTATCACATTTTATATAGACAATCACAAAAGCACATAATCATTTAGAAATATAATATATAGCATCCTTAATGTTTTAATACTTAGGATAAATAGAAAAATATGGATAGTCTTCAAAATATGAAAAATGTAATGAGAAATGTGGAACTTAAAATTGGGAAATGAGGGAAATTCTAGGACTCGTCATAGTCCCCAACTTAGAATCTTTCTTGTCCGCAAGAAATTTAGGGCCTTTGATTATATTGTAGTGTAGTGATTTTGTAGTCTATTAAGTTAATAAGTCCCTCCCCTTACTTCAAAATAGAATACATTCTACTTAGATAACTGCTCCCATCTGACATGTTCTATTATTTCTTGTGCTTCCTTTCTTCCTAACTAATGTGGAATTAGATATAGGAGAAGAGGAGGAAGAAAATATAGTGGAAACCAATTAATCTTATGCTCAAGGGATGCTTTGATATACCGATGTGCCTAAGTGACTAATGCTAAGAAGTTGAAAATAGGATGGGGCTCTTTCCTTTTTAGTTCTTGAGTTAACTCATTTCATCTATTTTGTGAGAATTTGAGTGCCTCTCTACCTAATTTAGAAGCTAATTCTTTGAATCTTTTATAATCTTTTTCTTTGCACTCTAGAATCTTATTCTACACCCTTATTCATTCTATTAATTCAATCCATTATTTCACAACTTGATTAGGGTCCTCTACCTCTACTTTGATTTTAAGGGTAAGTTATTTCCCCCTTTCATGATAATGCTATTGAAGGATGCCTCTTTGATATTCATTTTGGATGAATGATGCTAGTGCCTTTATTCAAACATATCCCACAAAAGCCAATAGGTTGTAGGTGGTGTCATATGGAACAACCAATTCATGTAAATAAAATTCACATAAATGGTCTTTCATTTTTGGGGTGGCTTTCTAATAAGTTGCTAAAAACAACTTTGTTATAGACAAGGAAACATGGAGATCATGTACAGTTGGCTAAATTGAAAATTAAGAAATTTTTCTTACAAAAATAAGGCATAAACCCTAGCAGGTGGTCTACATCTCGTAAGCTACACAATCATGTCAACCATTTGATCAATTTTGAGCATTAAAATTTTAATCTTTGAGTTCTCAATTTATTTTTCATGTCTCTTTGTCATTTCTCTTTCCTCTTTATTCTAATCATGTTTTAACTAAGCAATTTCTTCTATCGTATTCCATAAGCTCAATACAAGGGTGACGAAAGTTATCCATAGGTTTACCAATAGAAAGGGACAAGATTGGTGATAAATTATCTCAAATGGCCATTTTTGTCCCTTGCTATTGATAATCCTATGACTGACTCTCCAACTCTTTGACTTTATTATCCAACCCTATTTCCTTACACTAGTATCCCTTTAATTTCTCTTATAATTCTTTAATATTTCTAAGAGTTGCTTGCAACTTGTTATTTTCCTCTTTATCTTCTAGAAACAATTCTTTTTCACCCTACAAAAATAAGTCTTCATCAAACTTAGAAGAGGAAACGAGTTTCTCTTGATTTACTATACTTCTAGGAGGTTTATCTTCTTTCTTGTTGTAAACAAGTCTTCTACAAACTCAGATTTTGAACTTGTGCCCAAGCATATGAATTGTACTTTTTTATTTCTCTTTATCAACAAATAAGATTTCTCATTTTTAATTTGTTTTTGATTCCACTAGGACCACCTTCTTCTATTTAGAAGGGACCTTTCTTGTTGCAACAATTGTTTCCTTTAGTTGGTACATGAACACCTTTTTGGTTGCATATGCCCTTTTTGTTTCTTTTGGGCTGTAGAGGAGGAAGGTGTGCAAATTATCTTATGTTTTTTAGACATAGAAGAGGATTCTTTGGAGATAAGGATCTCAAATCTTGGAGATGCTATGGGTTGCACCTCAGAGGTTGTGGGTTGTGTTTTCTGTATCTCTAGCTTTGGTTGCTCATTATTGCTATAGGTAGGTGGGGAAATTATGGGGAATAGGTTGCATTTTCTTCTTCCTCTTCTTCTAGTTGCTCATTTTCCTCCTTTTCCCTATTCTCTTCAGTTGGATTGGACCTCGAGGGTATATCATTTATGTTATTGCATGCCAATAAATCTTCCCAAGAAACATCTAGGAATTGGGCATTGAGACTTCTTTTTATTAGCATAACAACTAAACAATGGAAAGATAAAGTTGTTTGGTTTCCTTTTCTCTTATATTCAACATATATTCTTTGTAAAAAAATGTATATTTAATTGGGAACATTCACAAGCCTTTGGTGGTGAAGATGGATCAATAACTTAAAACTTATTGTAAATCAATGATCTCCTACCATATCACAACTATAGAGGACCATAATCAGGTTAAGGAAATATGTTTATTACCTTGGGCTGAGGAATCCAATTCCTCTCCTGGTTGCATAAATTCAGCCCAAGTTGTGACGACATCAACTCTAGCTAGAAATTCTTCCCTAATTGCAAACTACCTAGAGTCTTTTGTAATTACCAGTTTTGAGGCATAAAATCTCAATCCTCTTACTGTGGCTTCATTATTTTACAATAGATTAGAAAGATGCTACATCATAGCCTCATTATACTCTATCAGTCTAAGAAAATAATCTAACCACCCTACTTGTTGAAAGATATGCGAGAAAGCTTGATCATTTAACAATGTTATGTGGTTTGTTGGTTCTCTTCTAATAGTGTCTCCACCTATTAGATGTTATATTGCAACCTACTTTTGAATTATTCTGTAACCTTCTTGTTGTTATTCTTTATTTCCTTTCTTTATAACTAGTAATGAATGTTGTGTGCACAACTTCACTATTCTTATTGTCGGTGCCTTCTACTAGAGGTTGGTTATGCTAACCAAACTAATGGTACATGCAACTTAACTAGTTTATCTTTTTAAATTATGAAATAACAAGGATTAACATGTTGACCTATCTCCCAAATATTTTCCATGTGTTTTAATTAATGTGGAATCCCCCCAAATAAAGTGTTGATTTTTCTTTAAATAAAAAATATTTAGGCAGTACTAGAGGGATGATGCATAAAGGATCATGGGATTGCATATAATATAAAATAAATATTGTGCAAATGAGTATTATAGATAAAATAAATAGACATAATTTTAGTTAATGGTATTAATGTGAGAAACACCTTGAATATCTGCAATGAGGTGAAAGGTGGCACATGTGACTTGTATTGTGAATGGCTTCCAAGAATGAACCATTTGAAAAAATGTAATCATGATGGTAAATGGATGTAAATGCATTGAATTTGTCATAATTGGAAACCATGTGAGTGGTGACATGTTTGAAAGTACACAAATATGAAAGAAAGTTTGTAGAGTGTATGGATGTGACTTGAAGTGCAATGATGTGTTACATATACATGTTCCATTAGTAGAATTTGACAAATAAATGACTAGGTGACTAAACATTTTAGTCACAACAACTAAAAATGACTAAATTCTACTCATTTTTTGCAACTTGTCTATAAATGACTAATTTGGTTGTTGACTAAAAAATTATTTAGTCACAAAAATAAAAATGACTAAATATTTAGTCATCAAATACAAATTGGACAATTTAAAAAAAAAACAATTCAACCAATTATTAGCGTGATGTATTGGTGTGATTATTCACATTCATTATAGACCTCGCTTCATTTGTTCATTGCAGACCTCGCTTCATTTGTTCATTACAGACCTCACTTCATTCCTTAGCCTGGAACTGAGGCATTTTGATCAGTTATAACAACTACTTGCATGGGCGATAAAGATTTGGAGAGGACCTAGAGATTTTTGAAAAGACGGGCAAGGAATTCAGAGTTTGTTGCAACGAATTTGAATTCGTCGAGGCCCTCTGTAGTGAAGTCAGATTTGGGGATGTCCTCTATAGCGAATTTGGAGGTAATTTGAAACCTTCATTACATTAAACACAAATTCTAAATTCTCATTACAATCTACTGTTCTTAATAATATTCTTTTACAATATTTCCATTGTTATTCTTCATAATGTGTTCGAGCTAAATATAATTAAATTTGGGTGTCAGTGCCAAAATAAAATTTCCTCAAACAATTTTGATAAATTTTCACTGCAAGTGAAAACTGTCCTTGTGCAAAGTAAATGTTTCCTAGATTTACCCACACATTAGGCATCTAAACAAAGATTTTTCCTGCATAAACTTTTTGTACCTATGTAACTATTTCCTTTGCAATATCAAATTGACCCCTTTTAGCTAGCACAATGGCTGCCCCATTTGCACCATAAACATTTCTTGGTCTATGTGCCAACACTTTACAATGTTTGATCCATTTGTAACATAAACATTTTCATTGCAAGTGTAAACTGTCCTTGTGCAAAGTAAACATGTGCTAGATTTACCCACACATCAGGCATCTGAACAAAGATGTTTCTTGCAGCAACTTCTTGTACCTATGTAAAAAATTCATTTGCAATATCAAATTGACCCCTTTCAGCTAGCACAATGGCTGCCCTATTTGCAGCATAAACATTTCCTGGTCTTTGTGCCAACACTTAACAATGGCTGCTCCATTTGTAGCATAAACATTTTCATTGCAAGCGCAAACTGTCCTTGTGCAAAGTAAACATGTACCAGATTTACCCACACATCAGGCATCTGAAAAAAGATGTTTCCTGCAACAGCTTCTTGTACCTGTGTAAAAATTTGCTTTGCAATATCAAATTGACCCCTTTCAGCTAGCACAATGGTTGCCCCATTTGCAACATAAACATTTCCTGGTCTCTGTACCAACACTTAAGTGGCCCCTTTTGTGACATTAAGATCCTCTTGATTTATTATTATACTCCTATTTTCCAAGACAAAAATCCCCAAGGCCCATGGGAAATGAATGATGAGCATTTGAGTTTCAACTTGGTTTCATTTTAAAAAGGGGACATTACATTGTACAAGGTTTTTTTAACAACAAAATAATTCAATCCACCTATTTGGGACTGTAAAATAAAAATAAATGAATTAATCTATTTTCAATTATAGGTTCTTTTAATCTAGAATTTGATAGAAAGATAAAGCATAATACATTGAAGGACATAGAAAATGTTCTAAAATAAATACTAAAATAGGTTGCCCATTAAAAACAAGAAAGAGGAAAAATGAAAAGATAGCATACAGATGATTCATTTGAGGTTTTCGATAAGATCTCATTTAACTATGTCAAATGGATTTGGAAGGGACAAAGCATATTTGATTGACTAAAATTTTGAGGTAGCTTATCCATCATCATTTTATGCATCATCTTCTCTTGGAATTTGTTTCTACAATACACCAAACCTATAATTGATTGGGGATGCACTTAAGGTGGATAAAAACGCGTCAAATGCTTTATGTATGTTTGGCAACATGGAATTGAAAACAGATGTCTAACTTAAATAAAAAGAAACAATTAGAGTAGCATGCCAACTTGTCTTGGTCGATGAAGCAAAATGAAAAGATTATGAAGAATGAAGGATTCAGATGGAAAGGAGAAAGCAAGAGGAAGAACTTTGGCAGGTGATGCAACAAGAGGAGAAATTTGAACATGTAAAGGAATTATGAAAGAGTAAGCATAAGGATAGGGATGATCATGATGATGAGGTTGGTCACTCTAAGAAGAAACAAAAGAAGAAAAAGAAGAAGGATAAGAACCACAAGGATTATGATTCTTATATGGAGGAACCTAATGTTTCCTTGGAAGATGAGGAAAATTATATGAGTGATAAGGCACAAGATGATGCAAAAAATGCCCAAATCTTCTTACAACTACAGGTCTAGAAGACTCTAATGATGGCGAGACAAATTCTCCAGTTTCAACAAAATCACAAAGGATACATGCATACTCTGATTCTAAAGATGATAAACCATTGAAGAAATAGAGTCTAAGAGAAGATGATCCATATGATGATGATGTCTAGGCTTCTTGAGCTTTAACCAAACCTAGCCCCTTTTCCAAGAGAAAAATCCCCAACGCCCATGGGAAATGAATGATGAGAATTTGAGTTTCAAGAGATTCCAAGAGAAGATGATGTATACAATGACGATGGATAGACTACCTCAAAATTTTAGTTAATCAAATATGATTTGTCCCTTCCAAATCCATTTGACATAGTTAAATGAGATCTTATCAAAAACCTTAAATGAATCATTTATATGTTATCTTTTCATTTTTCCTCTTTCTTTCTTTTTTATCAAAAACCTCAAATGAAACTCAAATGCTCATCATTCATTTCCCATGGGCCTGGGGATTTTTCTTTTTGAAAATAGGAGCTAGGTTTGGTGAAAGCTCAAGAAGCCTAGACATCATCATCATATGGATCATCTTCTCTCGGAATCTATTTTTGCAATGGTTCATCATCTTCAAAACCGGAGTATGCATGTCTCCTTCGTGATTTTGTTAAATCTGGAGAATTTATCTAACCATCATCAGAGTCTTCTAGACTTGTAGCTACAATAAGATCTTGGGCATTTTTTGCATCATCTTGTGCCTTATCACTCATATAATTTTCCTCGTCTTCCATGGTAGCATCATGTTCCTCCATATAAGAATCATAAGCCTTGTGGTCCTTATCCTCCTTATTTTTCTTCTTTTGTTTCTTCTCAAACTGACCAGCCTCATCATTGTCATCATCCCCGTCCTTACTCTTACCCTTCCATAATTCCTTCACATGTTCAAATTGCTCCTCTTATTGCATCGCCCACCAAATTTCTTCATCTTGCTTTCTCCTTTCCATCTGAATCCTTTGTTCTTCATCATCTTTTTGTTTTGCTTCATCAGCCAAGACAAGTTGGCGTGCTACTTTAATTGTTTTTTTTTCTTTAAGCTAGTCATTTTTTTTTAGTTCCATGTTTTCAAGTATACATAAAGAATTTTATGATTTTTTATCCACCTTAAGTGCATCCCCAATCAATTCTAGTCTTAGTTGGGTCTCATTTTGATCTTGAGCCATGACTGCAAGACATAGATATGCATCCACATAATGACGAAACTTGAACAATTTTAGCCTGTATAAAAGATTTTCTTTTTCAATATCATGTAGTTGTTCAAACAACCTAGCACAATCAAATGGTGTTGTGACGTTATCACATGGTAACTCAAGTGAAACACCACCTTATTCTAGTCGATGGAAGAATTCCATATCCTTAAAGCGCAAATTTTTTTTTGTAGAATTGGCACTGGGGATTTTATTTATGAATTCAACCCAAATGCCATTTCCTAATGCCTCCATAGATTTTTTTTGAGCCAACTTTAGTTCATCAAGCAAAAAATGAAGAACCCCAATGTTGTTTAACAATTCAATGGGTACTTCTTCTCTGCTCTCCTTTGGAAGAGACTTTGTTGTCTTGAGAGAATGTAAGGCTGCATGGGGTCTGTTGATATTAATAAATCGCCCATATTGATAAATGCATGGGCATCATGTGGATCTATGCGAGTTTCCTTTCTTAAAATTTCCAAAGCCTTCTTTGCCTGCCCTTGCTAAGCATATATATAGCCTCCAAAATTTAAGCTCTCATAGTTCTCAGGGTGGACCTCCAGAACCTTTTCAAAATTTGAGAGAGAACTCTTAAGATCTCATAGCTTCAATTGAACCTATCCACAAAATCATGTGGCCTCTGGCTTTCCTTGATTGATGCCATGTAGTAGTGGGAAGTGGTGTCATAATCACCTTTACTATGATAAGATCGTGCAAGATTATAATATGAATGAGATTTCATGAGATGGTGGTTAGTTGAAATAAGAGTTGTCTCATTCAACTGTTCCACAATAAAACTATGCCCTGTGAAGAAAAAATGGTTTGCTAAATGATTCAATGTCATTGCACAGTACGGGTATAATTCAAAGGCTCTATGCATCTTTTCCATTCCTTTATGAACACTACCTTTTTCACTAACTATGAGAATCCTACAATTAAAAAATTCACAAACTGACCATAGCGTGTTGCTTACTATTATGCTTTGATATATCTTTTCCAAGCATCCATAGCTTGTTTGAAATCACTTGTTTTAGGATTTTAGCCATAGCAGCAAGGTAGTGAACTGTTTGATAAAAAAAATTGGTAGACATGTATGAAAAATGTGGTAGCATAGACAAGGCAATGAACTTTGGAAAAAATGCCTCAAAGAAATGTGGTCTCATGGTGATGGAACGTCATGACGAATGCCATGACAAGCGAATTGTTATGGATTGTCATGAAATTCCATCACCATGAGACCACATTTCTTTGAGGCATTTTTTCAACCAGTTCACTACCTTGTCTATGCTATTGCTTACTATTATTCTTTGATAGATTTTTTTCAAGCATCCATAGCTTGTTTGAAAGCACTTATTTTAGGCTTTTAGCCATATCAACAAGGCAATGAGTTGTTTGATAAAATGCTTTGGTAGGCAATATGTATGAAAAATGTGGTAGCATAGACAAGACAATGAATTGTTTGAAAAAATGCCTCAAAGAAATGTGGTCTCATGGAATTCCGTTACAAGAAAATGCAATTGGCAGCTGCTGCTAGTTATTAGTTATGCAATTTGAAGTAATTGCATAATTGCTTAGGTTGACTTTGTAAAAACTATATTGTAATTAAAATTTTGTCATCTATCAACATCTAGTTATTAGTTATGCAATGTGAAGTAATGCTTTGAGTTTGAAAGATGTTCAATGCAATGTAATCAACAATGCAGATGATTATGATGATGTTTTCTCACTTTAACTAGCCTTTCACATTAAGAGGTTAGCTTGTCACCTAAACATTGGCTATATGTATGGTGTAATTTATTATTGAATGTAATTCATTCTTCTTAGTTTTCTTACTTTGGTTGAAATTAATTTTGTTTATTTAGAGTATAATTTTTTGTATTTCCTATATGTTTTCTAGATGCTAGAATTTTCTTGTATGTCCTAGATGATATCTTTAGTTTGTAATACAAATTATAGCCTCCACATGCATTGAATATGCTTGTTTGAAGGAAACAATAATGAACATCTGTGATTTAATAATACATATAGATATCTTAACATTAGGTGAACTAAACCTCATTACAAATAAAGAAATGATCTCTTAGGTTTGACTGACACTGAAAATTAAAATTAAGAGATTGCAAAATTAGAAAATTGTTCAATTTTTTCAATAAAAATGTTATCTAAAATACTGCATTCATAATATACCTCTATATTCCCACCTAAAATACATAAAAAATCTAATACCGCAGTTCTGTTAGAGTAAAGGTTTTAACTTAATTATGTTGATTAAGTTACCTTTATTCCCTTCTTAAGATTTCACGTTAGTTTGCATAATGTGACATTTAATAATTATATTAATTATTAAATGTTTTCCTATTAGGGCTTCTATTAGGGTTTGCATGATCTTTTATAAGGATTGATCCCATTGTATTTCATATCAATTCATTCTCTCATTCTCTCTGATATATACATTTTCAGTTGTCAAAGAACCTTTGCTTGTTTGTCTCCATCTCTTCTTTTGTGACAAGTTATTTGCATGCAGGTGATCTTCGGGGTTTGTGAAGTTGTATTTTCTCAACTCCTACAAGTTCGAGACCACAACTTATTATATCATACACAGTATTATGAACAAATAATTGATACCAATTCTTAATATACCCCTATATTCCAACCTAAAATACAAAAACAAATCAGTCATACATAGTATTATCAACAAATAATTGAGACCAAAATTTGAGCACCAAATTAAATATTCTTTTCCATTGATTGCTTTAAATAGATATTACAATATAATATAAGTATCCTCATATATGTTTCCATAAATGCCTATGATGATGATATCAAAATTCGGTCATGGTTTCTCTTTTATAAGAGAAGCAACAAGCTTTAGAATGGGATGAGGGTGCCAACCCGAGACACATAAACACACACACAAATCAGAGAATCTTATTATATTCAGAATGATGAACTTCTTACATGCAGAGGATCTCAAATCCCCGCGTTTTGCATTACATGCATATTACAGAAAGAAACTACAGAACTTCCCCTTTTCGCAGTATGCAATCTTTTTTCCCCAAAAATTGCCCCAAAATAAATAGAAACTAGCCCCTAAATAGCCCGTTTCACCGTTTGGAGCCAAAAACGACATTCAAATTATGCCCCAACTTCTAGAAGCCCTAACTTAAGATCTAACCGTCGGATTTTCAATCATAATACCTTTTCGGAAAGGTCTTGCAAAAATGAAGTGTAAAAAAGTGGGGCCTAAAGGTCAACCACTTTCGTTTTCCGCCAATTTTCGGGCCCATCCGGAACCTCTAAGTACCTCAAAATTAGCTTCGAAGATTTTATAAGGCAAAAAGTAGAAATTGAAACTTGAATAACTTTTGAACCGGGAATGATCTTGATCTGATTCTTTCGCCAAAGTGCTGATCTTTCTGTCCTGAAGCTTCCCTTAAATTTCTGTCCTCTCACACCTTCAAATTCATACTTGCTAAAAATAGCAGTTGAGCAGAAAAAGCAAAAAAATAGTTATGAAAGTTGGAAACTCTTCTTTGACGAAAAGGGTATCCAGAAATGCAACATCTACAAAAAGCTAAATGAAAGTAAATATATTTGGGTGATGTAGGATTGCCCTTACACCACTGGATGCTCCTACATCAATATGTTACAAAATATGGCATCTTTTCAAAATTTATGCATCTTCATATAAACTAAATTAAACATTAGTTTTTTCTTAAAACATAAAACAAATAAAGTAGATAGCTAATGAATTCTGCAACACTTGTGACACCATAGTTTGTTAATCTCCATAATGCACTCGTGATCATTGAAGATCTGTTCAAGGTCCTTTCTCCATATTAGTGTATCTAAATGTCTGGTTCTTCCACTGTGACAGCCCCATGGCCTACTGTTTGGGAGGACCCAAATACTTCTTCTCCTAGTCGTACATTGTATAATCATGTGGTCATTTGTATTCTTGAATTTTCAATATATTTGCAAGATGAATTTTTCATCGATTATCTAGTAACGCCCTACCATCCATGATAAACTTAGAATATCCAACGTCCAACACTATTACTCCATCCATGATTAAGTCAAACCTATCAAGACTCAACTCACCATCCTTTTATATGTGATTGATGCAACGTGGAACAATCTGGTCAAATTCACTCTTCCATTCATTGAGGTCCTTCAATTGGTTATCATATTTCAATATTTTTGGCACAAACCACTACTTCACAGTATGAAATGAATCTATTCTTGTTCTGATATTTTGGTCCTCTCCTTGTGTATATTGGAATTCATCTATAACTATTTTGGTCATATGATCTGTAGGTTTTAATGTTGCAAGAGCCTCAATACTCCTCTGTAAGACTCTGCACAAGGTTACCAATGTGTGGTGTATGAGCTTCCAGCTCTTAAAAAGGGGATCTAGTATGGGTAAATTTTTTTTTATCTAATCAATTATCTATGTCAGTGAGCTATAGAAATCATACACACTTTCCAACTTATCCACAATTAGCTTTATCCTATGCTTGAGGACCTTCTCTACAATATTACAGATTTTCTTTTTCACTCCTTCATTACCCTCATTGTTGGCTTTCTTTAACTCTTTAATCTCTTATCTAAGAATGCTCACTTGTTTAGTGGAAGCACTTTCTACATCAACTGGTGGAGTATGAGGACGCTGGTATAATATTATTTCCTTATTCTATGAGGGGCCTACTCCTTTCAATTGTTCCTTCAACTTCATATTTTCCATGAAATTTTTATTGAATTCATCATTGAAAAAATTTGTTCCTTTTCATACTCTCCTAATCTAGCTTCCATCTCCTTAACTACAGCTCAGGTGAACATAATCCTTTAACTTTTTTCACCATAGTTTTTCCTTTCATTGCCCGCACTACATCTAGTAACCTTGGTTTTTGTGTACTCTTTTGTTTGGCCCATAATGCCAAGGTTTAAATCTTAGGGTTATACTCTGTGCCACTTACCCCTTCATCTGAGTCAAACTTAGCAATCAGCATTAGGTCTTCCCATGTTCTCCTTTGATCAAGTAAAAACATTTTATTTAATTCCATACGAGGGACAATAAGTATACTACTTTTCAAAATCATCTGTTTAGCCTCTTGTGGGCTAACATCAATATTATCAATCCTTAATTTGTTAAAATTTTGGGCTACTATGTGCTCATGTTGGAATTCCTTAGCTCCCATCTTATTTATTTCAACCCTCTTTTCAAACTCTATCATTTTCATCTTAATCGAAAAGTCTTTAAATTTAGGGGTTTTGATAAATTCAGGATCTTCCAAGAACTTGAGAGCTACAAATACCTTGTCATCCTCATGCATTTATCTTTCTCCTTGTACCTCAATATCAACTCTAGCTTCAGGCATGTGGTCTTTAGTTTCAAGCATAGGTTGGTTCACTTCAACATCATCCTTGAAATGTCTTAACATATTAACCGCTTCTTCTGTATCTCCAACCTCCTCACTTATTTCATAGGAAACAAGTGGGTCTATCTCTTATGTCCTTTTTTTTTAGAAGGTGGTTGTTCAGGAGGTGATCCTGAAGAATAATGACATACAAAAATAGTATCCGGAGTTGGTTCTATAATTACAATACCACTCGGCCTTTTGGGAGACAATTTGGCAGGTCTCCCCAACCCCATCTCCACTGCAGACTTATATAATTCATGAAACTTATCAATCATCATTTTAATCCTCTTGAGAGGATCTGTTTCCTCTACAAAATAACCCAATAAATCACTCTGGTTCATATTTCTTTCTTCCTCAAGCCTTTTCATAATTTCCCATTTTCTCCTCCTCTCATATACCTATTGAGGAGTGAAACAATTTTTTATTACATCTTCATAATCAATCCGGTGAGTAACCATAGCCTTGGTAAGGATGGTGTGTATTACAAAATTCATGTGACCCTCAGGTTCAAAAGCTCTTTCCTTTCCAAACTCTAAAGAGTGCCTTGCTTTTAGATAATTCTGCAACTCTTCAAGTGTATCGGATCCCACTGATAGTTCCCCACATTTTGTCAAATTGGGTAGAAATGTACCCTTCCTTTGTTTATTCACGACATCCTTTTCCATCCATAGAATCTTCCACATGAAGTCTACAAAGTATAATCGAAGGGAGAGAAGCTTTAACAATATATGTGGGGCTTGTGGGCATCCATAAATCCTGATTATTGAGATATCTAGAAGAAAAAACAATCACTAGAGTTATGAGTATGGCCTTGCTCAAGTTTCAAAGCCAAAGGTCTTAATAATTGTAGAGAAAGTGTGTGTAGTCTTGGTGGTTGGTGGCCAATAAATTTCATAATTCTTTACACAAAGTCATCATGGAATATCATATAATTTGAATTCTTACATCTGTTATCCCATATATAACACCATTGTTGCACTGGAAACAAATTCCCTTGCTTTTCAATCTTACCCAAACACATCATTTTGCTCCATCTATCTTTATTTTGGTATAATATCAGGTGGCACAACAAACAATATTTCTTGAATGTTATGAGGGATCTATTTTCCCTAACTAGTAGAAATCCTTCATGCATTGCTTTCACAAGATATGAGGGAAAATCATATTTAATGTTCATCTCGGGATTTTGGATCATCATAGCCATCATCATTAAACTAAATGACATTCGCTCTTTTGCATCTATCCCAAGTACTTGATAGAGAGAAAATTAGGTTTTCTTGAAATAGAATTAGAAATCTGAGACATCAAATGGTTCAATAGTAGAAGGGGATATGGGAATCACCCTTTTGTTCACACCCCTTTTCATGTAAATTGGGACTTCATCACTTCTATGGGTTCTCCTCAATATAGTATATTCTTTTTGAGTTCTTTGCAAATCCATTTTATTCAGGGCTTATTTTTTAGGTCAAAACATTCAATGATGGACACTTTAGTCAATACAACTAGTGGTGAACCATCTGACAATATCACTGACCTAGTAGCAGGATGATAACTTTGAGCCAATACTCTAATGAACTCTACATATAGAAAAACATTTGGGATAATTAACTTGGACAAATCTAATGCCCATGGATTTGACATCGAAATATTGCCCTTCCTTTTGTCATAAAATTACCAGAACATTTCCCACTTGGAGATAGGGATAAGGACATCTCTACAACCGTGAGCCACATCATTAAAAAATTTCTTAAATCCTCTCTCAATTGATTCAGGGAGTATATCTAGGATAGACTGTTGTAAGGACCTCTATGGTGAGGACCTCTTCTTAACCTTAGATTCTTCCTTTTTAGTTTCAGGTTCTTTCTTCTTGGGCAACATTCAATATCCTTTTTAGTTTCATGTTCTTTCTTCTTGGGTGGCATGATGTTTAACTATCTTACTTCTCCTATACTTATGAAATCTAGAATTCCAAACAATCTTGTACTCATAAAACTTAATTCACAATGAGTTATGTACACTTACTCGGGTTACGATGGTTGCAAATCTTAACCTCCTCGAATTCCAAGCTCCCCGCATAATAATTTTTGTAAATGAGTGCAAAGAGAATGTAAAATTCTTCGTTTAATGGCTTTTGATCTCAGTCATGTCAACATTAATATCAACCTTATGCCAAATATTTTGTTCATAGTTTGAGTTTGAACATGCACCATTGATTTTACAAGATCAGACGGTTGATTTGATTTGTGCATTTAATACCGATTTATTGCCACCATTTTCTATAACTGTCATGGGATAGAGGGGTATAAACTACTATACTACATGCTTCTTTGCATTTCACCACGGGTTAGTGGGAACCTTACCTCTATACCACAAGCTTGAATTGTTTAACTTGCGATACTGCAATTTACATTAACGGTCACATATGGCTTACTACCATACCACATGCTTCGTCACATCCTTCTACAATATAGTGGTTCATATCACACTACTGCATGGCTTTATGATCTTCCTTGTGGGATGGCAGGTTACCCCACTAACTGCACCCTTCATTTTTCTTTCTCACGGTATGGTGGGAATGATGTATTTGAATTCTCTCATACCACCCAACTACATCCTCATCATAATACTTCCACGATATGGTGGTAAATATATTCATGTTGTCTAGTACACACCACCAGCCCGCCAAGGGTTTAGATTACTACTAAGGGATCACGGTAACAAACTGTTAAGGGATTTGGAATGTTTTTAGCTAGACATGTTTTTTCTTAAGTATATATGATGGATTTTTGGCTTTGTATAGGTCTTTCAGTGTCAATCAGACCTACAAAATTTATATGTTTGTTTAGAGTGAGGAGCCTCAGTCAAAAATAAAAAGGAATATAAGGGTCAAGGCTCAGGTCATGGAGCTCAAGGTAATTGTGATGATGAAACTAGGAAATTTTTTAAGGTTCTAACACATGTCATGAAGAACTAGACTATGTTTTTCCTTCATCCTACTTGTGTTATGTTTTTATGAGTTTTTCTCTTGTAAATATATCCCTAAGGAAAATATGTTTGATACTTGTAATTGTAAACATCTTGTTTTTTAACTACAAATTCTTTTTAATCTATAAATTGAATTCTATTTTAAGTTTCCATTTGTAGTTATCAATGGATTGGAAATTCAACAACTATCAACTTATGAACTCAATAAAATTTTACTGGTTCAAGTTGTTGATTTATACATTATTATTTATTTGGACTTTAGGAAATGAAGACAAGGGTTGTAAAGCACAAATTAGATGATAGTGATCATAATTCTAAAATTATAGTGACACAATATGAGTGCACGTGTAGTGAAAAAGTGGCCAAGAATAATGAATATTTATTTAGTCTTGGTTTGACAAGGCAAGTTGTAAATCCACTAAGTAGTATATTATTTTTTTAATAGTGTTTAATGAGATTTTATAGGCAAGAGATTTATGTATATAAGACATAATATGATTTTTTTTTGTTTTATAGGACACCAAAAGAGTGCAAAGAAAATGTGGAGAAAAAACTAAAGGAAAGAAAAGATACAATGTTGCCATCTCATAGAAGTTGACACTTTTGTGATTCAACAAATATAGATGGTGAAAAAAATAGTTGTGATGATGTGCAACTTGGTATAACACATGGTGATGTGCAACCTAATATAACACATGGTGATGTGCATCTTGATATAGAAAATGGTGATAACCTAATATAGAACATGGTGATGTGCAACCTGATATAGGACATGGTGATGTGCAACATTGTGATGATCTCTTAGAACTAAGTCTAAGAGATATTATTGAAAAACATCAGGGCAAAGGAACAACAGGTTTGTAGATGCTTTTTTCAACATTAAAGGATGCATTTAATGATATGAAATCTATGGAGATGGGTATTGATCTACCTACTCATGCTACACCTGATGTGGCCAAGGAGCATGAAGTTCTAGTTAATGAAAGTCATGAAGAGAGACCGCTTGCATTTGATGTTCCTTAGATTGCACATGTTGCATCTAGAACTTTTGATGGAACTAGTGGATCAACCAAAAATATTGGAAGTGGTAATTTAATAGAAGATGTGGATGCTTTTGTCCAAAAAAAAATATTGATTCAATATTTGTACAGATCTATAGAGAGGAATGCAAAATAAAGAAAATTAGTAGGTGAGAATCCATTCTTTCTTGAGGTATCGAGAGATGGTGAGCCCATTGGGCCAAATGTTGCAAAGTAGGCCACCAAGTTGGGTGTAAAATGTAGGACCCACTTGGATATTTTCAAATGAAGTTTTGCAAAGCAAGATCCATGAGATGTGGAAAATGTTATACAAAAAATGGAAAATTCTTTTGAGACTATTGGTGGAAAAGTCTCTAGAAAATATTACAAAAAAAGGATGAGAATTTTGATGAACAATTATAGATACAGTTACAGGAAAACAATCATGGGGGGAAAATAGAAGTTTGACTCCAGTCTATCTCCCAAAGAGTGTGAGGCATTAAGATAAATAATGCATTGTGAAGAATATTTGGTAAAGAGTAACAAAGGCAAGAGAGCAAGATATAATGTGAAGGCTGGATATACATTTGGCCAAGGTGGTTTGCATGCCCAAATGTAATTTTTTTTAGTAAGTGTATGGATTTTTGGTTCAATTTACTTTGTGTTATTTATTTTGATTTTTTATTGAACTGACTATATGTTGAAAATGACATTGTATTTTAGGTGCAAAACAGTAAGAGAGAAGCAGGTGCAAAACATATTGTCAATTATATGGCAGAACTAGATGCTAGTAAACATAAGAGTAGGATGAAGTGGAAATCTAGTTCATCAACAAATATTTCACAACCATCTATTCAATGCCCAGTAGGATCCTCTGTAGATAATGTCAACTCAAATGAACTAGGGTACCAAAAGGTAATGATTTGCATATTTAGTCTCAGTTAGCAAGTTACACAGTTGGTTCAATCCATTAACCCTATAGTTTCTACATGGAATGAGCATAAATCCATGGATTCAGATGAGGTAAGAGGCTCTATTGATCTCATTTCTTCTTGTTTGGTAGTTCCATAAATAAATGCCTATTAATATGTAGATTATTCTGAGCGCAGGGGAATCCAACCCAATTTCTTTATTGTTGGAGTGATCCAAAAACTATTCTTTTGGAAAAATTTATAGCTTGCATTCTTTACTTGAGTATTGAATTATTTGTATATGTTTTTGCATGATGGTTAAACCACATACAGAGAAATTTTATCAAATCAAAAGGAAAAAAAATGCCTTCATGGTGTCAATAGTGCTATCGATATTGATAATGATGAAGTGGACAAGAATGTGCAACACAAACATCTTAGTTGTCTTGAAGTTGAGGTAATTAATATAATAGTTGTTAGCTATCTAACCCAATGTTTTATCATTCTTCATGCTTAAAATGTTCTTTTGGACAAAAAATTATAGCTTTTGCATTCTTTAAGTTGTAAGTTAATATATCCCAATGTTTTTTCATTATTCTTTTGGACAAAAATTTATAGCTTTTGCATTGTTTAAGTTGTAAGTTAATCTGTCCCAATGTTTTGCCATTCTTCTTTTGGACAAAAAATATAGCTTTTGCATTCTTTAAGTTGTAAGTTAATCTATCCAATGTTTTGTCATTCTTCATGCTTAAAATGTTCTTTTAGACAAAAATTTATAGCTTTTGCATTCTTTACTTGAATTATATTAATTTTTGCATAATGATTAAACCACATGATGTAGAGCAATTATATGAAAGAAGGAAAAAAAGAAAAAGGCCGTGTCAATATAACTCTTTGCAAAGCTATAAAACTTCATGTATACAATGACGTTGATAGTGGTTATGATGATGAAATAAAAAAGCATGCACATGATAATCATAGTGGTAGTCATGATGAACTCGAGGTGAGTGCTATGAAACCACATGCAAGTAAGTAATGGTTGTTTTATTATGTAAATAAGGGTAATCATTACCTATTTGATAGAAGTTGGTTAGAATAGTAGTGAAGAGAAATTAGCTTTCATACATAGATTATGGAAATAAGAGAGAACATATAACTTAAATATGAAAGCTTAGAGTTTAGTTGTAATAGAGTGTTTTATAAAATCACATACAAAAACTAATTTATTCCAAGACATAAGATATTACATACAGCTGTAAAAAATAATATAATGTGTATTTTTGTTTTGTTTTTGCAGACATTTATTTATAAACTCCAAGAAGGGGATAAAGTTGAGGTATTGGATTTGATTGATGGTGTTGTTGTGGGAATTGGGTGGATTCACTCACTATTTATTGTACATGGAGTCAAATTGAAAGGAATAGTCGATACAAATATAAGTTTTTTATAGGTCACAAGTAACATACCCCTTCCTTATCTAGACAAAATAGATGAAGTTTTCTATCTGAAAGAGAAAGAAGGGACCTTCACATGATGACCACTAAAATATTTGAAAAAAATGACAGAGTGTTAGTTGTAAGTGTAGAAGAGAAAAAGAAGAGTTAGTAGTAGCAGAGTGTGGAGAGTGAAGTTGTAGACAAAGAATGTACTGAGCTTGAATAAGTTGAACCCAAACAAAAACCAAAGAATCTAATTTGAGTGTACATTTTATGAGTAGAACATATAATGTTTTATCTTACTGCACCTATAATGTAAAACCCCTTGATTATGTTTCTCTCTTTTTGTTTGGGTTTCACTCATTGAAAGTGGTCCATTATAGAAGAGGGGATATGTTGTTGTGTAAGCAATAGATGCAAAGAACAAGGGTGCAGAAAAAAATGTAAATATAGAGAAGATAAAGAGGTGCAGAGAAAAGAAAAAGTTACAAAGAGTGCAACATACATGTATGTGCAGTTGTAAATAAGTTGCAACGTATTTTTTTCATCAAAATTGTAATATCTTGCATAAGAAAATAAAAGGCATTGTAACTCAATTTTCTTAGTCACAACACTGAGAAACACATTTTGTAATAGTACATTTTCCAAAGCAAAGACACATTTCTATCTTGTATATGTTGTAAGAGCATGTTTTCTCAATAAAATTTTAGTATTTTGCCTTCTTAATAGTTTTTTCATTATGTGCAAATGAATGATTACTTTTTTTGTGTGTTTTTCTATGTTTAAACCCCAATTAAAGCATTGTCTCATTTCCAACACTTATAGGTAGAAATTAGTGAACAAAAAAAATTAATTAAACTACCAATTGACTAAATATACTACCAATTGACAAAAATCAGTGAATAAATATGACTAAATATAATGATTATGCAATTAATAAACAATGTATCAATATACCTACCAGTTGACAAAAATTAGTGAGCAAAAACAATTAAATAAACTACCAAATTGATCAAAATGATGATTAGAATTAATGACTAAATACACTACCAATGGACGGATATCAGTGAATAAAAATGACTAAATAAGTGACTAGTTAACATCAATCAATGACTGAATTAATGACTAAATATATCAGTAAATAAAAAATGACTGAATAAATGACCAGTTTAAAACAATTAATGACTAAATTAACGACTAAACACACTGCCAAATCAATCAAATTAACGACTACATCAACGACCAAATTGATCAATCAAATGACTAAATCAAAGACCAAGTCGAGTAATCAAACAACTAATTCAATGATCAAATCGATCAATTGGGTGACTAAATTAATGACCAAATCGATCAACCAAATGAATAAAAATGGTTTAGTCATCAATTCGGTCACGTTATAAATGACTGGCAATAAACTACTACTAGTCACATGACCATGTTTAGTCATTTATAAGTTATTTTTAGTAGTTTTTATCTATCATTTATTGTTGTTTTTGTACTAATGTTCGACGATCTTTAAATTGTTGCATGTAGTAGAGAAAGTTGTATGAAATGTTGACATGTGAGCAAAGTAATGTTGGGTGAAAATATGAGTTGCTACATGGATATGGAATTAGTTGGCATGTAGTTGCTGCAAGTGATAGAAAATTAGGTCCCATTGGTATTTGTTATGAAGAAATGGTTATAGGTCCATGTAAAAGAAGTTTTTGGTAGTGATGCTACATGTACCACCAATCTAAATCTTTGTTTGTGAGTTTTTATTTATGTATAACACATGCAAATTTATTTATTTTAGGGAATAAAATCATACCTATGAAATATCAACAGGTGAGCTCGTGGGCTCATCTACAAATGTGGAAATCAAAGATTTTGTGGTTTCTTCAAGGGAGGTGATATATGTTGAACCTAGTGATGGTGATGGTGGTGCAAATTGTTGCTATAGGTGTTGTAGAAATTCATATTTATGCAATGAATTTTTGTTGAGTTTGAGATGATGTTCATTTACGATTAGAGAAAGTATTGTTGTATCAATTATTTTCAGCTATATTGCTCCATTTTGAAAAAATAAATTATCTCATAAGGATCCAACCATCTTGTCTACAATTTTCTTTTATGGTCCTTATATCTTGAGTCATATAGAAATGCCCAATCTCCTACATGAAATTATTTAGTTTTGATGTACTAGTCATGCCATTTCATTACCTACTTTTGTACAATTTTGTGTGGTGGATTACTTCCATTATTGACTCATCTAGAGCATTAAGATGGAACAATCTATCCTTTCGAGCTTTATATATATATATATATAAATATTTATATATTCCTAGTTGTATTGATGTTCTCGATGCCTTGTGTTCAAATTTAATAGGGAGGGCAACACTTTTTCCATATACTAATTCATGTGGTGTAATTATTTTGGTTTTCTTCGAGTTTTTTTTGTATGCCCAAACAACTTCTAGTAATCTAGCTACCCAATCCTTTTAGTGTAATTTGACTATCTTTGTTAATATGGCTTGAATTTCTTTATTCATAACTTCAACTTAGCCATTTGAATTAGGTGGTAAGGAGTTGATTTCTTGTGTCTGATTTCATATTCCTTAACCAAATGAGCAATCATATCTGAGGTAAATTGTGGCCCTTGATTAGTGATTATCTCCTTGGGTACTCCATATCTTTTGAATATATCCTCATATAAGAATGTTTCTACTTTTTTATCTCTACAAAACTTTAAAGTTTTTACTTCAACCCATTTTTTTAGGTAATAATTACATACCAATATATACTCCTTATTGTTAGAAGTGGTATCTATTGGATCAATGAATTGAATACCCCATTTTTCAAATTGTGTTATTGTGAGACTTATCCTTCAATGCTAGAGATTATGTGTGTGATTCTAATCATTCTAATTTTGATGAATAGTTTTTTCATGGATCAATTGTTACCATGTATTTTGATTGAACATATATTGATGTTATCTAATCTACATGATACACATGCATATATTCTTACCTACATCAATTATGGTTTTGTGGTAAATATGCAAATAATTAAACTATCTTTATGATCGTGCCTATTATTATGATTGGTTTATTTTATGATTATATGGATTATGATGTTTATCACATATAGTGAATGTGGGTTCAATCACCTCTGAACTGATTTTATTAATGTTATGATATTAGTGGTGTTGTGTGGTATCACAACATGCCCCAAGACTCTAAAGCTTGGGGACCCAAAATAAAAAAACTAATGCTTATGGCAGGTGCTAGCTAGTTTGGAAGATCACCGAAAGTGAAAAGCAAAGATAAATATTAAAAAAAGAAAAGAGAGAATGTACTTTATAATTCAGGTGCTATGAGTACTAGGTACCGGAAACTGGGAATGTTAGAGGTGTAAAAGATAATGCAAGTGTTGAGTAAAGAATTTTGGTTTGATAGTTGAGGTTCGTACAAGAGGGAAGTTTCGGTAAAATTGAAGTTTGGGAAAGTCATGGGTAAAGCTGAACACTGGGTGCTGGGTAACAATGTAAAACAAATTTTAAGTCTTAAAGCTTATCTAAAGGGTCTGATAATCTAGTATTTTGGTATAAGATGTTTATGTAGAAATTTTTATTTTTCATGAAAGCGTGTTATTTATGGTGCACTTGCATGATAATGGTTTTAGTTACATGAGATTTTTTTTTTTTAAGGGATTTAATAGTTGGAATTTGTGATTGCAAGAGAAGCAAATTGTGATGCAAAGTTCGGGAATGGACGGTCAGTAAGACTAAAGATGCAGACAGATCCGATGGTGTTACCAGGTTCAAAAATATGCTTTGGGACCTCATGCAAGAGAAATTTTCATTATAAAGGGGTGCTAGATACCGGGAAACCGAAACTCTGGAGTTTAAGCATGAGGTGAAGGAGTATAAACATTCTGAGGATTACTTATTCCTGTGAATGTTCAAACCATGTTTGAACCTAAATGTAGGAATTGAATTTCCACTTAATCATTCTGAATATATGGGAATTTCCTACATTCTTTTGGGCATATTTTTTTGGTTCCTAGAAAGAACCCTAATAATAAAAGATAAGAAACCCAAAAAATTCAACATGCAAATGGAGGTTGACCTTTGTTGACTTCATTTGCAATTCTCTTGCCAATCACTATTTTCCATGTGCCTTGATATGATTCGTCCCTTGGATTTTCTCTCATGTATTTGTCTTATCCTACCAGTGTCTTATTTCTACAAAAGGCCAAGGGATATCTTTTTTAAGTTAAGTTCAGAATTTGTGGATGTTAGAAGAGCCCAAACTTCTCTAAGTTTTGTTCTTTTTTCCTATTTCTTGAATCATTTTGGACTAAAAACTTGTATGCACATAGACTTTAATCAATATTGAAGCCAATTTGATAACTACCTATCTCATGAATCTTTGTAGCTATTTTTGTTAGTTTAGTCGAACAAGACTGTATGTTGTGTCATTTAAGAGTGCATACAAAACCTACTTGGTGTCCAAACTAAAACCACCTTCTTCAAAAGCTTGCACCATTTTATGCCTAGTTGTGAAGCAATCTGGTGAAGTATAAAGTGGTTTGATTTGATTTGATTATATATTGGGGCATGCATGGAGAATAACTAGGAGAAATATTAATTTTTAGTATTTTTGATGTTCTATTTTAGTTTAGATGTTTAAATTTATGAAAACGTTCCAAAAAATAGATGAATGGATGAAAATTTATTGAAAATCTTTCATTTTCTATGAATTTTCTAAATGATTAAAGCTAAATCTACTTAAGTGATAGCAAAATTTATTGATGTTCATGAAATTTTATTGCAAATATTTTGATTTCATGATATTATTTTATGATCAAACTATAAATTTTATGCCTAATGTTCATGATTCTTAATGAAACTGGAAATAATAGTGAAACCAGAGGCAATCATATTCTCTTTGAGATTAATAGCATTATCACATCATACCCTGAAGGATACCTAGTATGGTCAAGATCTAACTACCAGAGATTTGGGATTGAGCTAAGTCAACCTTTTTTTCCCAATTACACGGATACACCCTAAGGTTGCCCTGGTTAGGTCTTTCAAGAAGATAGGTTCTTCACGATTTGTTTATGAAGAATTTATATGCACTTTTGGTGTGAGTAACATCGTCATCAACAGGAACTGGCACTAGCAAGAGGGTGCACGTGCATTCTATTTTGCTTCACATTCTTCATGCTATTATCTTCATGTTTTGTTTAAAGATTTATAGTGGTTTCAAATATAAGGATAACTTGTAAGGAAGAAGTCTAAGGCAAGCTAGTTTTTTAAAGTGGAAGTTGAAAAACTATGGAGAATTATTAATAAAAGATTATATCCTTTGACTTTTTTCACCTTTAGTAGAGTCACTGAGTGTTGAATTCATGATACAAATGATCACGGTGAACTTGATTGTGAATTTTTTTAACTAGGTTAAGTATGGCTACACATAAGGTGATTCCGTTAACAAAAGAAATTTTAACCGCTAAAAGAAAGGAATTGTTAACGAGAAACGTGTTAAATTCTGAAAAAATATTGCAACCCTAATGGAATTGAAAATGTTAAAAATTTAATTGATATATCAAAATGGTTTGGTAATTACAATTGTTATGAAGAAAATCTTAAGGTTTTGTGGGAAGGTAGGCAAAAACACCTAGAATCGGAAAATATTGCACCGAAAATGAGAAAATGATGCTAATGAGTCATCATTATTTTCATACGTGGAGAACATAAGTGAAGTGAAGGAGTGGGAGATGCGTATTTTTTGTTCCAAATCAAAATTTCAAAAGCTAAAAATAGATATTTTCTTGATTTTATGCGAGATATAGAGTATCGAGTTTTTACTTTTTCTCTCTGATAAAAATATAACTTGTGATAGTATTTGTGCTAACCAAGTTCAAAGTGAAGATAGGACCAAAGACATGAAAATTATTAGAGGAGAAGAAAATCAAGAAATGAACACGACTATTCATGGAACTGAGTAGAAAGAAGAGGAAAACCATGAACCAGGACTGGAAGAAGGTAGAGTATTGATCAACCAGAGAAGGTGTGTGAGATCGACCTTTAATGAGGTCATTTTCATATATATGAGCCAAGTTTTGTTAGGGTTAGTCGCTTGTTAGGTTATAATTTTTTGGTTAGTTAGGGTTAATTTTCTTTTTGTAGGGTTTTTTTTGTTTTTGTTTTTTTCTTTTCTTGTCTTTTTTCTTTTTCTTTTTCCGTTTGGCCCTCTGCATTGGCAAATTCTGCTTAACTTATCATACACATAAGAGTTAATTCAAAAATTTATAACATTATGATGTGAAATGAAAATGATAAAGCCATTAACAGTAAATACACGCTTTAAAATGTATGACAAGGCTATATATATGTGTGTGTGTATATCACATATATACATGGAAGTACCAAAATTCTTGCTACGAAAAATCAAAAAAGAAAAAAGAGGGAGTTGAGTTGTAGACAAAAGTAGCCATTCAGTCGATATGGGAAGCCTCATCCATTAGAACTAAATATCCTACATAGGAAATCTCTTGGTGAACTTCAAAGTCAGGAGTATGGAGGTCAGTTAGGAAAGGCCAAAGTGGAACCATTTCCCCGTGTTCCGGGAATTGAAGAATATCATTCATAGAAGGAATTCCAATGGTCATATGAGCAACAAAAAGGATAGTATCTAGATTCTCCAAATATTCAGGCTACACTATCATACTTGCAGCTGAGACAACATCTTCAATAGGAAGCCCAATGTCCAAGAGTGAGGCTACAAAGCGAGAAGCCAAATCAGAATTAAATTAGTAGTAAGCTTTGGATTCTACATATTGTTCCCCAAGGACTAAGCACAAGTTTGACACAGTAAAATTGGTATTTTGAATGAAGAAAACCTTTTCAAGCCTCTGAGTCGTGATGGGACCCAAGAAAACATTCTATTAGCGAGAGAAAGTTAAGACAAATTGGAGTGTCTATGACTTGGAAGCAAGCAAGCACTGGAAGAACATAGAAATGCAAAAAAAAGAAAGACAAAGTATAAGTGAAAAAAATTCGAGAGAAATGTTGAATTTCTAGAAAACCACGAGGAATTTGTGGCACATAGTTGCCTAGATCTAAATCTTGAAAATCATAAGCAAGGTGGCAACCAGACGAGTTTCTCTAGAGCAAAACGTCAAATCAAATTAATTTTTACACACAATTGGTGACAATTTGCTTCAAATTCGCCCAGTACAAAGATTGTGAATCAGGCAAGCTAAAGTTTAAAAAATTAAAGGTGGTCATTTCATTGTGTTCTTCCCAAGCCGTATCAATTATGAAGGTGCTTATGTGTGCAAAGAGGAAAGGAAAATGAATCTGGTAAGGCAGTACATTTCATCACTTGGGAATTTTAAGGGAAATGATGCATGCACATTGAGGCATGTGAAATTAATGCAAAATAATGTGATCATTTTAAATATCATCATGACATTTCTGATCCATTAATGTGGTGTCTCTCCATCACATTGGAAGTGCTAGCCAAGTATTTAGTAGTTCCTATAAAATATGATTGCAAGGGTGGTAACTAATAGTTCTAAATTTAGATTTAAATTTTGTGATTTAGTTGTTTGTCGCTAAATTTTAATTTATGCACATTTTTTGGCATATGGCAAGTTGCAGTTAGCTAGGATTTGGCATAAAAGTGGTAAGGTTTAGCTGAAAAATACACACCAACGCGAAATTATTTAATGAGTTTTTGGGAAGTAATGAAATGATGAAGGGATTTGTATTGAATAAAAAATCAAAAGGTAACCTTCGCTACCACTATAATTCCCAACCTAATAGCAAGCTTCATTGCTTGCAAGTTGAAAATGAGCTATCAATGAAATATCAAAAGCAAAAAATGAGCTATCAATGAAATATCTATGAAAGAAAAGAGAGAAAAACAACTCTTTAGGCTATCCAAATATCTCTACCAAAGCTATAAAGACCTGGATGGTAGTAGATCTATGTTTGGAGGAATTACGAAGATAACCTTGTTGAGGCTATGGATGCTTGACTGGCAGCAAGGCTCTATCCCTAGTTGGCTTTGGAGGATTACCAAATTATGTAGTTCAATGTCAATGAACTGGTTTTTTTGTTGAGTTCCATAAACTAGAATTAATTAGAGCACACATGGATATTTCTGGAGGAAGTTTTACTATTTTTATGTTAGAATCTAGGTTAAGGTAAAGTGTTATTGTTTTAAAATATGTATAATTTTAATTTACAACTAGTGATTTAATCCTAATTTTTGGTTTAAATTTGGTTTTATTGGTTGGAAGTTGTTGTGTGGTCTCACAACACACCCCAAGACTCTAAATCTTGGGGACCCCAAGCAAAAAAACTAACGCTTATGGCAGGTGCTAGCTAGTTTGGAAGATCACATGAAGTGAAAAGAAAAGAGAAATCTTTAAAAAAAATAGAGAGAATGTACTTCGTAATTCAGGTGTTTCAGGTACCAGGTACCAAAAACTAGGAATATTACAGGTGTAAAAGGTAATACAAGTGTTGAGTAAAGCATTTCGGTCTGATAGTTGAGGTCCGGACAAGGGAAGTTCCGGTAAAACCGAAGTCCGGGAAAGTCATGGGTAAAGCTGAACATCGGGTACCGGGTAACAATGTAAAACAAAGTTTAAGTCTCAAAGCTTATCTAAAGGGTCTGATGGTCTGGTATTCTGGTATAAGAAGATGTTTATGCAGGAATTTTTATTTTTCTTGAAAGCGTGTTATTTATGGTGCACTTGCATGATAATCAATGAATAATGGTTTTATTTACATGAGATTTGTTTTTTATAAAAAAAAATTAAAAAAGGGATTTAATAGTTGGAATTTGTGATTGTAGGAGAAGCAAATTGTGATGCAAAGTTCGGGTATGGATGGTCAGGAAAACTAAAGTTGCAGATAGATTAGATGATGCTACCAGGTTCAACAATATGCTTTGGGACCTCATGCAAGAGAAAAGTGCATTATAAAGGGGTGCTAGATACTGGGAAATTGAAACTCTAGAGTTTAAGCATGAGGCGAAGGAGTATAAACATTCCAAGGGTTGCTTATTCCTAGGAATGTTCAAAGTGAGTTTGAAACTGAATGTAGAAATTGAATTTCCACTTAATCATTATGAATATATGGGAATTTCCTACATTCTTTTGGGTGGATTTATTTGGTTCCAAGAAGGAACCCTAATAATAAAAGATAAGAAACCTGAAAGACTTCAACGTGCAGATGGAGGTTGACCTTCATTGACTTCATTTGCAATTCTCTTGCCAATCACTATTTTTTGCGTGCCTTGATATGATTCATCCCTTGGATTTCCTCTCATGTATTTGTCTTATCCTACCCATGTCTTATTTCTAAAAAAGGCCAAGGGATATCTTTTTTAAGTTAAGTTCAAAATTTGTGCATGTCGGAAGAGCCAAAAATTCTCTAAGTTTTGTTCTTTTTTCTTGTTTTATGAATAATTCCAAACTAAAAACATGTATGCACATAAAATTTAATCAATATCAAAGCCAATTTGATAGCTACTTATCTCATGAATCTTTGTAGCTGGTTTTGTTAGTTCATTCAAACAAGACTGTATGCTACGTCATTTAAGGGTGCATACAAAACCTAATCGATGTCCAAACTAAACCCCCCTTCTTTAAAAGATGGCACCATTTTATACCTAGTTGTGAAGTAATTTGGTGAAGTATAAAGCAATTTTCTTTGATTTGATTATATCTTGGGGCATGCATGGAGAATAACTGAGAGAAATTTTAATTTTTTAGTATTTTTGATGCTTTATTTTAGTTTAGATGTTTAAATTTCTAAAAATGTTCCAAAAAATAGATGAATGGATGGAAATTTATTGAAAATCTTTTGTTTTCTATGAATTTTATAAATGCTTAAAGCTAAATCTACTTAAGTGATAGAAAAATTGATTGATGTTCATGAAATTTTATTGCAAATCTTTTGATTTCATGATATTATTTTATGATCAAACTGGAAATATTATGCCTAATGTTCATGACTCTTAATGAAATTTGAAATAATAGTGAAACTGGAGACAATCATATTCCCTTTGAGATTAACAAAATTATCACATCATACCCTTAAGTAAACCTAGTATGGTCAAGACCTGACTATCAGAGACTTGGGATTGAGCTAAGTCAACTTTTTTTCCAATTACATGGACACGCCCTGAGGTTGCCCTGGTTAAGTCTTTCAAGAAGATTCTTCACGGTTTTCCTATGAAGACTTTATCTGCACTATTGGTGCAAGTAACATCATAATCAACAAGTTGTATATGCAACAAGATGTTTTATTTTGAGATGTCATTATAAAGATATTATGTTGTTACGTTTCATGCTTCAATTTTAATTATTAATGATGGATTAACCATTGTGATTTAGTGTGTAGGTTTAGTCCATGACTAGTGGGCCCGGGTAAATACCAAGGTGACAATTGTGCATACCTATGAAGCCAACCTAATATATTTGGAAAAATTGAGGTCTTATATGTCGTGTATCTATGTAATGTGGATAGTGTGTGTCATGTTCTAGTAAGAATTATTGTTTTAATGTCCAATGTAGTGTCTTATGTAAATTGATTGTAGTGGCATATAAAGTTCAAGTTTTAATGTTTTGATTTAATGTGTTTTAATTATGTTTTATAGTTTTTTCATGACCCTAGGTCATAAGGCTAGGGCTTGGGGAAAATTTCATGGGCTTAAAAGTTAATTTTAGAACCTTAGGACCCCTTTTTTGAAGCCTTTTTCATGAGTGACGAAATTAAAAAGTGGGTCAAGGCATGAGACTCAGGAATGCTTAAAGAACCCTCACACTAAAAGTGTGAAAGGTTGGGTTGAGAGATATGGGTGATCAATTATGGAGGTGACACGTGTCACCCTCACAATTAAAGATGAGGAATTAGGGAATTTTGTGGGAGTGTTGTTTTTGAAAAACTTGGGCATCGGGATGGATAGATTTATTCTGTTAGAGTAATTGGTTATCTACTTGATTAAATAAACAATATTTGTTTAATTGATTAAACTTCCCTTTTATCTCTTTTACACTTAAGCTAACATTAGGTGAATAATAATTAACTATTTTATTAATTATTAATGTGCAAGCCCAGGGTTTTTCTTTTTAGGGTTTTTTGACCTATATGTGGTTGAAATATTTTCTTTTGCTTCATTATTCTTTTTACACATTGGTGAATACAAAGCTCCACATTTTTGAGCATTTTTACTGTTCTCTTTGTTTCTCCCTGTAACAGGTATTCTTCGCTTGTAGAGGTCACTGGGCTCCTATGAAGTTGTATTTTCTCAACTCCTACATGGTATCAGAGCATCAAATATGCAGCTACTTGTTCTTGTTTTGAGAATTTTTGCATTGGAAGCAGGTCTGGGATTTTAGGGTGATTTTTGGTGGATCCGACATACTTCATTTTTTGGGTTCACTTTGGGCCCAAACGAACCTCGTCATTGGATTTGCAACGTCTAAAAACCCCTAAATCAACTGTTCATTCATCGATTTTAGCTACTGTTGATCAGGAAGGCAATTTTTTTTTGCTCTAAGGCCGTACGGCCCCAGGGCATGCCTTTTGTAGAAAAAAATTGAAAAAAAAAAAAGAAAATGAAGTTTTTTAAAGATTTTTCGGTTCTGCCCATTCATATAGGCCATGCCATCGGTGAGCCGCCCGACGGCCACCGTCGTCGATGTCATCTGTCGGCCGCGGCCAAGCAGCCATTGCCATGCCTTTAGCCACCTATGCAGCCTGTGTGCTGCCTGCGCGTCGCCCGCGCTCAGCCCATCTGCCACCAGTCTCCAGAGTGCCACTAGAGAGCCACCAGGCCCTTCCAAAAATTGTTTTTTGCTCCCTTTCACTCAAACAAGCATATCTCAGGCGTTTTAGCTCAGTTTTTCAAAAAAAAATAGGCATTGGAAAGATGATTTCGGCATCGATCTGATGGTGTGGGATTTTTTCAATATTTTTTCCATCTTGGTTATATTTTTCTAGTCAAAGTGGGGTATTTTTTCTGCACTTCCGGGGCCATAGAAGGAGCAAACAGACTCCGTTTTTCAAAAACGAATAGGTGTTGGAAAGCTCTCAGCATGCTCTATTCAAATATGTGATATTTTTTCTCAGAATTTTCATCATGTACACGAGAATTTTTTTTAAAGTTTTTTTGCTTATGCATTGCTTCCTCTTTCTCAGTTTGTATTAGGGTTTGGGTTTATCTCTTGTGGGGGGTGTTTTTCTCTCGCTTTCTGTCATTTATATCAGAAAAATAGAACACTAGAACTCTCAAAAAAATCAAACCCTTATGCATCTTTTGTCTATTCTGAAAGATCACATAATAATAAAAAACACAAGCAGGTACAGGTGTAGGGTTTCATGACAGACTCCTCAGTTGAGTTACTCACATCACACAACTATCACACCTGGAAGTCTCGCATGATTATTAATGTGCAAGCCTAGGGTTTTCCTTTTTAGGGTTTTTTGACCTATATGTGGTTGAAATCTTTTTTTTTGCTTCATTATTCTTTTTACACATTGGTGAATATAGAGCTCCACATTTTTGAGCATTTTTACTGTTCTTTTTGTTGCTTCTCTTTGCTTCTCCCTGTAACAACTATTCTTCACTTGCAGAGGTCACTGGGCTCCTATGAAGTTGTATTTTCTCAACTCCTACACATTCTAGCTTGGGAATTTCAACCTTGAAGGAAGTGAAGTAAGCTTGGGAAGAAGGAGCTTGGAAGAGAGTGTTGTTGGTTTTTGCATCAACCCTTTCCAATTTGAGAAAAATCTAGGTTGGTATTGCTATCCTTTGTGCCATTTTTATGAATATGTGTGTGAGCATTTTTTTGTAAATATTTTGTGTTGTATATTTTGTGGTTGTAGTGTTGTGGGTTGTTTTTCATGTAGAAGTGAACCTACCATGGTATGGAGGATTCCTTCATGTTCGGGGTTGAGTGAGAGAGATGTCCTTAGAGGGTTGTTGTAAGGGTATGAGTACCCATGGAAACATGCTTTGGTTATATGAAAATTTCTTGTGTTACATAGTATGGTATGGTGATGTTGGTGTGCAATGGAGTTTGGGTTGTGGAAGCATGGTTGGGGTTATGTAATGAGGAAAATGAGGAGATATATGGTTGTTTATGTACAATTATGCTATTATTCCCCTTCTAATTTGATGTCCCCACTCCTCCTTTAAAGAATCTTGAAGAAGAGTCTTGTGTTGGAAATTTTGTTTTGTCAAATGCTTGTAATGTATGTGCATTGTGCTAAGTTTTTATTTTGTAAATGTTTTAAAAAATGTGGAATAATTGTTGTAGTGTATGTAATGGTTGTGAGCTATGCAAAACCCACGTTACCTTGGTTTTAACCTAGTTTGGGGGTGGGATACTTTAGCCCTATGGTTGGGAGGCGAGCTCTCAATGGTTATGGGAAAATGTTAGTTATTGTTGCAAGAATTTGAAATAGGTTAAAACTTTCCTATGGAAAAATGGTGAAACATTTCACCTCATTATATTTCAATGTCAAGTTGTAGCAACATATGATGTAGTTTTTAGGGTATGTATGTGTATAGGATGCAATGAGTTATCTATTCTATTGTTGAAAAGTAGTTCTTATTCAAATAATTAAGTAGAACCTCATTTGGGTGGAATGTAAGATCTCTTGTAAATTATTATTTAGTATTTGTATGAATCTTCAATTGGATATGTATGGTTGAGTAAATTTGACTTGCAAAATGAGGTGATCAAAAAGTGTTAGTGAAAGAAAAGATGATGTAATCTAAACTTGTTTTCTAAACTTATTACTCATTAATTTTGTTGTAAGGAAAGAAAGTGTATACAATCATATTATTAGCACGTTGTAGTAACCTAAAAACAACTATATCTTACATTTTGATGTATATTATTTTAGCAGATATACTTCAACAAAGATGCATAAAATAAAAATTTAGCATCTATGTTTTGAAGCTTTATGTTGTTCCAATGTCATTCTAGAGATTTATGATATGAAATAAAAATTAGATTAAGAGTTCTACCCTTGTATAAAAGAAGGCTAGTTTATAGATAGATTAGTTTGATGTATTGCAATAAGAAAGTAATGGGTTTAAGGGAATAAAGTATGTAAGGTAACTAGTATCATTTTGGCTCTAAACTGTAAATTATAATTTAGCATGTTCAAGAGCATATGCATAAATTTTTCTACAACATACTTGTAACTACATTACACCTTTTCCATAATTATTGTACAAGTTTTTCAAATCTACAACTAGTTTTTTTCATGATGCAGTGACAATACCAGTAACATGCTTTGGAAAAAGAGAAAATAAAATGTCTTATAGTTATGTAGGTAGGACTGATAATGTATCAGTAGGTTAAAGGTGAATTCATTTGTTCCAATAAGTAAATGAACTAGGTTATGGATCTAAAAAATGGAGGAGGGATACATTTTGTAATCTTGTAAAGTTGCCAGTTAATAGAGTAGACCACTTGCATTAGTTGTAATAGTAGTGAAAAAAAAGGGATAAAAAAAAAATTTAGATACTGATGAACAAAGGTTCCCAGCTCAAGAGAAAGAATAGTATAAAGAAAAATGGAGCCCAAAATTAAATAGTGACTTATGAAAATAATATGAATCACTCGCCAAGAAACAGTGGAAAACTGATTTTACCCTTTCACTAAGTACTTGCATTGGTATGGAGGCATTTACCTTATTTATTCAGAGAAAAAACTATATATACTATGAAAGACAATAATGAAAATATATGCGAATAAAATGAAAACACAAGAAGGAAACAAAAAAAGTATATATATAAGAAAAAAATAGAAGAGGGGCCGACGCTCATAGCAGGATGTGCCCCCCTCCTCTCTGTTGGACATGAGCCCTTCTTTCCTTGCAATATGCTCTTCTCAAACACAAAAATGGTGTTGTGATTTGTTACAATCTCCTAGCTTAGTGGGAACAACAAATAAATGAGAAGTTGAATCTTCAAACTCCAAAACAACCATTTACTCTCACACCCTGCTCCTTCTTCAATGTTGCTTTGGTCTTCCTGAGAGCAATAGCCAAAAAATAGGGTATTGCTCAGTTTTAGTGCCTATCTTTTTAGGGAAACAATAAATAAGAATAATAAACATTAGAGTAATTCCCATTGATTATTAAAGCATGTTGACCCGATTAAGAATTAGTCTTTTCTCTTTGATTGTTTGGAAGACTATGCATTAAAAGAAAATTAGTCATTCTTAGGTAGTTGAAAGGTTTTTGAAATGGGAAACAAATTTCATGTAAAGGAATTTTTCTTATGGTGTCAATGTTACATTTTGATTTGGAGTTATAAATAATTTAATTTAAATTTTATTGTTTAGATCTATAGTATCATAATGAATGTTGTAAATATAAGATGTGAGATTTGAATAAGAATGATATTATTATTATTGATAAGTTATTTATAAATTTATTGTCATTAATATTATTAAAATGACATAAAGTTATTAAAGATAATAGTGACAACAACCAAGGTTCAAACCTCGCGGGGTCATTCTCTACCACGTCAACAATGGAGTTTGCTTACCCTGGTGTTAAGGGGAGGCTCCTTGGTGAAATGGTGGGGATTTTTTCATGTAGTGCCAATAACTAAGGCCCAAACCTTAATATATTTTTAAAAAGGGTGAAGATGTGTGAACAAAGATGATGCGCTGGTGCAACAAGTCATTGTGATGGCTTGGATAGGTGTTCATTGCATGCAGAGGGTACAAAGAAGAAGGATAAATGCTTGACATGCCTCAATAAGGTTGATCATTACAAATCACAGGGGGTGGGTGGTGACGGTATGCACTTTGCTCCTATGCTTCATAGGAGAATCTCTCTCCTTTGGCTCCTCCTTTGCTGTCGATGGGGTCTGATCCATTTGGGTCAATCTAGGTTGCTGCGTCGGGCAGTGGACTTGAAGCTCTCATGTTGGATCCTTTCCCTCCCTCTGCCTACAAAAATAGTGGTAACCCGTACCATGTGTGCTCATATTTTTGCTTGGGGAAAATTCAACATGCTAACCCTAGCTCATCCCTTTCCAAATCTTGGGCGACAGGTGTTGGGATGGAGGTTCCAATGTTGTTTCCTTCCAAACTTTCTGCTTGCAAAAATTGTTCGAACCCATACCATGAGTGCATGAAATTTTTCCTTGAGTGGATTAGTCGATCAAATCCCTACGCGACTTCTCCCAATTCAACACCTATTCCTCCTGCTTCTCCTGTTGTGGAGTCTGCCTTAGACAACCCTTCTCTTTCCTTGGGTGATTCAAAGGTGTTTCTTTTCGATGAACCCTTGAACTTCTACATCTCAGATGACTGTGTGGATGAAATTTCTTAGGAGGTTGGCAACCGTTCTTTGGTTTTGATATGCTTACATCAGCGCCTGTCTATGGACTCTATCTTTGAATGGGTTAAATCTACCTTGAACAACTTGGCTTCCCGAAGATTGAACCTTTGGATTTTGGTTTTTTTTATGCTTACCTTTCACATTGTTAAAGATTGCAATTTTGTTCTTCAAAATGGTTTGTGTTTTTTCAGTCACTCTGGTCTTTTTATCTCTTCATGGGCCCCATTCTTTGATCCTGCCACTGCCAAGATAACTATCATTCATGTTTGGATTAGGCTATATAACCTTCCTTTGGTTCTCTAGAATATTGATATGATCAGAAATCCGATTAATCAATTTGGAACCTTTGTCAAGCTTGACACTGAGACGGTTTCTCCTGATAGCAAGTTTTACCGGGTTTGCACAATGATTGACATTTCTAATCCCCTCTCTCAATCTATTCAAATTCATTCTTCTTATGGAATTTGGACTCAGTTTCTAAATTTTGAAGGGTTGTCATTTGGATGCTTCTATTGCAACATGTTGGGTCATAAAATTGAGGCGTGCCCGTGCAAACGCCATGTTGGGTTCAAATATGTTAGTCTAAAAAAATGGGTTAAGAAAAATGGCTCTCCAGATGCTGATTTTATTTGGCGTAACCATGGAAAGTTTTTTTATGCCCATCCTGCATCTGGTGTAGACTCTGCTCGACCTTTGGTTTCTCCTCCTCAGTAGGAAAATTATGCTCAGAATGATCTTCCTGAGGCCTCTCTAGATTTTGAAGAGATTGATTCTAAGTCTGACGGGACCTTTCCTTTCATGGAAGATTTAGAAGATTTCAACCATGACTGTTTTGAGCCTGAATTCATTTTGGATTCACCTCGTGAACTCTGGTTCTTTCAGACTGCAAGTAAAAAACTTAAACTAGATTATGGTGGACCCAAAAAGAAAAAAAGGGAGAAAGTCTGAGGCTGAAAAATTAAGAATTGAAGGCAAGGAGGCTGTGGAGGAGGGCTCTTAATGGGCCATCGATGCTCTCCTCTCTTGAAACAAAAAAAAGAACCTATTTTCTATCTATGGAGGTCTGGTGTCTTCCTGATTGGATTATGATTTATGTATTGTCTCCTAAGTTTTTTCTTTCCCTTTCTCTTTTGAGAAGCTTTTGATTCTCAGTCCTCTTCGTTCTCCAAATTTTTCTCTGCCCTATGTTTTTCTTCATGGTAGATTTGTAACTCTTCTTCTTTATGATTTAATATATGGGAGTGGGCCCTTCCCATAGTTTACCTAGAAAAAAAATAAAAATGAATAGGGTTGAATGAATATTAAGACTATTGATGGTTTTAATGAGAAATTGGCCTAACGAGGATAGATATGTATATATATGTGTACATTATAATCATTAATATGATTAATGTTCTATTAATGACAATATTGTCATAAATATGGAATCATCGTTGGATGTTAATTCTTTGTTTAAAACCAATTAGAGTCTTGAATAACATTTTGTCATAATCTATAATTAGTAACTTTACTGTAAAAGGGAAATTATTAGCATTGCAAATAGTCTAGTAACAATAATATTAATGATATTAAATGGTATTGATGACATTACATAAATTAATTACACTACATTATCCTTATTACCTCTTGGTAAGGAAGAAATGTTAAGAACAACTAAGTGAATATTAAGGTTAATATTAGCATCCTTCTTGATCAAGAGCTACCACTAGTACAATTATAAGGGGGGGTAATAAATGCCTATATGGTTAATATCAATTCATGTATATATATATTTCAATGAGGATGATATCAATTGTAAATACATCGTAGGATTATCAAATGAAATTCAAATGGAGTTCAATTGCTTAAATAGTGTCTCAAGTCTAATGAATAACCAACAACTAAATAATAATAATGTTACCCTTGAGTTGTGAAGTAATAAATTAAATCACTATCAACAATCATTAAATTCATCTTACTAATTCATGAGATTAAGCATGATAATAAAATATTATTTGAATATTAACAAGTTGATACCATGAAATAATTACAACAATAGTATTAATGTATTAGGTGGATCATTTCATAGACATACATATTATGTTATTTAAGGAAACATGTATATGATCAAATGGATGTTCATTAAATATATTTGAATAAGCTTGAAGATTATTATCCTCAAAAATAAATGAGTGTGAGTACCCAGTTGATAAGTTTAAACAATAAATAATTGTGTTTTGTGATTGCTAAGAGATTATCCTAGATATAGATATAGTAACAATGGTTCTAGATAGGTTAACATCCTACTTATACCTTAAAGAAAAATCTCAATCTGACAACCTCGTCTTTATACCAATCTGTGGATTAGTCAAATGTATTTAGTCTAACCTAAGGTGATTTGAATAATGATGAGTTGCACCAGAAACAACACCCAAGTGTGTAGTATGAGACCATGTCTAGTATAGTAAAGTAGCTCTTTTAAAAAAAATTGTGGGTTGTGTCATTGTCCTAAGTATAAAATTGAGGGCATGACATTTGGTATCAATGCCTCTAGGTTGCAACACTAGGAACTCGGGGATTTAATTGGGTTCTAGTATTTGCATGTAACAATGTCTTGCAAGTTGGTGTATGATAGTCATCCTATATGTAACAAGAGCTTAAATGAATAATTTTTAAGGAATCACTTAGGCAAAGCTTAATTCAACGTCAATCACCACACTTTTATAAGATTTGAAAAAGTTAGAAAGGGTCAAGTTAACCTTGCTAAATAGTTTGATTGAGTATTTAAATTAAAGTATTTGGTCATAGGCCTTGACCTCCCTTTTAGGAACCCAAACCATCATTAACCAACCTATGTTATTGTGCACCATGGGATAAATAATAAAATAAGTATGCAAGTGACTAATATGAAATTTCATTATGTTTTCTACAACTCGAAACTTTAAGAGGTTGGAAGCTAATTTTGGAAGTTAATTATGTTGGTAAGTAATGAGTTCCCTTACCTTATGTGTATCTATAACTTTGGAGAATATGTGTATATCAACTCATAAATTATGTTTATCTTTATAGAATTGTAACCGATTTAAAATTCCCTACTATGAATGAATCTCATTATAGTGCTAACACTAGCAATAATCAATTATTGTACTTAGAGCCTAAGAAAATTAAGTTCTCGTGTGCATCTTCTACCACCCAACAAGTTGACTTTAAAACCTAAGTGTCTTAAACAAAATAAATAAGTTCTCAAATGATTGAAATTCTAGAAAATCACCATTCAAGGTGAATAATCAATTTCTATAATGGTGAACTTAATTTAGAAGTGATTTTTGATTGTATTATAAGAAATATGATTTTGATGAGTGAGAAATTTAATTCTAACTTGATTAAACTAATAAATAATCATATGAATTATTTATAACTTTCTCTGAGCTAAGGAGTAACTATCCTTGTAAAATTTATATGCAAAATAAAACACCTATTCATGTATCCTATTGCCTTGAAATAAAGCGGCAAAGCTAGAGACCCTAAGTGGTTTGAGTCCTAAACCATGTGCATATAAGGGTATATAAAGGAAAAAAATGGAATGTGTTGTTGTAATTTCATTAGTGTTGTATCAAAATATCTCCCTTGTTCATAATTAAAATTATGAATACCATTTTTGAGTAAGAAAATCGTATGAGACAAAACATGATTAGGAATCAAAAACCATGGTCTAGGATAGGCTATCTCTCTTATGTACCAGTTGGAAGCTTATGAACCTCAGTGCATGGATGTGAAAGGATAATTGTAAGTTATCCATTTTTGACATTCCTTCTACAAGCAAAATTTTATCAATCCAAATCCTTCAATTCTTGGTAATTGGGTGATGAACTATGTTAAAACTATAAATATACCCAAATAAATATAATCGATGGTTAAATTGAAATATACTTATGTGTTATTTCTTGATCACTAGTGTTTAACTTTAGATCATTACTATTATTATTACCATTAACATTTTTAAATAACACCCTTGTGACACATGAGGAGCGATAAGGAGTGGAATGCTAAGAAATAGAAACGTAAAGCTTTTATACGAAACTAAAGGCTAAAGAGTAGTTAAAGATAGTAGTTATAAATGATGGCAATACTTACATATTAATTATATTTTCCTTACCATATGATGATATCGATTGAATTATTTGACAATTACCTTGTAAGGAGAACCTTATTGCAATCTATAGTGGAAATTTACAGATTTAATATATAACCATAAAACATAGAACAATGTAAACCTAGAGAAAACAACTAGGTTGATTTACAAAAACACACAATTTTGTTCTATAAATGTATTTTAGATTAACATTAGAGAGAGAAAAATGAGTATATTGAGTGAAACTGAACTACGTTGGAAGTGTGATGTTCCACATATGTTAAAAATTTAAGTTGAGGTTTAATTGATGGTTGAAGCCAAAATATTTTAATGAGTTCACAAATGCAAACAAAAAAAATTAAAAGACCCCTATAGAGTGAGAAAATGTGTGTGTATTTTAGTTTTATGTTAGGATGTGGTGACTATCTCGGAAGGTATATGTGTTATAGAAACGTGGAAATATGGTGTGCATTACTCGAGTGTGTGATATGGGTATCCAATTCAGAATATGGATTATGTAGACATTAAGTAGGATCTACCAAGGCGTACCCCCTTATGATATTTGTGTGTGTGTGTGTGTGTGTGTTGAGATGTTAAATGCTAAACTAGAGTGGTTGTATGGGTCTATGAATAGAAAATTATTGCCATGTGTGTTTAACGTCGGTGTTTTCCTTAGTATTGACCATGCCCTTGGAGGAGGGCCCACTAATGCACATAAAGGTTGAGAGAGAATAGATCTCCATTGTAAATTGTGATATTTTAGGATTGTTGTTCTTGATCTAGATAGGGGACTCACATTGGAAAGTTATGATTTTACATGAATGTTGCTCCTAAGAAACTTCCCCGCATGATAGAACCACATTCGTTTGTTTGTTGTACAAATCTAATTCTTGAGAATTATAGCTTGTTGAGTCAAGGATGAATTCCAAAGGTTTTCGGTATTTGAACTTGTTTCTACCTTCTTATTTGATAAGCACTCAATACCTTGATGACATGACATTAAATCCAGAACAAATATGTATATATTTATAGATACCATTTGCTAAGTAGATTTTTGGATGAAGGACTTAGAACTAGATGGGCTTACTTTTGGGTTAATAATCATGGGACAAATGGGTTATATTTGAGCATACATGGAAATAACCCTATGGTTAAAGTTATTGAGATGTAGCAACAATAGTGACACCATGACATTCTATGCTATTATATTTAGTGTTTGAGACTCCATTCTCACTTCTCCCCGTAAGTGGTTTCTATCAAATCCACATAGAGCATGTGATGTCTAAGCTTTCATGAGATGTGTTGTAAATTTATTCAATTACTATCCAATTTTGTGGATTTTGTACCTACAGTATTGGATTTTAATACTAGGGCTATATAGCCATTTTATTTTTCACAGTCCTTTTGTCTTGAGGACTTACTCAATTTATTTAATTTGAATTGAAAAGTGCATCATTGTTTCCTTTGAATCTTACCTTCTTCATACTATCTTTTATGAGACTTTAATTGTGGTTTTTGGGTTATGTTCTTACATTGATAAATCTCGAGGCCTTCTTATGTAACAAATTCTAGTATGTGTTATGTGATGTGGCTTATGTGAAATTTTATATCCGAAAAGGACCTTAGCAAGTTGTATAGGGGAGTAGATGGCTAAGGGAATTAATTTTTAGGGAGAGGGTTGCATTTTGGACTAGTATGGACGGTTGTGATCCACCTTTTCATAGTGTTATATAGGTGTTTTCTTGTGTACCTTCTTCTTGAAGGCTAAACCCATTACACAAATAGAGGGAAGTATTAGGAAATGTATAAGAGTGTCATAGTAAGACCTAGAGATCATCCTTCCTAGTGTGACTAAGACATCTATGACAAGTGGAACCCTTAAATACATGAATGTATAATGTCACAGTGATGATTCCTAGATTCCACATTTACTCAACATATTAGGTTGAAAATTAGTAGTATTATGGTGATGGAAATCACCCATGGGTATTCGACACCATTTTTGTTATTTGAACCTTAAGTTGTGAACCTAGTGGAGTTAATCATACTATATGTGATAATTACAAGTGGATGTGATGTTGAATAATTATGAACTAGCAATAAGGATATGTACAAATGAGATGCTAAATGTTCCTTAAGTATGAGGATAGAGTGAAATTTAATTTAGAGATGTTTTTAGTTAAAATTTAGCATTATTGGTTGACCAATTGATGAACAAGGCTATTTACTTATATAAAAATTACTATGATTTTGTTATTCATGCATGTGACCTCACTTGGAATGAATATAACAGTTAAGAAATTATGTGAAAGGTGTAAACATTTGATTTGTGACTTGAATGTGTAATGTAGCTTATGGTATGACATCCCCTTTTAATATAATGTAGTTAACATTGTGGGAGAAATTATTTAAGTTATACCTCATTCTTATGCTTGAATTTTTTAATTTTATTTTCAAGAATATAACAAATAAGACTTAACATATTCAACAACTTATGTGCATAATCATGCTTCCAAATATTAGTGACTTCCACGAGGAAGTCCAAACCAAGGGGGGGAGGATGTGAGATCTATCCTTCAATGCTAGAGATTATGTGTTTGATTATGATCATTGTGATTCTAATGGATGGTTTTGTCATGGATCATATGTTACCATGTATTTTGATTGAACATATCTTGATGTTATCTCATCTATGTGATACACATGCATATATTCTAACTAAACCTACATCAATTATGATTTTGTGGTAAATATGTAGATGATCAAACAAACTTGATGATCGTGCCTATTATTATGATTATATGGATTATGATGTTTATCACATGTAGTGAATGTGGGTTCAATCACCTCTGAACTGATTTTGTTAATGTTATGGGTAAACCTACAAAAGTGGTTTACAATTTGAGTGAGGAGGGAAAAGTTGCAAAAAATGAGCCCATGCAAAAAAATTGGTTTTTGGGAGTTTGAGTGAACCAATTTAATGGTGGGTCCCACCATAGGATGCATTTCCTAGAATGAAACACGAAAGAAAACTTTTGGAAAAATTGATTCACTCAAACCCTGGTTTGAGCGAACCAGGGTTTGAGTGAACCCCCAAGGGTTTGATCGAACCCCCCCTTTTCCCACCTTCTCACCCCCTAGCACCAAAAAAATTCAAAATTTTACCCTTCGAAGCTTAGGTTGAGGATGGAAATGGAGGAGACTTCACAAACCCAACTGGATGATGGTAGTCCCCAGAATGAGTTATCCAACAAATATAATTTTAATATGTTTTGGTTTTATTATGTATTTGTTTTTTTAGTTTTATTAAACATAGGTTTTTCATCGAAAATCAAGCTCTTTGTTTTGCACATGTGGAAAAATAAAAGATTATAATTGTTTTTTTGAAAAATATGAGTGCACTAGATATTGAAGTCCTTGATCCAACTACGAAATTTGAATTTTTATACATACAAAAAAATTTATGTGTTATATGGTCCCCCTATGTGTAAATTGTAATTGGTTTGACTTCGAAACTTGATTAAGTTCAAAAAATATTCAATAAAACATTATGAAACCAATTGTAAGAACTAGATATCGTAATTACAAATCTAAATTCAAAAAAAATAGAATTTATCCTTCATGGAAAAAAAGTTATCATATATCATGAGCGTCACTCCTTAAAAACGATGTTTACTAAAAAAAACAAGTTTTCGAAAGAGATGGAAAAAGAAGTGCAATCTGATTCCAAAATTTTTGAATTTTTTTATTAAGAATCGACAAATAAAATTTCACAAATCACTAGTTTGCATCATCTTCAAATTCCTCACAATTTAGTTGCTATAGGTGTTTGAAAGTGAAGATTTAGTTAGAAAAAATAAGTTCAGTGTCCAGTTTGGCCAAAAATTGTAAACCAGCATTGTGGGATCACCCTTATGATAGTAGAGGTATATGCAACAAGATGTTCTATTTTGAGATGTCATTATAAAGATATTATGTTGTTATGTTTCATACTTCGATTTTGATTATTAATGATGAATTAACCATTGTGATTTAGTGTGCAGGTTTAGTCCATGACTTGTGGACTCAGGGAAATACCAAGGTGACAATTGTGCATACCTACAAAGCAGACCTAATCTATTTGGAAAGATTGAGGTCTTATGTGTCATGTTTCTATGTAATGTGGATAATGTGCATCATGTGCTAGTAAGAATTATTTATTTAATGTCCAATGTAGCGTCTTGTGTAAATTGATTGTAGTGGCATATAAAGTTCAAGTTTTAATGTTGATTTAATGTGTTTTAATTATATTTTATGGTGTTTTCATGACCCTAGGTCATAAGACTAAGTCTTGGGGATAATTTCATGGGTTTAAAATTTAATTTTAGAAACTTAGGACGCCTTTTTTGAAGCCTTTCTCATGAGTGCAAAATTCAAAAGTGGTTCAAGGCATGGGACTCTCAGGAATTCTTAAAGAACCCTCACACCAAAAGTGTGAAAGGTTGGGTTGAGAGAGATGGGTGATCAATTATGAAGGTGACACTTGTCACCCTCACAATTAAAGATGAGGAATTAGGGCATTCTATGAGAGTTTTGTTTTTCAAAAACTTGAGCATTTAGGATGGATGGATTCATTATAGCTTGGGGCTTTCAACCTTGAAGGAAGTGAAGTAATCTTGGGAAGAAATGGTTTAGAAGAGAGTGTTGTTGGTTTTTTCATCAACCCTTGCCAATTTGAGAACAATCTAGGTTGGTAATTCCATCTTTTGTGCCACTTTTATGAATATGTGTGTGAGAATTTGTTTGTAAAGATTTTGTGTTGTATGTTTTGTGGTTGTAGCATTGTGGGTTGCTTGTCATGTATAAGTGAACCATGGTATGGAGGTTTCCTTCATGTTTGGGGTTGAGTGAGAGAGATGTCCTTAGAGGGGGCTATTATAAGGGTATGCGTACTCGTGGAAACATGCTTTGGCTATATGAATCATGTGTTGAATAGTACGGTATGGTCATGTTGGTGTGTAATGGAGTTTGGGTTGTGGAAGCATGGTTGGGGTTATGTAATGAGGAAAATGAAGAGATATGTGGCTATTTATGTATAGTTTCTGCTATTATTCCCTTTCTAAGTTGATATCCCAACTCCCCCTTTAAAGACTCTTGAAGAAAAGAAATGTGTTGGGAATTTTGTTTTGTGAAATGCTTGTAATTCATGTTCATTGTGTTGAGTTTTTTTGTTGTAAATATATTTTTTATATGTGGAATAATTTTTGTAGTGTATGTAATGGTTGTGAGCTATGCCAAACCCTTATTACCTTAGTTTTTTCCTAGCTTGGGGGTGGGCTATTTCAGCCCTATAATTGGGAGGTGAGCACCCAATGGTTATGGAAAAATGTTGGTTATTGTTGTACGGAATTGAAATAGGTTAAAACTTGCCTATGGAAAAATGGTGAAACCTTTTACCTCATTATATTTCAATGTCAAGTTGTAGTAGCATGTGATTTAGTTTTTATGGTATGTATGTGTATAGGCTGCAATGAGTTATCTATTATATTGTTGTTGCAAATTAATTCTCATTCGAAGGAATTGCGTAGAACCTCATTTGGTTAGAATGCAAGCTTTATTGTGAATTATTATTTGGTAGTTGTATGAATCTTCAATTGGATATGTATGGTTGAGTAAATTTGAATTGCAAAATGAGGTGATAAAAAGTGTTAGTGAAAGACAAATTTCCTTGTAAGGAAAGAAAGTGTATACAATCATATTATTAGCTGGTTGTATTAACCTAAAAATAACTGTATGTTACATTTTGATTTATATTTCTTTAGTAGTTATACTTCAACAAAGATGCATAGAATAAAATATGACTATCTATGTTTTGAATCTTTATGTTGTTCCAATGTCATTCTAGAGATTTATGATATGAAATAAAAATTAGATTAAGAGTTCTACCCTTGTATAAAAGAAGGCTAGTTTTTAGATAGATTAGTTTGATGTATTATAATAAGAAAGTAATGGGTTTAAGGGAATAAAGTATGTAACATAACTTGTATAATTTTGGCTCTAAAATGTAAATTAAAATTTAGCATGTTCAAGAGAATATGCATTCTTTTTGCTACAACATACCTTTAACTACATTACACCTTCTTCGTAAATGTTGTATAATTTTTTCAAATATGCAAGTAGTTTTTTTTCATGATACAGTGACAATACTAATAACATGCTTTGGAAAAGAGAAAATAAAATTTCTAATAGTTATGTAAGTAGGACTGATAATGTATCAAAAGGTGAAAGGTGAATGCATTTGTTCCAATAAGTAAACGAACTAGGTTATGGATCTACAAAACGGGGGAGGGATACATTTTGTAATCCTGTAAAGTTTCCAGTTAACAAAGTAAACCAATTGCATTAGTTGTAACAATAGTGAAACAAAAGGGAAAAATAAAAATAAAAATACTGATGATTAATAGAGGTTCCCAACTCAAGAGAAAGAATAGTATAAAGAAAAATAGAGCCCAAAATCATGTAAATAGTGACTCATGAAAAGCCTATGAAGCAACCACCAAGAAACAGTGGCAAAACTGGTTTTACCCTTTCATTGAGTACCTATATTGGTATGGAGGCATTTATCTTATTTATTCAGAGAAATCAAATGTATTTTTTAAGGAAACTATTTTTCTAGGATATATATATATATATATAGGAGAGGGGCACGACCCTCACAGTAGGATGCCACCCTCCTCTCTCTTAGGTGCGACCCCTTCTTGCCCTACAATATGCTCTTCTCAAACACAAAAATGGTGTTGTGATTTGTTATAGTCGCCTAGCTTAGTGAGCACAACAAATAAATGAGAATTTGAGTCTTCAATCTTCGTAGCAACCACTAAATCTCATGCCCTACCCCTTCTTAAGCACCGCCTTGGTCTACCAAAGAGCAACAACACAAAGAAATAAAGTATTGCTCAGTTTTAGTGCCTAGATTTTTAGGGCAACAAGAAATTGGAATTATAAACATTAGAATAATTTCTATTGATTATTAAAGCATGTTGACACGATTAAGAATTTTTCTTCTCTCTTTAATCATTGGGAAGACTATGCCTTAAAATAAAATTAGTCATTCTTAGGCGGTTAAAAGGTTTTTGAAATGGGTAACTTTCATGTAAAGGAATTTTACTTATGTTGTCAATGTTACACTTCGATTTAGAGTTATAAATAATTTAATTTAAGTTTCATTATTTAGATCTATAGTATCATAATGAACATTGTAAATATAAGATGTGAGATTTGAATAAGAATGATATTATTATTGATAAGTTACTTATATATTTATTGTCATTAATATTATTAAAATGACATAAAATTATTAAAGATAATAGTGTCAACAATATCATTTATAGTATTTTCTTGATTCATGGTTCTAACCAATCACATTTATCATCAAGAAATAACATTGGAAATGTCAGTTGTTTTTTTTTTCTTCTGATGGAGCGGTGCAGGCTTGGGCACGAAAACAGAAGTTTGAATTCTGAAGGAAGCTGTGAGGCTGAGGAACCAGACCCTGATGGTGATGATGAGGCTTTGGTGGTTTTTGTTGGTGGGCCTCCCCCTTTGGTGTAAGTGGGGTAGTTGTGGCAAGGTCTCATGGTTAGGAGTTGACCTTATTTGGAGATTTTTGTGGCTCGTTTGCTTGTTGGGTATGTATTTTAATAGATCCTTGGTTCTTTTATTTTCAATGGGGATGGTGATCCAATTACTTTTGTGGTGGTCATGGCTTTGGTGCAGAGGTATTTCTCCCTTCTCCACCTTGGGTGCTTGGCCTCTTGTTCTATAAATGCGGTATTAGGTGTGGGGACAATGGATGATATTCTCATTCTCATTTTTTGGTGTTCTGGGGGAGCTGCTTTTCTCCTCTTGAGTTTTGTGTTTCTCCATCTTTGTTGGAGGTTCTTTGTTGTGGATGGGGCATTTTTGGTGAAGAAGGAGCTGCATTGGCTTTATCTCTTTTATGGGAGGTTGGTTGTTGGTGTTGTTCATTCCTTCCTTTGGCTTGAGAGTCACGACTGTTGTCAGTATGCCATGGTTTTGGGCTTGCTCGGTTCCTCTTTGGTGCACTCTGGTATTGTTGGCTTAGCTGCTTGGTTTGGGTCCTTTCATGCAACGTTTGTGTTGCTATGGGTTATCTCTATGCTTAGCGGAGGTGAAAGTGGTTTTCTCGGCCTCCTATTTCCTCTTTTATGTGGGTCCCTTGTTGTTGGTGGGGGACAATTTGTTGGAATTCTACCTTTAGTGGGGTATGGTAGTGGCAAGGTGCTTCTGTTGGTGTGCTTTGCTTGGTGTGTGGCATCTTTTGGGGTCCCATTTCTGACCTCTGGTTCTTCCCCTTTCGTGGGGTTTGGTGGGGACTTGTGGTCTCCTAAGGTTGTGCTTTGGTCGAAGCCTATTGGTTTCTCTGTGGTGATTGCCTTGGGCCTTGTCTGGTTGGACCAAATGGGTGGTTTTGTTAAGTTGTTGGATGGGTGGAATTTTCTTCCTTGTACATGTTTCCTGTGTTGGTTATGCCAATGGATATGATGTTTTTCCTTTCTATTATCACTAGTCTTTTCCATATTTTACAACTGGCTTCTTTTGAGGTGGATTCTACTTATATTCAGGGGGGGATCTCATTTTGAGGTGGATTTGGTGGTTGTTCTGATGGTGGAGAGATATTTCCTTTTATGAGTTCCTATTGAGGTGGATCTTGTTTGTGCAGGTGAGTGGTGGATTTGGTTTGGAAGGTTTTATTTTTATCTACTCCTATAGAGGGGAGCCCTCTCCTTTTGAGGTGGAGCTTGGGTTGGTTTGCCTAGTGGGTGGGTGCTACAAGTTGGTTGATGCTTTTTATTGTTCAACTTTGTTCTTTATCTCTAGTTTTCCTTCTTTTAGTGGCTGGGTGACTAGTGTGAGGTTGGTCTATTATGGTTTGGCTATTGTAGTTTTTGCTCCTATTATGGTGAAGCCATCTCCTTTTGAGGTGGGGCCTAGTCGGTTGGTGCATTTTGAAGATCATTTTTCTATTGCAAAGGGAGATTCTTACCCCTCTTTTGGTGGGAATTTGGTAGGCTCAGTTTTGAGTGACAGTTCTATTGTAGTCTGGTTGTTGTAGGTGGTTAGTGGCCTGGTTTTTTTTAGGCAAGTCTTTAGGGCTTATTGGGTGGTGGTTTGTTTCTTGGCTCAATGTTTTATTCTTGCTTTGTCCTTGACTTATGACTTTGTTTGTCCTAAGTGTTTTGGTTTCTCCTATTTTTGGTGCCAAGTTTGGGTTGTTAGTTTGTCGTTGACTGAGGACTATTGTTGGTTTTGAGTGTTCTTCCATGCCTGGTTATCTGGTGATTAGGTGTTGTTGGTGTTTTTGTTGTGTGCTATGGTTTTTCTATTGGTGTTGGCTTTCTATTTTGTTGGAAAATTTTGAGACTTTGTTGTTTGGAAATGTCATTTTCTTAGCTTTGTAAAAAATTCTTGGTCCTTTCAAAACCTTGCTTACCTTATCAAAAAGAATATCATTTATAAATAAATTAAAATTTTAATATTGGTAAAATAATGAATAGGTTTGAATGAATATTAAAACTATTGATGGATTTAATGAGAAATTGGCCTAATGAGGATACATGTATATGTATATGTGTACATTATAATCATTAATACAATTAATGTTCTATTAATGATAATATTGACATAAATATGGAATCATCATTGGATGTTAATACTTAGTTTAAAACCAATGAGAGTCTTGAATAAAATGTTGTCATTATTTATAATTAGTAACTTTAATATAAAAAGGAAAATATTAGTATTGCAAATATAGTAACAACAATATTAATGCTATTAAATGGTATTGATGATGATACACAAATAAATAACACTACATTATCCTTATTACCTCTTGGTAAGGAAGAATGGCTAAGAATGGCTAAGAAAATATTAAGGTTAATATTAACATCCTCCTTGATCAAGAGCTACCACCAATGCAATTATAAGGGGGTAACAAACTCCTACATGGTTAATATCAATGCTTGTACATATATATATATATTTCAATGAAGATGATATCAATTGTAAATGAATGGTAGGATGATTAAACAAAATTCAAATGGAGTTTAATTTCTTAAACAATGTCTCAAGTCTAATGAATAACCTGCAACTAAATAATAATAACGTTACCCTTGAGTTGTGAAGTAATAAATTAAATCATTATCAACAATCATTATTCATCTTACTGATTCATGAGGTTAAGCATGATAATAAAATGTTATTTGAATGATAACAAGTTGATACCATGAAATAATTACAACAATAGTATTAATACATTAGGTGGATCATTTCATAGGCATACATATTATGCTATTTTAGGAAGCATGCATATGATCAAATGAGTGTTCATTAAATATCTCTGAATAAACCTGAAGATTATTATCTTCAAATATAAATGAGTGTGAGTACACATGTTGAGAAGTTTAAACAATAAATAATTGTGTTTTGTGATTGCTAAGAGATTAGCCTAGATATAGATATAGTAACAATTATTCTAAATAGGTTAACATCCTACTTATACCTTAAAGAAAACTCTCAATCTGGTAGCCCCATATTTGTATCAACCCATGAAGTAGTCAAATGTATATGAATAATGATGAGTTACACCAACAACAACACCAAAGTGTGTAGTATGATACCATGTCTGGTATAGTAAAGTAGCTCTTTTAAAAAAATTATGGGTTGTGTCATTGTCCTAAGTGTAAAATTGAGGGCATGACAATTATTACTAACTATGGTTGCAAGGGTATTTGATCACTTGTAACGCCCCACCACACAAACCCCATAGGACACAACTACTAACAAAACAAAACATTTTTTTTTTAAATAACTACAATTACATTTAACATAATTAAATAATTAATCAACATAAATATATCATATAACATTAACCTAGTCCCATGGGGTAACATGGTGCGCTACTCGAAACGAACCCAACCAACTACAACGTTAAACGAAACCAACTAAAAAAATGATAGAAGCGAGAATAAGAAATAATATAAATATAACACTCATCCAACAAGAATAAGATAAATAAATAAACACATGAATAACATTGTAGACACTGAAAATTGGTGTAGGCCTGCGAGTACCACTTTCGACATAATTTTTTAATGTCCATGGTCATGATTAAATATTGTTAATTATTTAATTATTGCCTCTACACATCTTTATTCTATTAATTAAATAACCTTTAGTTATTTAATTAATTCATTATGGCCCTTATTCAACTTTGATTAATTAAATAAATCTTATTTATTTAATTACATTGCTATTTAATTAATTCTCTTTCTGAATTAAATAATTTATTATTTAATTATTCAATTAACCTTTTCAACAGTTTATTAAATAAATCATTATTTATTTAATTAAATCCTTAAATTTTGAATATTGAATTAAATAAACATTTAATTCAACAAAATAGTTATTTTTGTCACATTCTTCTATCACCTACTTAACTAATTATTCACTCATCACTTGACTCGAGATCTATTTGAATCAATTAGTTATCTCCTGATTCAATATCTGATCGTCTCTCCGAAGAGACTCTCTGTCTTGATCAATTAGTCTAATTCTCCTGCATGAATATATTTATTAATTAAATATATTTATTTAATTAATTAATTTATGTGTGCATTCAAACAAATCATTGTTGAGTTCTAACTCTATCCTTTTCATTCAAAGTCTAATTCTTCTATTTTCGAAGACTCTCAACAAAAGATTAAATCATTTATTTAATCTTGATCTCTTGTTCAGACTATTTTTAAATTGTCTTAACACTAGATGAAATTATTATTTAATTTAATCTTTATCCTGTAGAATTTCCCAAATCACATTCTAACTGACACAAATCTCAATCACATAACATTCATCAATCTCAATCATTGATCTCTCTTTTGAATATGAGCTGATCGTTCAAAAACCAACTTTTTATAAATTGGCCGGCCTTCGTCATTATTCCTCCTCTTGAAATCGATATACTTTTGGAAGAGACTTGTTAATCTTCGATATTTTTCTGTAATCACATACATCAAGGCTATACTTGCTCACTTATGAAAATATGAGGGCAGTTATACTATAGAAGGCAAAATGGACAAGGACAATTAAGATAATTCAAAGAGGTGGACTGATATTCGGTGAGATTGTTTCATATTGTTTTATTTACTGTTTAATTTATTTCTTCGTTCTTTGTTGTTTTATTTATATTAATGCATGTTTAGGTTAGATTTAACCATCTCGCTTGCAAATTCATTTTATCTACGTCACATTTGGTGAACCTGACGTGAAGACACTTCAATCTTCGCGAATCCATTTCCGCTTTTTTTTCAATTTTTCTTTTGTAGGTATTGTACGAAAAAATGCATTTGACTGATGAAATGACACATCTTATTTTGCGAACCGCTATTGAAAATTTTTGCGATGCATTTGACTGTCAACAACACGACACATCTACAACTTTAAACAACGCATTTGGCTGGTAATTTTATCCGAGTTTTCAAATTTTTGTTTTACGATTTTTTATTTTCACTAATGTTTTAATTGCAGCAAGTGAGTTAGGTGGATAACTTGGTTTTTGTAGGACGAAGCGTAGAAGATATTGAAAAAAAAACCTATTTTCTTGTAGGATAAATGACAAAGACCAAAAAAAATACTAACAAATTGCATGCAAGACTTGTTATCGAAGAATTTAAAATTTTAAAATGAAATTTTGTGTTTGGTAGTTAGATAATTGTCATTCGGATTAAAATTAACTAGTGTTTGCTTTGTCTGGTGCGAAAGCACACTTTGTAATTAACCTTATGATCTGGTATATCGAAGTATCCTCTCCCCTTACACATTCGTGTGATCCTGGATGTAAGAGAACTGGTTATTGACTCTAGAACTTGGGCCTATCTTGGTGGGAAAAAGTACTCACCCCAAGATGACTCAGACCGGTAACACGCTTGTCGCCAACAACTTCAAGCCGGTATATAAAAGTGGATATTTGGGGGAAACCCCAAAAATCACACTCACTGTTCTGAGGAGAAGGGCAACAATGGTCTCTCACCGCATGGATGGTGCGCCACAAACGAAATTCCCTTACTAAAAACCTTGTTGTAGTTTTGTCAAAATCCCAATCTATTTACTGGTGCAACAAGTTAGACCTATGAAGCCATCTTACATTCTTATAGTTCATGTGTAGAGATGAAATGTATGCCATGGGAGTTTCATGGGTATAGTAGTTTGGCTACCCCATATAAGTGAGTGGCATAGAGGGGAGCTAGTGGGGTCAAGCTACTAGTCATCTGCCTTGAATATGCGTAGCTGGGGAAACTCAAGTAAGAACTCAATAAATACAATCTATAAAAGCCTAGGATGTAATTGTATTTTGATTTTAATAGATTAATTCACATCAAAGCTGAAAAAAATTGTATTATGTGATTGTTTTTGCATTATTTGCCAAAACTTGATCATAAAATTGAGTCAGTCATAACTTTTTCATCAGAAAACCGTAACAGTAAAGTGAGTCGCAACTGTCAAATTTCAAGTCACATGTGTCATTATGAGTCGCAACTGTCAACCAAATAACCGCATGTGTCTATTAACAAATTTAGTTTTCACAAAGTTTAGATATTGAGTCACATCTGCTACATGAGTCACAACTGATTTGTGAGTCGCATCGGTCATAACTTAAACCACATCTATCTGCGAAGGTCACATTTGTCTATCAACATTCGAGACTAGGTTTTATTAGTTAGTTGCATCTGAAACTAAAAACACATCTGTCAACTTTATCAATGCATTTGCAACTTGAGTCGCAATTGACTGTCAACCAAAAATCTTGAAAATTAAAAGCTCAGTCCGAAAAATAAACTGTCTTTTTCACTTTTGTTTCTTACGGTCAATCTTGGACAGAAACTGGAAAATTTCTCAAAAAAACCTTGCATTTTTTAGGTATCATTTACGTCTTAGAGATAGTCATCTTAGTTGTAAAAACTTATTTACCCCATAGGAATTTGCATATCATATAATAGAACAACTTCTGCATCATTGGATAAGTTCATGCTTCAATTTGCCATTATCATTGAACCTAGTCATTATTGTCTTACTAGTGAATCCTTCCAGCTCATTAGTCTAGTTTAGGAAATTCACCTTATCAGTTGTCTTTGTCCTACATTAGGTTCCTTGGTAAAGTTAAGTGATAGCTTTGGATTATTCCATAGGTGGTAGGTTATACCCACTTAGAATCATTTACCTTCATAGTCTACTCAAAAAAATTTCATATAATCCATCCTAGCATATGTCATCCTAGTATACGTCATATTAGAAATCCTTGATTTCAGTGACATCTTTTATATTCATAAAATCCCAAAAACATAGAAATAGAACATATCATTTTCTAGAGATAGTTTTGCATTACCCATTTTGAGCAACACTTTCATTGTTGAAACAAGGGCTAAGAAGAAACAAAGAGAAATGTCAGACCCCAATGAATTCATCAATCCTTTTGGAAACCAACCATCAGGGAAAGAGAGACCACACAAAAAATTTCTTGAAAAACACGTCACTAGAGACACACAATTTTTTTTTACTGAAGACATAGATGTTGTCATACAAGATCTTGAGTTTGCATCCTGTATGGATGAGTGTTTGGCCAATGATCCCCAACGATATCTAGCAAAGTTACTAGTAGAAGGTGCCACACTACCACCGGGATTTGATGTTCACACTTTGAAAACAACATCTACTCAACCAACACAAACCATGACATCAAGTGTCTTTGTTCCTCAAATTACCACAACAATACCAACTGACATACCTACTCAAACATCATCAATTGTAAACACAACCCCATTCAACATAACACAAGGTTTACAATTCACTATGGGAGTATCTTCATCAAACTCGTTTGGCACAAACACTATTGGTAAATGAGCCAAAGTTGGCACGTACACAACTATACCACATACTACCATTCCAAAAATATGGGTTACACAAAACATTCAAACAAGGAATATTCCTATACCAAATCAAAACATTTCAATAGGATATATCGCTACACTGAATTATAAAATTTAAATAGGATATATACCCTCGCCAAATCACAATCTGTCACATAACATAGCATTTCAGAACACTTACATCGATCCTAACAACACAAACAACATGTCCTTGACACAAGTAGATGTTCTGCAAAATAAAATGCAAATGCTTCAACACCAAATGGATAGTATGTCTATGTCAGGCAAACGAACTATCTCAGCACAAGATTTATGTCCATGTCCTTTTGACAAAGCATTATATATGACACCTTTCTCACACAGATACATTATATTGAATTTGCCTAAGTATAATGGGAAGAGGAATCCTTTGGAACACATCAGAGAATTTTTTACAACATTCATGGAAATCTTGTATGACCCTACATATTTAATGAGACTATTTTTGTGAACCCTTGTCGGGATAGCATTGGAATGGTTTTCTAAACTACCATATGTCATAAGATCATGGGGCGAATTAGCTGAGAAGTTTGTCGAACACTTTCCATTCAACATAGAAAATGAAATCACGATAGCTACCTTGTGTTGCACTATGCAAGAAGAAGGTGAAGCTTTCACCACTTTCTTTCGGGCATGTGCAGGATCATGATGGGGCAAAAAATGGCAATATGAAAAAAGTAGCATTTTTCACTCGCCAAAAAATGCTAAAATCTCAAGTTGATTTTCTTTTGGGTTGTGTGTCAATACATTTCTCCATAGCAATGCCCAAGCCTAAGTTTGAAAAGTAAAAAAATTCGGATATCCGATTTAGGGTCGGGCAATATTTGAAAAACATTTAAAAATGTATTGTGGCAATAAGATTTTGGTGCCAAAAATCGGATAGATCCAAGAGTAATTAAGAGGTGGAGGGTGTACAAGAGATAGAGAGAGAGAGGGAAATGGAGAGAGAGAGGGAGGGAGGGAGAGGAGGGAAAGGGAGAGAGAGAGAGAGAGAGAGAGAGAGGATGAATGGGAGAGAGAGAGAGGATAATCAAGAGGAGGAAGGGATATGGGAAGAGGGAAAGAAGGGGAAAGAGAGGGAGATTAAATTATGAGGGGGAAGGGAGAGGGGAAGAAGGGGAGAGAGAGGGAGAGAGAATTAGGAGGGGGAAGGGAGAGAGAGAGAGAGAGAGAGAGAGAGAGAGAGAGAGAGAGAGAGAGAGAGAGAGAGAGAGAGAGAGAGAGAGAGAGAGAGGGGAGGAAGGATGGGGAGGGAGAGGGGAAGAGGGGAAGAAGGGGAGAGAGAGAGAGAGAGAATTAGGAGGGGTAAGGGAGAGGGGAAGATGGGAAGAAGGGGAGAGAGACAAAGAGAGGGAGACATAGAGAGAGGGAAATATAGAGGGAAATAGAGAGATAGAGAGAGATAATTAGGAGGGGGAAGGTAGAGGGGAAGAAGGGGGGAGAGAGAGAGAGAATGAATTAGGAGGGGGAAGGGAGAGGGGAAAAGGCAAAGAAGGGGAGATAGAGGGAGCAAGGGAGAGATAGAGAGTGGGAAAGAGAGAGGAAAAGTGATAGGGAGAGAGAGATAATTAAGAGAGAGATAATTAGGAGATAGAGAGAGAGGGAGAGAGAGAGGGGGGGGAGAGGGGAAGAGGAGAAGAAGGGGAGAGAGAGAGGGGGGGAGAGGGGAAGAGGAGAAGAAGGGGAGAGAGAGAGAGAGGGGGGAGGGAGAGGGGAAGAAGAGAAGGGGAGAGAGAGAGAGATAATTTGGAGGCCGAAGGGAGAGGGGAAGAGGGGAAGGAGGGGAGAGAGAATTAGGAGGGGGAAGGGAGAACGGATGAGGGGGAGAGAGAGAGAGAGAGGGAGAGAGAATTAGGGGGAAGGGAGAGGGGAAGAGGAGGAGAGAGAGAGAGAGAGAGAGAGAGAGAGAGAGAGAGAGAGAGATAATATTCAAATATTATACATAACAATATATTATACATAATTCCATAAGAGATTATCAAAAATTATATATTATATATTGAATTATAAACTATATTGTATATTATCAACTAGATATATTAAAATAAACTATAAAATATTTATTGCAATTTTTTAAATCATATATTAAAAACTATATTATATTTTTTTAAATTATATATAAAAAAACTAGATATCTGATATGTCTGACACAAAACCTACTACCTAGGGATTAGCTTCGGTTTTCCTTCGAAATTTGGTTAGGACATGCCAATCCTAAGAAGTCAACACAAAAAACGTGTTTAACAAGTTACCTTATTTTTCTAGACTTCATCCATGTGGCTAAAGAATTTTTTTTTACCCTAAATTGATGAAACAAAAAGGGTTTTTAAAGGAGATTCTCAGCTTTCCACCAATATAAATTATGCTTTACTTTGAATTTAATAAATAATTATTATTCATTTTCTATTTGAAGTACAACTAAAGTCCTGATTGATAGGCTGATTGAAAAACATCTATATCTTTCAAACCGTATCACATTTTTTGAATCCAAAACATGCGTCACATTCTATGCTTTGCATAATATAGGATTAAAAAATAAAAATTGAATTTCATAGAGTTTTGACCAAGTTAAGGTGGTCAGACATACGAGTTTTTATATTTTTAAAAATTTTTAATAAAAAAATCATAATTAATTATTTACTTGGAAACAAAATACAAAAAAAATGCATCGCATCGGGACATGAGTCCTCTACTTATATCTAAAATCTTATAATTTTTTTTAAATTATTTTATTGTGGTTAGGGTGGTCAGATAGACACCTACGTCTTATTTTTTCCCTGAAATTTAAGTACTACTGCATTAAAATTTCAAATTTTCACCAAATAGATTCTTTGAAAAATATTTATATATTGAGTATTTTATAAACTACATTCAATTTTCTACAGATTCTATTCTTACATAATTTTGAAATAATATAGATAGCTTTTTCAAATTTTTACGTCAAGTTGCCTAACTCTGAATTTTTTGAATTTTCATTGCCACTTAAGGGCCTATTTTTCCATGATGATCCTGCACATACCCTCTCAGAGATGGAGAGTTTTAGCTAGTCGATGTCCAATTGAGATACCAAAAAAACAAAAAGTCACGATATTCCTTGAAAATCTTCATCTGAAATTGAGAAGTGACTTAAGAGTACATTGTTGTACTTCTTTCCTAGACTTGGTGCAAGAAGGCATCATACTTTAAAAAGGCCTTATTGACAAAGGAGACATTAAGGTACCAAGCAGGAACCTAGTTGTTCAACACCAAAACCCTCCCAAAGATAGAAACAAATTTTGGTCTAGGAACAAAAATGTGACAAATGACGGTATTGTTGATGCTAAGACCCTACATGCGAGACCTATCATCACACTTAGAGGTTTCAACTCCAATGAGGACATGACTAATAATCCAAATCAAACAACCAACTTTGTCCAAAATTTACAACAACGACGACCACAAAGGAGATTTCCTAAACGTGAATTTACCCCTTTGGGGGAACCAATCGAGATAGTTTTGAAAGAATTGATTAAACATAATCTTCTAAAACCTCTAGAACCAAAATAGTATGATCCTAAACAGTTTAAACCTTCATGGTGGGATGATAACGCCTATTGTGAATACCATCAAACAAAGGGACACAACCTACAACAATGCCAAAAATTGAAAAACATCATACACGATTTTGTTGAAGATGAAACCATAGAAGTCAATGGGCAGAAACATACCAAAAACAGTGATCACAAGGTCTTCACGGATCCATTACATGACCATGGGAAAGGAAAGGCCTCTAGTTCGGGAACTAAGAATAATACCTCAGCCAATTATAATAGTGCTAAGTACAATTATAAACTTGGCACTATCATCAATCATATCTGAGTTGTTGATGGAAATATCAATATAATTACCATAAAGAAACATCTTGAATGTGCGATCAATACACACATAACTAAGATTGCACTTTTGGGTCCTTCATCAAAACCACAAACACAGTCTTCCAAGCTTAAGTATAATTTGATTAACCAATTGGGGAAGACCCCAACACATATATCCATCTTGGAACTGTTGACTATATCATCGGATCATCGAGCCATTCTTGATAAAGCCTTGCAAAGCGAACCAGTCCCTACCAACATAGATGCCAATCATTTCAGAGAAATGGTAGGATATTTAACCAACTCCCATCATGCTACATTCTCTCAATAGGATTATTCAACTAAGAAGGCCAATTATAATGACCCACTACACCTCAAAGTTCTTGTCCATCAAACCAAATTCATATGAGTCTTGGTAGACAAAGGAGTAGGGTTGAACCTTTGTACCTTGAAATTGGTTAAGGCATTAGGTTTCTCAGAAGCATGTGTGGAAACCACTAAGAGTATTGTCATTAAGGCATATGACGATGGGGAAATATCATCTAAAGGAGTTGTCACACTCCCTATCAAGATTGGCCTTGCAGTTATGGACACTAGTTTCCAAGTCTTGGATCTCACCCTTCCCTACAACCTTTTGTTGGATAGACCTTGGATACATGCTATGAAAGCCATTCCTTCCACATATCATCAGTGTCTTAAATTCTCGTACAATGGTATAGAGGTCACCATTGGTGGTGACTCGAATCCTTTCCAATATTGCACAAGCCTACATGAAATTCCACAAAGATAGGTCCCAGTCAATCAAGAGGCTTCATCCTCCATCTTATCCTTGTATGTTGATCCATCAACTCTTACCAAGTCTATTACATCATAAACGCCATCATCCACTTCTAAGGTCGAGATCCAAGATAAGGGTTGTGGAGAATACAACATGAAAGAATCTTATTGTGTCAGTAAAATGGTTCCTCCTAAGTTATATGGTCTACCCACAACAGATAGGAGACAATCAGTAGTCACATTCCATGTCCCTCGTACAATGAAATTCAAAAAATGAGGATATTTAAGTAAAGAATCTACATACCAAGATGAAATAACCTCGTGGTTGTACAAAGAGGACAATGAATAGCCTCCCCCGTCTATTCAAATATCTAAGGAGAAATATGGAAAAGGTTTCACAATAACGCAAATTAATGGATATGATAGGCATAGTGGGCTAGGATTGCATCAAAAGGGAAGGACTAAGCCAATCATGATCTCACCATGACCAAAAGGCCTAGGGCTAGGGTTTCAATCAATTAAAATTGGTATTACTGGTACTTAATCATCGTTACAAGAGGAAGTAAGTGCTTTTGAAGACATCAAGATATGTCACGAACCACTTGACCCAGTTTATGATGAATCCCCTAACTCAAGGGAATATGAATGGGATTCCCTTTTCTCTACCAGCACAATGAACCTAGATAAGTTATTTGGGGAACTTGACAAAATGATAAAACCCATACCAATTCCATCTAGCCCCTGTTCTAAAAAGTCCTTGTCTAAAGAAGAATGGCTTAAACTTTATTATTGGGAAACCCTTGACCATCTTCTGATAACCTAGCCCTTATAGTAGTCCTACATCAGAGTTTACCTGTCCAAAGGAAAATGAACAAAAAGGAGTTAGGTCCAAAACTTCTATGACCATGTCAACCACTCTATCCTCACCTTGTCAGCCTCCACATTTGATAACTCCGATGATGGCATGCCCCTCGTATGTCCCCAACTTATCGATTAGGATCAACAAGGTAAACCCATCTTAGACATATTCAAGAACGACGAAGCGATAGCTGAGTTCATGGGACTTCAAGAAGGCATACCTAGAGATGATCATAAAGATGGCTTTACCATTGACTTGAATAACATGGCATATTTTGGGGATTCTTTTCACACCTCCAGTCGTAAAATTGAAAAGAAAAAGAAAAATAATGAAAATGATGAAAATAACAAGTCCCTAGGTGAAAACTGAAAGGCACCTTTGGACGAAGAAATAGTAAAAATAAAGGATGCGTTTGAGGGTGAAAAAAATATCTGAGGCACCCAAGGATGGAGGTTTGAAAATTCTCCTATTTGTTTAGAAGAAGTCACCCATGTTAGTAGAAGATTCTGTTGAGATCAACATAAACACTGAAGAAAACCCATGGGTAATATACTTTGCAACATCTTTGATAGAGACAAAGCAACAAGAGTTTCAAGACTTCTTCACAAAGAGATAGATAAACTTTGCATGGTTGTATGATGACATGCCTGGGATAGATCCAGACCTTATATTACATCATCTACCATTACAACTGGGTATTAATCTAGTCAAACAAAAGTTAAGGAAAATGCATCCACAAATCACTTTACTAGTCAAAGCTAAACTTAAGAAAATATTGGATGTTGGATTCATCAAGTCCATAGACTATGCAGATTGGATTTCTAATCTGGTTCTAGTAACCAAACCCTCTGGGGGCATCCACATTTGTATAGACTTCAGAGATATCAATAAGGCATGCCCTAAGGATGACTTCCCTTTGCCGAACATTGACATGATAGTGGACCTTACAACAAGATATGTGATTCTATCCCTCATGGATGGTTTCTCTGGGTATAATTAGATCAAAATTTCTACTAAGGAATAACACAAGACAACTTTCACATGTCCATGGGGAACATACTTCTGGAATGTTATGCCTTTTGGGCTCAAAAATGCTGGAGCTATGTATCAATGTGCAATGATGACTATTTTCCATGACCTTGTACATACTCTCATGGAAGACTATGTCGATGACATAATAGCCAAATCATTAACAAGAGAAGATCATTTGAAAGTACTTGACAATCTATATTCCAAAGACTGGAAAATTACAATGTAAGACTGAATCCAAAAAAATGTGTCTTTGGCATGAAATCAGGAAAAATTCTAGGATACATCATTTCTAGAAGAGGCATTGAGGTGACCCTGCAAAAGTAAGAGCTATAATGGACATTCCTCCACTAGTCAACATCAATCAGCTAATAACACTACAAGGGAGATTATAGTCTATTAGACGCTTCATAGTACAGTTAGCAGACAATATACATCTGTTCCAACATTTTATCAAGAAGGGGGTACCATTTGCATGGACACCCAAATGCCAAGAAGCTTTCCAAACAATCAAGGATTATCTTCTTACACTGCCTTTGTTAATGCCACCTACAAATGACAGACCTTTGATACTCTATATATTAGAAACTCAGTCAGCATTAGGAGCCCCACTCACACAAAATGATGATCAAGGTCATGAAAGGGCAATGTACTACATCAATCATACTTTGGTGGGATATGAACTGAACTACAATAACATAGAACATGTTTGTCTTGCGGTAGTCTTTGCTACTCAAAAACTTAGGCACTCTATGCTAAACTGCCAAACTATGTTGGTCACAAAAATAGATCCTTTGAAATACCTCCTAAGTAGAGCAACATTAACAGGTCGATTGGCTAAATGGGTGATGATACTTGGTGAATATGACATCCGGTATGTGGAAAGGAAAGCTATAAAAGGGAAAGTAATTGTAGATCAATTAACAGATGCACCAATTAAGGCAGACCATCCTTTAGTGGCAAATTTTCCTCATGAGTTTATCTTTAAAGTTGACACTAGAACCACATGGAAATTATACTTTGATGGGTCATGTACTAATCGTGGTTTAGGAGCAGACATAATATTTGTTACACCTCAAGGCGACACTATTCCTAAATCATTTAGGATTTCTTTCCCTTGCACCAACAACATAGCAAAATATGAAGCCCTAGTGACAGGACTAAGAATGGTAGCCCAATGGAAGATCAAGAGTTTACATGTTTATGGAGATTCTCAGCTAGTATTCTGGAAAGTTAATGATGAGAAAATTCCTCCCTACAAGCACATGGTTGATAGTTTCAAGTAGTACTTTGATGACATCAACTTTCAACAAATACCACGCATTTAGAATAGGGCAAAAAATTCTATGGCAACCATGGGTTCGTTATTGGATATTCCTAGCAATGTGCCTAAATTCAAGTTTTTGGTCGAACAACTTTTTGTCCTTGCCTATGATGTTCCTGATTCTGTAATGGTGTGTACAGTTGTTGGTACTACTTCCCCTTGGTACAAGGACATATACGACTATTTAAATGCCCGAATCCTACCTTTAGACCTGTTAAACAACCAATGTAAGACCTTTATTTGCAAGTCTGCCAAATACACCATCATCAGAGATACCCTGTATAGACGCACCTTAGATAACACCTTGATGAGATGTCTCGATGTTGAAGAAGCACAAGAAACCTTGCGAGGAGTACACGAGGGTATATGTGGATCCCATTCTAGCTGTCCTACTCTAGCCCACAAGATTACGGGATCAAGTTATTATTGGACTACAATGGAAAAGGAGTCATATATCTTTGTCAAGACATGTCGACAGTGTTAGATACATGGAGATTTGATATAGACACCAACACAAGAGCTCCATATGATTACTTCACCATGGCCTTTTGCCCAATGGGGACTTGACCTCATAGGTAAGATACACCCTCCATCATCCAATGGCCATAAATTAATCATAACCGCCATCGAATACTTCACCAAGTGGATTGAAGCTATTCCTATGACATATATTACTAACACACAAATTTCCAAGTTTATCCTAAACTACATAATCTGTCGATATGGTGTACCTCAATCCATCATCAAAAACAATGGTCATCCATTCAAAAACAAATAATTCCACAATATTTATGAAGAATTCCACATCCAACACCATTTTTCTACCCCATATTACCCACAAGGTAACAGCCAAGTAGAGGCATCTAATAAAACCATTATCAAAATCCTCAAAAATACTGTCAATGATGTTGGTCGTGACTGGCATCTATAGCTTAATCCTGCCTTATGGGCCTATCGCACAAGCATCTGTACTCCCACCGAGGCCACTCCATATTCCATGGTATTTGGTTATGAAGTTATCTTACCTATTGAGGTTGAAATTCCTTCCCTAAGGGTATCCTTGAAAGGCCATATTGACGATGAAGAGTATCGTGTATCCAAATTGCATGAGTTAGAATTCCTATGAACGAAGACAAAAGGAATTGGATCATCTTCAAGCATATAAGAACTATCTTCATCGCAACTATAATAGGAAAGTTTTGAATCGACACTTCAAAATTGGTGACCTGGTCTTGATGGAAAATCCTAAGAATCAGACAGAAAGAGAAAAACCAGGTAAGTTTGAACCTAACTAGTTAGGGCCTTATATTGTTATAGAAGCCTTTAGATTAGGAATGTATCAACTCTCAACCCCTGAAGGAGAACCAATTTTGTCACCAATCAACAACCTTCATCTGAAGAGATACTATGTGTAGCTTCTGAGAACCATGTCTTAATCATAAAAATACAAAAAAAATTGGAAAAAACTAAAAAATTGTTACCTTGATGAAAACCTAGCAAACAGGCGTTGTTGTAACACCAAAAATAAATAAATTGAAAAATCAATAAAATAGTAAAGAGAAATAACCTGTCCAATATTGAAAACCACTTTGGTGGTGCTATGGATAAGTACCATGGTGAAAAATTGGCAAACAAGCGTCATGTGTATTCAACTCCGCTCCTTTGTTTACCATCATTCCAATCAGACTTTTTCACTGTCACCCATGATAAATAGTTGTATTTTCCATTACTTGGAATGATTGAAATCAATTCCATTTCATCTCCCCACTCTAACCTATAGGTCTTATTCCTGACTGGGGGAAAATCCTTGATCTACGTCTTATGGACCTTGTACATAGCATTCCACCATCAAAAAATATCCTGAAAAAAGCTCAAAAACATTGTAAAATGCCCTGAAAAAATCCAAAAACATCAAAAACTTCCAAAAAGACAAAAAAAACATGTCAAAAATCCCAAAAAATAGAGTCAGAGTTAGTTGTGTCAAGTTAGTTGTAGACATAGTCAAACTACGTTGCCTCTATGACTGGACATAAGCAAGGCCATTTGTCGATGTGTCCTCGAGGAATTAGGTCTGTCTATCTAGGTTTTTCATGAATCACACACATAAAATCATGACTCATTCTTTGTATATATCAAAGTCACTGGTCGTGTCGAACTATGAGGTCTCTGCGTGTACAACGTAGGTAAGGCCATCAATTGATGAGCCCCCAAGGCTGCACTAGGTCAATCCATTAGGGTTTATCACACTCATTATCACAGAAATCATCTAAGCATTAATTTAGGTTCAGATGTATCAATCAATTATGTCAATCAAAGTCCAGTCAAACTATGAGGTCTTTGTGTGTACAATGTAGGCAAGGCCATCAATCGATGAGCCCCCGAGGCCACACTAGGTCAATCCTTTAGGGTACATCGTATCATATATTGTCAACACACACACTCAAAATAGTAAAGGAATCTAAACAAGTCAAGCATCAACAAGGAAAACATGCCAAACCATCATCATGTCAAAATCAATCATATTGTCAGAACAATCAACTTATGTCTTCAACAAGATATGTCTTTCTTGTCAACATGCATCACCATTTATCATAGCCTCATGTAGCTTATCACATTAGTGGCATCAAAATCAAACGTCTTATACAAAATGTGTCATTGTGAAACCAAGCTTTGTCATGCATTACACAGATAATCACAAAGTCGAGACCAGACTCAACGTCTTATACGGTATGTGTCATCCCTCACATCGGGCTATGTCAAACATCAATCAATCATACAAGATCAAGTTTTGGCAAGTACTTTTATTATTGGCTTTATGACTTTATATCTTATTTTGTCTTATCTTTCTATAGATTTGTATTTAAGTCTGGTTACTATCTTTCTCAAGGATGTCCCTTGAAGGATTTAGAGAAGCAAGGATGTATCAAGACTCTTTTTCTTTGACTATTGTCTGTTAATTGTTTTTTAAAACTTTGGATTTTGATTCATGTTACTAGTTTCCTCAAGGATGTCCCATGAAGGATTTAGAGGAGAAATGATGTCTCACGACCCATATTTTCTTTGTTTTTTGTCTATGGTTTGTCTCGACAAAAAGACAAGTAATTTGGCCCTTAGTATGAGTTAAGACACTCCTTGTCTGTGACTGTCTATTTTAGCAAGTGGATGACTTTGTACACCTTGGTCTATCTCATATCATGGTGTGTATTATCCATTTGTGTCATGTCCCACCCAATGATGATAAAGTGAAAATCCTTTTATGATTTGGAAAAATATTGAAGATTTCAAGATTCTTTTAACATCCAGTCTTCCAAGCTTAATCCATGTCTTCTATGGTACTCATCTTTTTCGCTCTAACATTTCTTCTTTTCTGCATCTTTACCATCCTTATCTATGTTCCTCTATCCTTTTTTTTCCTTCATCTTCTAGTTCTCTCATCCATGTCAAGAGCACACTCAATTCTTTGAACCCACCTATCCTCTCGAGTGGGCATACCACTCGACATTCTCCCTTTCACTGGGGCATATTTTTGATTAATTTTTCTTTGACATAGCGCCGAAACGACATTGTATCAAAGAGGGGCAAACTGTAGACACTAAAAATTGGTCTAGGCCTACGAGTACCACTTTCGACATAATTTTCTAATGTCCATGGCCATGATTAAATAATGTTAATTATTTAATTATTTCCTATACACATATTTCTTCTATTAATTAAATAACCTTTAATTATTTAATTAATTCATTATGACCCTTATTCAACTTTGATTAGTTAAATAAATCTTATTTATTTAATTACGTTTCTAATTAATTAATTCTCTTTCTGAATTAAATAATTTATTATTTAATTTACCTTTTATCATATTTTGACTATAATTAAATATTCTTTTCGAAATTATTCAATTAACCTTTTCAACAGTCTATTAAATAAATCATTATTTATTAAATTAAATCCTTTAATTTTGAATATTAAATTAAATCCTTTAATTTTGAATATTAAATTAAATAAACATTTAGCTCATAAAAATAGTTATTTCCATCACATTCTTCTATCACCTACTTAACTAATTATTCACTCATCACTTGACTCGAGATCTATTTGAATCAATCAATTATGTCATGATTCAATATCTGATCATCTCTGTGAAGAGACTCTGTCTTGATCAGTCAGTCTAATTCTCCTGCATCAATATATTTATTAATTAAATATCTTTATTTAATTAATTAATTCATGTGTGCATTCAAATAGATCATTGTTGAATTCTAACTTTATCCTTTTCATTCAAAGCCTAATTCTTCTATTTTTAAAGACTTTCAACTGAAGATTAAATCATTTATTTAATCTTGATCTCTTATTCAAACTATTTTCAAACAATCTTAACACTAGATTAAATTATTATTTAATTTAATCTTTATCTTGTAGAATTTCCCAACTCACATTCTATCTGACACAAATATCAATCACATTACATTCATCATTCTCGATCGTTGATCTATCTTTTGAATCTGAGCCGATTGTTCAAAAACCAACTTTCTATAAATTGGTTGACCTTTGCCATTATTCCTCCTCTCAAAATCAATATAATTTTGCAAGAGACTTGTTAATCTTTGATATTTTGATATAATCACATACATCAAGGCTATACTTGCACACTTATGAAAATCTAAGGGCAATTATACTATAGAAGGCAAAATGGAGAAGGACAATCAAGATAATTTGAAAAGGTGGACTATTATTCAGTGAGATTGTTTCATATTGCTTTATTTATCGTTTAGTTTATTTCTTCGTTCTTTGTTGTTTGATTTAGAATAATGCATGTTTAGATTAGATTTAACCATCTCGCTTGCAAAATCATTTTATCTACATCACAAACATAATATTACATTTCAACTTTTGAGTTTCAAGGTTACATTCGTGGAACATATTTCCATAGATACAACACAATGTGAAACCAATATTACATTACAAGCCACTTCCCTTATAACATTGGGAAGAGTACATCATAATCCAAAAGAATACAGTAATGATATTTGAATATAAAATAAGGTACAATCTTCTTTGTTTGAAGCTATGAGATCACTGCAACTACTTTCGTGCCACGATCATCACCTGAGGATCCAATGGGGGCTTTGCATGTTTCCACCTAACCTTGTGAACCTAAAGGAACACCCCCATGCAAGGAGTCGATAAGAAAGAACCCTTCTCCACAAAGTTAGAAAATAAAGGACTAACACCATATGACACAAGACCACATAACAACATAAGCAACAACAATAATAAAAAATATAGAGGAAACAAGAACAAGGGAAAACAACGGGCATAGTGGGAGAGTGTCATCACATGGCCTTGCATGGATTCACCAGACTATCTATCATTAGGATCCACCTCCATCTACGGTTAACCAAACATCCTATCTCAAGGTGTCACCCCATAGGGTGACTCATGCGGAGCCACTTACCTTTCGCGGAGACAAGGTAGTAACCTTACCAACTAGGTCTTCCCACCCGTCCTTAGCCTTTGAGAGCACTAATGATAAGGGTGAGGTGCAATTTTTTATCTTGTTATGTGTTAACTAACCCATCGTCTAGCTACATTAGTTAGGTTATCACTTATTTAAGGTAACTCTTCCATGGACGATCACTTATACATCGCCCCCCATGAAGAACCACTCTCCCCTACGGTTACCCCAAAATCAAAGATGAGTAAAGGGTGTACCTCAATACACAAACATAAAGGACCTTATTTCTAAAACAAGGCACACAAGGCATGACCATCTCATGTCTACTCAAAGTATCAAAACCCATAAAACTAGGAGGTACTACCCACACAAATATCCACAAGGTAAAATGATAGACAAAAAGGTGCAACAAAAAACATGCAAACACACAATTCCCCTAGCCTTTGGAGGTAAGTACCCATCTACCCAAGAACTAGAATAACGCATTACTTCAATTAAAATAATCTTTTCAAACTATATACAATTTAACCTAAATACAACATATGGCACATCAAATACAAATTTCCATCATTTTAAAATCCATTCCTACTCATAAAATTCATTATGGAATTAAATATTTCAAATTAAATCTATGGAAAATAACCATTTACATAACATTAGTTATCTCATCAAATTTATTTTACCAAGTTAGAAAAATTGATTTTTCTTAATTGTTACTAAATCAAATTAAATAAAGGCAACTACATTTTCTACAATTATTTAATCACACAAATATACTTCGAAAATAAAATATTTAAACTTAAAATTATCAAAACAATTATAAATAAAATGTGTATATTTTAAAACAATATTTATTTCCTGGTTTTGTTATTTTCTTCAAAAGATAGAATATATTCTCTAAATCTGATTTTTCCCTGATTGTAAATCTAATTTGCAATTCATTTCTCAATACAAATTTAATAAAATAATATCTAAATTTGAGTTTTGATTGAGATAATTTTGTTCTTTAATTCCAGAATTGAATTTTCTTTTGCACTACCACACTATATTTATATCAAAATACACACACACACACACACACACACACATATATATGCATATATGTCTATAAAAAATAGAACATTAAATTAAAGTTATTGCTGCAAATAAAAAACATAATTAAATGAATATCTATACATTCAATACTGGTGTATATACATACATACATATACATATATATATATATCATAATTATTAAATTGAATTTAAAATTCCTTATATTTATCACTGTGTTCTTATAAAGAACAAGGAATATAAAAAAATAATGTAGAACCCTTTATTTATATATATATATATATATGCTAAAAAAAACCATAGATAACATAAAGGATATGGGTGCAACTCCCTTCTTGGATGGTTGCACACAAAAACCATATGCTATTGTGTAGCCATCCAAGTAGGGACGACTTATGCAAGAAATGTCGCTTGAAAGGAAATAAAATTCCCAAGGCGTTATACATAGCAAGAGACCATAAAAAAAGAATTCGATAAGCCAATAATTTTTTAACCGTCGACCATCAATACAATTATATATATATATATATATATATATAAACATCCAAATAGAGGAATGTTGGCATAACCCAACATACAATAGTATCATAAAGGAATCCAAGAACTAGACTTACTGGTGAAATACAAGCCAAAACATAAAATTACAATTGAAAAAAAAAAAAGAGGAAGATCATTGGCAAATTTTTTTTACAGAGAATGACTGAGAATTAACAATGGATAGATCAAAACATAGACAAATTATTCTAGAATAAGATTAAATTTTCAAACACTTGCCAACCATTATCACACCTCTAAAATATTAATTAACGATACTGGATAGAAAACCGAGGGGAAAACAAAATACAAAGGTTGGAGATGACAATTACACAACAACGATTTCACAAAAGCAATAATTTCAAGCTTCACAGAAAATATATTGGAATTTCAAAATTTACAATCTTTTCTTTTTCAATAGGAAATTACAAAGATATTCAGGGATTATAGAGCTACCTGGAATCTTTCGCTTGAAGTTGATTTAGAGATAAATTTTTGCGTCGTGTGTATCTAGCCAACCTCGTTCTTCACCAAATTCAGAGATCCAGAACCTCTAGAAGAAATTTTGAAGAACAAAATCCAACACAATATATAATTCTAAATTCCTTTAACTATTTTTCAAAGAGCATAAGAAGAGAATACATTTTCCAGAAAACATCAAAATTATGAGTTGCAGACAAAAAATTTATTTTCTTCTCTCTCTCCTTTTAAAAAAAAAACCCAGATTGGATATAAAATCCCAAGGAAAAAATTAGAACATTACTAAAATTCTCTCAATTACACTGCACATGGAAAATAGCCACTTACCTTCAATTTCCATTTTACTAATTTTTGAATACGCATTTTCTTCCAAATATTTAAACATTATAATTCCCTTTTAAAATATAATTAACTTTTAAAACAAATAAATATTATTAAAATAAATAAATAAGCATTTTGACTCAAGCAACTTTTAAATTTAAAATTAAATTACTACTTGATGATAAAATTAATCATCATAATAATAATTTCAATGACTTAATTTAAATAATCAATAAAACAATTTATTAACTTATATTTATTTAAATTAAGTGGTATTCTTAAGATAATTTCAACTTAACAATACTAATAAAACTATTAATGTCATCCTACATTGGCATCACCACTAACAATATTGCAGAGGTTTGTGCTACCCTTGAAGGCCTATTGTTGGGCAAAGAACTCAGTGAAAAAAAAATCCACTTAGAAGGAGATTCTCTGAACATTGTCAACTCTATCCGAAATAGGTCCACTCCTAATTGGACGATTAATAAATGGCTAGCACCAATTCTTCAGCTGGTCGATGGTTTGGAGGCATTCAAGATAAACCATATCTTTCATGAAGGAAATACTATGGTTGATGAATTATCAAAAAGAGCTCTCCTTAGAGGGTAAGGTCGCATTGATGAGGCACACAGGTGGTGGTACAACACTAGTCCAGAGCCCCAACCCATGTTGGTGGATCCTTACAAGGAAATAACAAAAATGTGCCCATGTTGTCACTGCAGTGGAGATGGGGTCAAAAGATCTGGTCTCCTACTCTGTTTATGTGACCCGCTACACAATAGATATGGTAATGAGTGTCTGTGGTTACTCGTGCGAAGGTCATCATCCAAACGCTAAAGGAAGAAGCAGTATAAATGTTAATTTTGGGTCATCTATGTCTAGGGAGTAGAGGGGTGATGCCTGCAAGTTTCTATGCTTATTTTTTTCCCTCTTTGCACAAACATGTATTGAGTATATATATTGCAGCCCTAGGTACTAAATGGCAATAGTGTTGGGCAGGTCCAGATCGGTATGCCTTTTTGTAGCCTACTATTTGTATGGGTCTACATAAGTTTTGGGAAAACTTTTTCTATCGTTTGTAGGGGATAGTTGCTTCAAGGTATCCTCATTTGATGCTATGTAAATTTTATACATTCTACTCAATAATAAAATGGGTGCTGGCCCAACCCAGCCTTTGATTTATTAAAAATAAAACTATTAATGTCATCCACTACCAAATTAATTTAATTTATTTAACTATTCACATCAAAGGACAACATTTAATTTAAAGCAATTATTCATTAACATAACCATAATAAAAAAATTTAATAAACATTACTAAAGCCATGAAAGTAAATAACTCAAATTAAAAATCACAACCACACGAATGAAGTATAGATATAAGACATGAACAAACATTGACCCAACCACAAACACAGATGGGCGTACTTTCTTATAAACTCCCTAACCACATCAACCATTGGGTATGTAGGGCATGTTCAAACCCAACAATGTGGGTGGAGTCAACACTTGGTACCTACAGTCCTGCATAACACCAAACGTCAAAAAACATATACATATACATATAAACTCATAATCAAACACATTGTAAAAGAGAATTGTGGTGAGGCAGGGTGCTCATGGATGAGCAATGAAACACCATCTCTTTCACCCAAATCACATACAATAATGAAAAACTAAACAAAATCATCATACAAAAATCAGTAACATCATCATAAGCATATTATCCAACATGTGTCCAAACATCATAAGCAAGGAAACAAAACTGCCCGCTAATCCAAGCCAAATGGCGAAATAAATGTCTACCAAAGTATCAAGTATGCATCAGCACATAACTAGAAATCAAACATAATTAAACACACACACAACATAGTATCATAATGTATCAGTAACATGAGAGTAACTACATCCTCCCCCTAGAACTAGGCTTACTCCTGGAAGCCAAAAAAAAAAAAAGGAAAATATTCTCAGATGCGAGATGCATCCTCCCATGTCACTGAAGACTCATCATTAGGGTCCCATTGGACCCACACCTGATCAATTTCTCTGTCCTTGAGAACAAGCCTCTTGTGTTGCAAAATGACCATGGGCTCCGGTGTGAGCTGCTCGTCCTTGACCTGCAAAGCATTCCAATCTAGTACATGAGATATATTAGGAAAATAAGGCCTAAGAAAAAAAACATGGAACACATCATGAATGCGTGCACGACTAGGCGACAAGGCTAAACGGTAAGCAATGGGCCCAATCCTCTTTAGAACCTCAAATGGACCCACAAAATGAGGTGACAACTTGGAGCATTTTCCGTAATGGATAGGGCTCTTCTGTGGATGCACTCAAAGAAACACTTGATCACCCACTAAAAACTAACAATCAACCCTATGAGAATCAACATACTTCTTATGTCTATCCTGAGCCATTACCAAGTGTTCTTTGATGTAAGCGACTTGCTGCTACATTTCCTGTAGCATCTTTGGCCCAAGAAGAACCCTGTCCTCCAAATGTTCCCAACTCAAAGGATTTCGACATGAGAAACCATACAAAGCCTACAATGGTGGCATCCCGATTGAACTGTGGTAACCATTATTGTAGGAAAACTCAACCAGATATAGATAGTCTTACCAATGAGACTGTTGATCCATAACATAAATATAGAGCATGTTATCGAGAACCTGATTGAACCTCTCGGTCTGATCATCTATTTTTTGGATGGTAAGCAAAAATGAAGTTCAATTATGTTCCTAAGGCACACTACAACAATGTCCACAAAGCAGAAGTGAACACTGGATCTCTGTCATAAATGATTCTTTGCGAGATTCTGTGCAGCCGCACAATATGATCCATGAAAATTTTAGCCACAAATGATGCAATATAGGAAGACCAAATGGGAGAGAAATGTGCCACCTTGGTCAACCTATCAACAGTGACCATGATAGCATCATGTCGACATCTAGTTATTGGCAACCCAAAAATGAAGTCTGGATATAATATCCCATGTCCATTTAGGAAGGAGATTGGGCTGCAAAAGACCTGCAGGATGATGGTGCTTTGCTTTTACCCTCTGACACTCTAGGAATATCACCACAAGATCTTCTATATCCCTCTTCATCCCAGCCCAAAAATATAATGGGCGAAGATCTGCATACATCTTTTTAACTCCTTGATGAGCCAAATAAGGAGCCCAATGTGCTTCGATCAAGATTAAGGTATGAAGACCCTCTGAGGAAGGAACATATATGTGACCCAAACATCAAAAAATTCCATCAGACTCGAGATTATAACCAATAAACCTTCCTTCTAGAACTCTGCCTGACTCCATCTCCTTCTTCACCTCCTGGAACCAACTGTCCAAAGGAAGTGCTACAAGAATCTGACTTTTTAGATCTACCTCAAGAGTCACAGAGGATAACTCATGTTGGAAATGGCTTACAACATCTTCCACCACATTCTCCTTGCCCTAGATATATTTTATCTCAAAATCATACTCACAGAGGAATTCCATCCATCTTCTCTGCCTAACATTCAGATTCGGTTGCATGAAAATATATTCCAACATGTGATGGTCACTATGTATCTCAAACCTATGCCACAACAAGAAATGCCTCCAACTTACTAGAGCATGAACAATTGTAGCCAAATCCAAGTCATGAGTAGGGTAATTTAGGTCATGGTCCTTGAGCTTACATGACTCATATGCTATCACTAGACTGTCTTGCATTAAAACAACCCCTAACCCTTCCAAGGATACATTTGTACAAACCACAAAGTCTCGAGTTAGATTAGGAACAACAAGAATAGGTGCACTATTCAACTTCTCTTTAAGAGTTTGAAATTTTGACTGACACATTTTAGACCAATCATATTTATTTCCTTTCCTCTATAGAGAGGTGATGGGATGTGCAACCTTTGAGAAACCTTGTACAAACCGCTGGTATTAGCTCTCCAATACCATAAAGATATGAATTTCTGGAACATTTTTGGGAGTAGGCCAATCTATAATAGCTCAGATATTTGAGGGATCCATAATGATGCCTTCTCCTGAAATCACATGCCCCAAGTATTTCACTTTTGACTTATAAAATTCGCACTTTGTCAAGTTTGCAAAAAACTGGTTTTCCCTCAAACATTGCAACACTAGCTTCAAGTGTTCCTCATGCTCCTCCATAGTTCTAGAGTAGATGAGTATGTCATCAAGAAACACGAGCACAAATTGGTCCAAATAGGTCCAAAAAATATCATTCATTAAGCTCATGAAAACTGAGGGCGCATTTGTTAACCCAAGAGGCATGACAATAAATTCATAATGTTTGTACCAGGTACAAAATGCAGTTTTATGAATATCCTCCTCAGTAATCTGCAACTGATGGTATCTTGACTTGAGGTCAATTTTAAAGAATACCTTCACTCCCTTGATCTGGTCAAACAGATCATCAATCCTCAGCAAGGGGTAGCGATTCTTCACTTCCACCTTGTTCAACTATCTATAATCAATACAGAGATGGAGCAAACAATCCTTATTTTTCATGAAAATGATTGGTGCTCCCCAAGGGGAAACACTAAGATGAACAAACCATTTTTTAAGAAATTATTCCAAATGCAAATGGAGCTCTTGAAGCTCTTGATTTGTCATCCTATAAGGAGCCTTAGAGATAGGCTCATCTCTCAGAACAAGATCAATTCTAAAGTCGATGTCACGCTTAGGTGGCATCCCTGGTATCTCTCTCAAAAACACATCACAAAACTCCTTAAGGAGAGGATAATCCTCCAAAGTCACTTCTCGACTCTCCTCCATATCTAGGTCACTAATTGAGACAACAAAAAACTAATACCCTTGACAAAAACACTTCTTCAATTGCATTGTAGAGATAATCCATAAGGAGATAGGCTTTTGAATGCCCACAATTTCAACCTCACCTTGAAAATCATCCAGATAATGAACACACTTATGAAGACAATCAATTGTCACCTGGTGTGCACTTAGCAAATCCATCCCCAATATGAAATCATAAGAACCTAGGGGAAGAATATGAAGATCCATCGAAGTCACAGTTGAATCAAAATCCAACCTACATCCTGGAACAAGAGACTCCACTGACACCTTTGCCCAAGAAGCCAATTCAACTCGCCACTTAACCCCTTGCTTCACTGCAACCAGACTACAACACTTAATTACTTAAGGGGAAATAAAGGAATTCGATGGACCAAAATAAAAAAGTACAGAAATAGGAGTGCCCTGTAAAAAACCTAATACCTCCACCACAATGCCCTGGTGATCGGCCTGGCGATTTTCCACCACACTGGAAACTTCATGAGACCTGCCAGCACCTCCAATTGTCGACTCAGACATCGCTAGCTTTTGACTAAAACCTGCAGTGCTCCTTTGCGGACACTGTTTGGTAATATGTCCCTGCTAACCAAAACTGAAACACCTAGTACCACAACCAAAGCCTCTGACACTCATCGGAAAGTTAGACTACTGATAGCTACCTCGACTAGGTGCAGGCTATGAAGAATGTGTTGGCTGCTCAACATGGTTATGCTGTGATCACCAATGACGAATTCTCCTTGATGACAATCTATTGCCCTGATGAGACTGAGATGACTTATTCTTTGAGTAAAACTATTATTGTTGTTGCTTCCCACCCTTAGCGAGTGTAGAATGACCCTTGGAAGGTCTTGCATCTTGAGACTGGCCACCTCGAGAACCAAAACCAGAAGCAGGTGAACTATCGATCTATACTCCTGTGTGAGCTCCTAAAGCTAAGGTCAAATTATCCTCCATAAGATGAGTTTTTTTGACAATAACCTCCATCGTCTTCGGCTCAAAGACTCAGACACCTCCACTAATTTTGGCATTCAAACCTTTGAAAAAATGTTGTACTAGCATAGCCTCATCATTAGCGATCCTGATGTATTGCTTAAGCTCAAAGAAGTGATACTCATACTTCTCTATGGACATTTACAATTGTCTCAAATCATGGAATTCATCTGCCTGGCACTGGCTCCAGTGATCAGATAAGAAACGGGCCCAAAACCACTCCAAAAACAAATCCCATGTCACTAAACCGATGTCAAGGTGTAATTTTTGCTCTTCTAGTTGCCACCATGTGGATGCAAATCCTCTGAGGTGCATGATGGTGCACCTTTCCCTAGTATTACTATCATAGGGATGCATAGAAAAGCATCAATCTAGGTCAATAAGCCAAGTTTCAACTTCCAATCCTCCACCAAATCCATCATAAATGGGAGGACGTGCCTTGGGAATATCTCTCATATGTCCAACAACCACAACATCCTAATTTTTTGATATCTCATTGCTCCTCGATGACCATTCTATCTCTTTGATCACCCACCATTCTTCTTGCCTAGGACCCAAATGACCAAGAGCCTCTTGCAACAACTATCACATCTGCTCACCACCTTGAATCAGTTGTTCCATATTCAAGCCTCCGCCTGTATGGTTGTTCTGGTAACCCTAGTTTTCCTCCTATTTAGATTCATGGGAGTTCTAAGGTGGTGAGTTATGATGGCCAGCTCCATGACCACCAGGACCACGACCACAACCACGTCCTTGAACCCTAGGCATGATTCTACACAACAAGAGAGGGAGTACATAAATTCAAAGTTACGCAAAAGGGTTAACATAATGGACTCACTTAACCTATGGTACCCAGTGTTGTTAACCTTGGCTTTGATATCACTTCTTGTAGGCATAGCCATCCTTTGACAATGATCAAATCTTCTTAAATGCACTAAACTACATCTTTAAGTATGTTGGCCAATGGTATTTGATATTTAGGATCTTGAGGGTTGTTATTTTGGTTGTAAAGTGCCCTCTATAAGGCTAATCATGACAAGCTTTAAGAATATCATAAACTTCATCTTCTCATATGTACCTACACATAACATTATCAAGTCATGTATAAAATAGGTAGCTAGCCACCCATGAATATGGAACCTCTCTCTTTGTGAAAGATGTGGGGGTGTCCTACCTATAGCTATATGGTTTGCAATATTTTCATACCAAGGTGTTTACATTATTAATGAAAATTATAGGTGCTAATCAGAAAAATATTCACCCATAAGTACTTTTATTTTAATATTTATCCTAGAGAGAAAATTAGCCACCATATTTTATTTGCTTGCCTTATCCACAATAGTGATTTCAAAATCCTATAAAAAAAATAACGATCTAACAAGGCATCCACTAACCACTAGTTTTTTCATTAACTATTGAATTTTTGTATGGTCAATATGAAAAAAAAGAGATAACCAGTGATATAATGTCTAAATTTTTTAATGACATAAACAACAACTAACATCTCCTTTTCTATAATAGTGCAATTGAGTTCAACAACTTACACATATTTTCTTTTGTAGAAAATAACATATTCCAAAATAGCCTCGTTTTATCTTAACACAACTCCTATAGCAAATTTAGAGGCATTTGTATGAATGTGAAAAGGAACTGCCTAGTTGGGTCCTCTTAGAATAGGTGTCATTGTGAGAGAGGTTTTAAGAGCCTCAAAGGCTTCTTGAAAGGTAATATTTCTATTCAAATTCAATATCCTTATATAGTAGGAAAAACATGGGAGTTGCTATCTTAGTAAAATATTTAATGAATCTCCTATAATATTTTGTATGACTAAGAAAATTTATTAAATATTTATGCTTTTTTGGTATAGGTAGAGTTGAGACTACTTCTATTGTGTTAGGGTCTACTTGAATTCCTCTTCTTGACACAAAAAATCCTAAAACCACTCCTTCCTCCACCATCATGAAAAATTTATCTTGACTGAGAGAGAGATTATTATCTTGGAATCTTTAGACTCTCTCAAAGTTTGCTAATGCCTCTTTATAATAATCTCCATAGGTTTTTAAATCATCCATATATACTTCCATAGAATAATGGGAAAAATTAGATAATATGCTTAAAAACAACCCTTTAGAATATTGTAGGGTCATTACATAGTTTGAATGGTAAGACTAAATAGGCATAGGTAACCCATAGACATGTGAAGGTTATTTTTCTTTGTCTTCAAAAGCTATTTTTATCTTATTGTATGGTTTGAATGTGAAAATGATAAAAAAATATTTAATCTTACATCAATCTTCCTTAGATATGTAACCTAAAGATTCAAAGAGAGAGGAAAGTTGTTCCATATAGGGGCTTTCCTCGATCAAACCCTGTGTTGGCATTTATACCTCAACAATGGAAAAATTGTTGATAGAGAACTTATCCTTTTGAGTGATAGAGGCTAAATGATAAATGAATGATGAATCAACAATTGGATGCAACTAACCACTCAAGATTTGATTCCTTGAAGGACTTAAGCCATGCACATCTCCTCAAGGCCTAATTTCAAATTATCTTGGATTTCTTTGAAGACCTACAAGGATTAGTCCTCACAAAAAAAATGTATGAATAAATATGAACAAACTCACATAAAACTTGACATGATGCTTTGATAATGAAATGTCGTGTTGATCTTGCTCTTGACTACTTTGGACTTGATAATAATTGCTTGATCACCAATATTTTCAATAATTCCTTGTTAGTTTTTGAATGGTGAAATGACTAGATACTTATATACAATAGTTCTAATTTCCCACAAATCAAATTCCAATATCTAACATTTGAAATTTTTAATTTCAAATAATAAAGTGCCAACATTGACATATTGAAAATTGGAGCTAAAATAGGGGGACAAAGTCACCTAGGGTGCCCTTGTCCCAACCCTATTTTGCGGGGTGTAAAGTGTTGAGAGAAAAATAATAAATGTCTACTTCAATTTTATGTATTTGTTTCCTTAATAAATGTTAAAATGGGCCATAAAATACATAATTTAGGAAATTAGGATCACAATTAGGTCCATGCATATAGGAGGGAGCAAACTCTAGTGTGAAATTGTCAAGGGTGACAATTTACAATGCTACGGGTCTTAAATACATTAGTTGAATATTTTTCATTGTTTTCTATTCATAATATTTATTATGTCTCGACCACCACTTGTAGCGAAGTTGGTTGGGGCTTGGGGTTTGCATTCCTCGATGTCACAGTTTCGACTCTGCTTCGTAGTGGGCAAACTATGGGTCATTAAATAGTGTGCCAGTTCCTACTTTGCTGACTCGGGGTATAGGAATGGACTTTTCCACAAAAATTATAGCCACCACTTGTAGTGGAGTTGGCTGGGGCTTGGGGTTTGCATTCCTCAAGGTCACTGGTTCGAAACCAATTTGTAGTGGGCAAGGTATGGGTCAGTAAATAGTGTGCCAGTTCCTGCTCTGCTAACTCGGGGTATAGGAATGAACTTTTCTACAAACATTAGGCCACCACTTGTAGCAGAGTTGCCTGGGGCTTGGGGTTTGCATTCATCGAGGTCACAGGTTTGACTCCGCTTCGTAGTGGGCAAGGTATGGGTCAGTAAATAGTGTGCCAGTTCCTACTCCGCTAACTCGAGGTATAGGAATGGACTTTTCCACAAACATTATCAGGGTTCTCTAATTCTACTCAAGGAGTAAGGAAAGGTGATCCTTTGACGCCCTTTTTGTTCATAATTCTAGTTGAAGCTCTTAACAGATCATTCAAACATTCTCATGCCATGGGGAATTAGAAAGGTATTACAATCCCCTTGACTGATTTGGAAGTAACTCATTCCTTGTTCACGGATGATACTTTACTTTTTGGTGCAACTCAAATTCAAGAGGCCATTCATATCAAGAGTGTATTAGATAAATACTCTTGAGTGTCTAAAAAAAAAAAAAAATGTAGATAAATCAAAGATTTATACATTTCACATCAAATCAAGGTTACAAAAAAGAATTTTAAATATTCTATGATTCCAATTAGCAGAACTGCCTTGTAAATATCTTGGGATCCCTTTCTTTAGAGGTCTAAACAAAGCCTCTCATTGGATATCAATTATTCAAACCATTCAAAAAAAGATAACATCTTGTAAGGGGAGATGGTTGTCTTTATCAGGCAAAATATTATTGATAAAAACAATCATTGCTGCAATTCCAAATTATTTTATGGCAGTACTAAAAGCTCCAAAATCAGTGATTTTGTTAATTGAGAAAATAATAAGATATTTTTGTATGAAAGGGGAACATTGATAATAAAAAGAAAATTTCTCTTATTTCATTATAGAATATAAGTGCTGAAAAATCTAAAGGAGGAGTTGGAGTACATAACTTATCAGCTCGTAATAAGGTATTAGGAGCAAAAATGGTGTGGCATATGTATAAAAAATCACAATCCAAATGGTGTAAAATCATGCAAACCAAATACCTAGATAATATGGGTCCAGAGAGAATATTTACAGTTCAAAATCCTCCACAAGGCTCATCAATTTGGAATTTTTTGATTTCCTATAGAAATGTGATTTTTCCATATTTAACATGGGAAATACATGACAGAGTGAAGGCAAAATTCTGGGAAGATTCATGGGCAGGTCATTCACCTCTGAATTTGGAAAATGATATGAAAAATATCAAAACTCATCTCTGTGCAAGTAGGGGAGTTAAAGTATGTGACTATTTTGATAGTGTAGATGCATATTTTGGGAAGGTTAAGTGGTTAGATGCCTCAGAATTTAATTTCCCACTGGAACATAAATTAAATCAAGAGTTGTATGGATCAAACAACATTTTTTTGGTCACGAAGAAAAGATAAGTTACTATGGGCTCCATCCAAAAGTGAAAATTATGGAGTCAAGATGGGTTATAAAGCTATAATGAGTCAAGGGGAGGAAAGTAAGCCACAAAGAGCCTTATCATTTTTTTGGGATCCTTTAGTACTTCCAAAGGCTGGATGCTTCTCTTGGTTGGCCATAAAAAGAAGGATTTTAACAAGTGACAAATTGGCCAAACTTGGAATTTCTATGCAATTTAAGTGTGTTATGTGACAATGAATATGAGGAGATAAACCACCTCTTTCTTCATTGCTCTTTTGCTGCTCAATGTTGGGCATTTATCAAACAATAAATTAGCTGGTTTACTCCAATGCCACAAAGCTTATGGGACCTCTTTTCAACTTGGCTAGTTTTATATAAGTCAACATTTTTTACACGTATCTAGAAAGTAATTCCTTCTATTGTCCTTTGGACCATATGGTGGGAACGAAAAAAAAAAAAAAATAGGAATGAAAAAATAAACTTGGAGCAAACATTGGTAAAATTAGAATCTTCAATAGTAGAGGTAAAAAATGCATATGTATTGAGGACGAAGCATATTGGTTCATTGTTCACAGATTGGGACTCAAAAGTTATGAAGAGCCGGAGAAAAATTATTCTGCCTTTCAAAGGAAGTCTTCATAAAAATCCAGCTTCTAAGGTGGATATAAAGCATATCCATTGGGCTATGCCTAAAAAAGGATTTCTTAAAATAAAATTTGATGGAGTATCACGTGGGAATCCAGGTTTGTCAAGGGAAGGAGTAGTGATAAGAGATCATAATGGAGTTCTAATCTCTACACAATCAATCAAGTTACCAAATGGAACAAATAATGTTGCTGAGGCACAAGCTTTATTATATGGATTATAGCTAGCCTGTAAGTTAAAAATTGAAAATGTGGAAATTGAAGGAGATTCGCTAATTATTGTGAATGCATGTAAAGAGAGGAAAATATCATGTTGGAAAATAAATTATGTTTTGGAGAAGGCTTAATTGTTGTTAGAAAATTTTAGCTTGGTGCAAATCAATCATACTTTCAGAGAGGGAAATATAAAGTGCAAACAAACTGGCAAATATGGCTTGTGATCAAATTCAAGAAGAGTTCACATATGATAGTAGTTTTGAAAAGCTGCCGTGAGAGTTACATAACATTATAAATAGAGAAGCTATTTTATAATGTTTTATACTTTTCTCTAAGGAAAAAAGGTGTGATTGGTTTAGCAACTACAATGAACAAATTTCAAACAGTTCAAATATGAAAGATATTCATCATTTCAAAAGTATACATATTTGGGCACCTCAATTTTACTGGCATAGAGGGAGTTTTAAGCATGTGTAAAGATAGAATGGATCTAATTTTCTTTTTAATACTTTGAATGGATAAAATGGTGGAAGGCGTAATAACTCAGTGAATATCTACAAGATATTTCACACATGAACACTTGTGGTAGAGTCGTATCTTCACAACAATCTAGATTAATAAATGGCATTGGGTTAAAAAAAGTAAAGTTCCATTTTTTGGCCACACAACCATATTCAAGCATGTTTTAATACTAAATTTCAAATCAAATCCTTCACATACAGTACAAAATGGGATACAGGTTCAAAACGGATCTTGTTTACACTTTAAACATCAGAACGGATGAAAAGTTGGAGTTCTTTAATACTAGCTCGTATCTTTGCAAATAGATCTCACATGTAATTTTATGAGACATGATCACATCTCCATATCAAATACGTTCAATGTTGGGAATGTCGATATAAGAAAAGGTACATCTTGTTTAACAAGTGTCATCCTTTTGCAGGTTCCAACTAGATTAAAGACTTCTTGAATGTTGTGGATCTTTTCTTTGGGGGTACTCAAATTTCAAGCAATATACAACACAACATATCAAAGCATCATTCTGATCAATTACACATGTGCCGAAATTCAAGTAATTTTAAGGAATTATAATTAAAATTGGCTTCCATTCTATTGAAATCCAACAATACCTATGCAATCAGAGAGTAAATAAATTCAAGTTAGAGGCAAGATGCGAAAATGGAGGGGCTCTTGCAAGTATAATAAATGGAGGGGCTTGTGTTGGTAATTAAAATTTGTGAAGATACATAAGTGAAAGTTATTTATGATCTAATGTTTTTCCCAAATCAAGTGCGAGATATTTTATGAGATCATTTCTTGGAAAGGTGGGTGCACAATAGTGAAGCAAGACTCCAACAATATTGTTTAAGTACATTGCAATTTTCTTTTGGAGCTTTACCAATTGGTTATAGTAGTTTGCAGAAAGCTTTATATATAAGGATACCATGGAGTTCATACCTACTAATCAAAGAGCAGAATTTTCAATTCAAGAATGGGAACTCACTTTCTCTAAAGGGCTGGAAAGAGAAACATTGTCCAAAATTTTCAAAAGCGACTACTCTCTCATGTATAGATCATTGAAGACTCTGCTAGGAGATGAAATATTGCATCCATCAACATAAATGTTGTTATTCCCCTCAGATTTGGTCTCAATATTTGTGTCAAATGTGCTCGATTTGAATCCAAATTATCATGACATGGTAAAAATTGCAAACTTAGTCATCCAATAAGTCTTTTTGCAAGATAATGCCTTGCTCAAAAGCATATAGAAGTATAATTTTGGAAGCTAGAAACATATATAGGGGGAATCTTCCCAAAGCATTATCTTCATCGCAAGGTATGCTACAAAAATATTTACATAGCACTGAATTGTCATTGGAATATGACACACCAAGCCACTTGTATTGAGCACTTGCACAACATCATTGGGAAATTGGGATGAGATAGAAAGGAATTTTAAAGCCAAATATCATGCATTTTCCTTCCTCCTTTCACACCATTGTCACCAAGAAAAGAATGAGAACAAACAAAATTCAAAACAAAAGGAAGTACTAGATTCTGTAGAGTCAAAAGAAGATAAGGTAAAAGAACAGGAACACCACAACAAGCCAAATAAAGAAATTCTAGATATGAACATCACAACAAAATCAAGCTCCACTCCTCCAACACAACAAATCATGTACAAGGTCGATAAGGAGAGCTCATCAATTGGAAATAACTGATATGTTATGAAAAGATGCATAGCTTGGGTAGGATGAATGTAGTTAGCAAAATATAACAACATATAGGCTGCAAATATGACAAATTCAGCTTATTTTCAAACACTATAGCTGAAATTTTGTAATAGCTATGTCAACCTATAGTTAGGTGACATATATTTTTCTAAATTTTTTCCTATGCAACAAGATGTTATACTACAAAAGATCAGATAGCATACATAGATGACATAGTTGCATATTATGGAGTAAGATCTTTTAACTCCGGACATAGGCATATATTTTGTAAACTCTTTATTATATTAATATATTATGTTGGCCAAAATCCTTTTACTAAAAAAAAAAATATTTATTGTGTCTCCTAGATCAATCAAGGTATTCTTAATGAGGTTTCCATTGATATGCATATTTAACATAGGGCTACCAGGGTTTGCATATTTTTGGAAGAACTAGTTTGCCCAATATAATATTAGATAATTGTCCTATTATATGGATAGTTTGAGGGTCCTTTAATTTTCTTCCTAGCTTCTTAAGGCATACTTCCCTCACAATCTTGGTGTAGATTGGCACATCCTTGATATTTTGAATCAAGGTAATTTTGACATGAACATTCTTTAGATGACTTCAAAAGTTAAATTCAAGTTCAAGATGAGATTTTTGAGTTTTCAACCTTTTTAGGAATGTTGGTTCTTTGCTTTTGATTTCTATCTATGGCTTGTTTTGTTCATAGTGTTCATTATATTTATTCAAATGGTTGTTAATTTCAATGGTTGGTTCTTCATCAAGAAGTTCTATGATGTGTGGAGATGACATCCCAACAAGCATTTTTCTTGAATATAAGTGAACATCACTAACCTCAATTGCATAGGTTGGGTACTGGATGGGTTCATTAGTATATGCTTGTTGAACAATATTATTGTTAGAATTTGGTGTAGGTTGAGCAAGCAGTTGAGGTTCTCTTTTTTGTGTAAGGTCAGGTATAATTGGGTTTGGAATAATGATTGGTTGTTGTTGTAAGGATTGTTGTGGCTCTACATAGCTTACATTTGAGTTCTACTACTATTGATTTCCTTGTCATTGTTGTGGCCATGGGTTTCAAGAAAATTTCCAGTAATTATAATAATTTGGAGATTGGTGTTGTTGTTGTTTCCACATCCCTACTATGGAATTTAATTGCATGATTGTTCATTTGACCAAGGTTGATTTAGTATGTTATTCCAAGGTGGATTGTTCTAGTTATAAAAATTTGAACCGACTTAAGGAAAGAAGGTCTTGAGACATACCTTGTCTCTGCTACCAATATTTTCATTGGGAAATATGGAATAATTGACCTTCCTCATATTCTAGGGTTCAAAACTCAGGTTTTCCATCCTTGGAAATACTAGCAATATTTTTACACTTACATTTGACCTTCTTTTGTTAACAATATGGATGGTATTATGTCAAAGTAAGATCTTCTTCTTGTTTCTTCTTGATATGTAAGGTGTCCAACTAGGTTTTAAGATGGATAATGGCATATTCTTTCATATTTAATAGAAGTTTGTTGAGTTCCACCCTAGAGATACATGTAGATGTTTTGGTGGAGTTCAAAGCTCTAGAACCCCTAGTTTTCTTCATGGTTGATCATAAATAGTTTCTACAAATTTGGTAGATTTCATCAAAGTTAAGTTAAGAGAAGTCCCTTTCCCCAATAAGGTTCAATACATCTGTACAATCTTCATTCACACCTCCTAGGAATACTAATTTGAGTGAATATGGAGAGAGCCTATTCTAGTGTGAATTTTTGAGGAAAACTTGAAATATCTCAACATAAGCTTCAAGGGGTTTGTCCTATTTTTGTGTCATTCTAAATATTTCATCTCTTGTCATATCTCCTCAATGATAATAATCTTAGTATTTTTACAAGAACTTTTCATTCGTGGTTCCCTAATTTTCCACTATATTTATTCCTATCCCCATTAACCACGATAAAGTGGCATCTTTAAGCGTGGTTTGAAAGAGTTTTAGCCTATTTGCATCAATATTGTAGTCATAAATCTAACATAAAACATCAAGTTCAAACAAAAAATGTATCAAGATCCTTTATGATAAAACCATATAAATTGGGTAGACCTGAACAAGGTATGTTCTTTAGGGAAACTACACAATCTTGGTTTTCTATTGGAAATTCAAATGTAATTGGTTCAATAGGGTTTTCTACCATTTCCTCTGCCATTGTGTTAAGATTTAATGTAGGGATTTTATCTCAAATTTGGAATATCTTTTGGTGTGAGAGGTGCTTCTATTTAATTGAATTCTTCAATTAGCTCCTACGATGGTGTTGGCTCTTCTATTGTGTCAATATATTCAAGTAACTCCTAATTCTAATTTGATGGAATAAATCTTCCTAGAGCATCTCTTTACAATTGCATGCAATGATATTTGAGCTAATAGATTTCTTCCTACACAATTTTAGTAAGTAGTTTGGGATTGATTTGAAAAATTTAATATTCTTAATTACTAAAAAATGAAAGTTTCTATATTAAAAAAATAATGTGTAAATAACCCAAAAACTTAGAGATTCTAAACCTTAGCACCATCCCTAATAATGGTGCCAAAAATTTCTAATTCCATCTATGTCCAATCAATTGATGTGGAGGGGGCATGCATTCAACTCAACAAACCAACAAATCCTTTATCAAGTAACTTAATGACTTAGACATGTTACATTTAATTTATCAACCAAGGAATCATCATTTCTTGTATGGTGCTTGCACTATATGTGTAGTTAAGGATTCTAAGTTGTCCTAAAAATTATGTATAGAAGACTTAACTAAAATCAACTTATCTAGAAATAAACTTAACTAAAAAAACTTATTTGTGTAACTATTGCTACAAGTAGATATTCCTATGGGGACAATGACTAAACAATTCAATTATACTGTAACTACTTGCATGCAACTATATTAGTAACTGTTAATATACAATTAATTTCTACTTATCAAATTAATTCAAATCAAGCAGCATAACTTTAAAAATCTTTTTGTACATTAAAAAAAATATAAACTATGAGGAGTAATATAGTTACCTCAAGTGGCCCTTGCTTGAGTAGCTACAATCCCATAATAGCTTAATCAAATCTCAACACAAAATTCCATATGATTGATTGAATCCATTTTATTTATTGCATTCTCAATAAATAACTCAAACTAATAACAAAGTATTGATTAACAAAAGTGTTGATAATAAAATCTACTACTCACTAGATCTTCGACTCATACATGATATAATATATACAAGATCTAAATATTTTATTATTCTAGACTCTAAACAACTTATAAACTATTTGATTGGAAAAAAGGATCTAGGTCTTAAATCACAATTCTTTCAATATGAAACATGGGGAGGATTACAAATGATCTCAATACCCACTTGGCTACAAACCTCAATGGAAGAGAAAGAATGGTGGATCATGGTTTTAATCCTTTGTGGGAGGGGTGATGTTGATATGATTAATTGATTGTTAATTGATTGAATTTTATGATGCAATGATGTTCCTAGGTTATTTATGAAAATACAAAAAAATGTTGAGGTTTTTGGATAACAAAAAAATAGAAACAAAGTTCAAAATAGAATATGGCGCACACAAAATAACTTGACATATAAATTTGGGCCTAAAATAGTTGGATAGGTGCATTGGGTGCCCTAGACTGGGTAGTAGCTACTCAAGATCGGATTTCACTCTTTTGTTCCTCCTAATCTATAATTTCTTCTCTCCTCGGATCACTATCAAAACTTAATTTGTCACTAATAAAATCCATTCCCCTTGACTTGATGACTTGTAGGGATTAAATGCATTAATGAGTAATTAGTATTCAATTCTTCCTCCAATTCACTTTAGATCTGTAATCTGCAAACATGAAAGAGGGGGAAGGGTTGTGCCATACATGGGCTTTCCTAAGTCAAACCCCACTTTGGTATTTCTACCTCCATAATGACAATGATGATCTAAAAATAGAGCTTACCCTCAATTGTATAGAGAATAAATGATAGCAAAGTGATAAATTGACAATTTTCTACAACTCACCACTTAGATCTATTGAATGCACACAAGAAAACTAAGAGGGGGGTGAATCATTTATATATTAAAACTTCCAAAACCCTCATAAAAATTTAGATCCACATCAACTTAATTAACAATTAATATATTAGAATGATTTAGAATGAAACACTACAACAAATCCTTGTGATTAGCTCCCTTTTTTTCTTCCACTCACTGATTCAATTTATTTTTCTCCAATTTTCTAAAAAATCCTGCTCTATTTGTCGGGTCAACGCTATTTTTGGCGTTTATTATGCTAGCGAGAACAAGCTGACACTAAATTCGATGAAAAGTAGCATTGACTTTAACATTGTGTTTAACGTCAGGTTCAACGCCAAACTTAGCACCAAACCTAGCACCAATTGTAGCATTGAGTTTAACTCCCGAGTCTAGCACCGATAATAGCACCTAATTTAATGCCTAATTAGACACCTACTTTGGAGCATACTTTAGCGTCAAGTGTAGCACCAAGTATAGTGCCCTATTTTTTGGCTGAATTCATGATTGATTGGTCCTATGTGCATATCTTAGGGATTAGAACATATTAAATAAATAATATCGGCAACACTAGAACATATCAATGGAAAGGAACACATTGTCCCACCGATGGAACGATACATTATACAGTAACGAAGTTCAACATGTGGTGAAAGTATATCGAGGGAACAAAAGGCTATCAGGCCAACATAAAGTCTGGATTCCCCAATGCAACGATAAAAGGATGAAGGCATTAGAGGAAGTGAAACTTATCAGTGGAAGGCTAACAAGAGTCTCCTTGATGACCTGATAAGACCATGATCCGTCAGGTACATGTTAAGGAAGGATATCAGAGGAACTAGGGCATATCGGGGAGATATTATCTGGTGTCCTTCCGATACCCCAAAAGGAAGGAGTTCATCGATGAAGAAGGTGGTCATTGGTGAAAATGGAATCATGGTTTTGCTAATGCAATGATGATGATTATTTTCAACTAATGTGACGTCTCATTTATATTGTTGAGATATTCAAAATAAATGATATGCCCGATGACAAGATTGATAGAAAGTGGAGCATTTATGAGCTAAAGTTGAGTGAATTATACCTCAATTTGATCACATATTTTAATTAATACTTGAAAAGGATTCTTTGGATGTGGGAGAAGAGTAAAGGAGGTTTGGAATTTTCCATTACTGCACAACTTAGAACCAATGAAAGCAAATCCAAGTAAGTATAAAAAACCCAACAAATAAGTCTCTTCTATAAAGACTTATAAGAAAATTGAACAATGGAAGAAAGCTTAGAAATGTCAAAAATTAAGAAACAAAAAAAAGAGAAAATACTTCTAAACCAGGACTTAATTGACCAATGCTCAGGGTCAGGTCCGAGACCTAAAAGGAGTGCACTAAAAAATCCTTCCATGAATAAGTTATGGGACAAGCACAAAGGTTTAGGAGACATGTGGACACCATGGTAGGGATATGACCTATTCAGATAACATTATAGGAAATAATATAGGTTTCAACCAGTCTGCAACATGTGGAGATTGAACCTAGGAAGATTAGTGGTACCCAATGTGTTTGTTAATATAGATCTGGTTAAAGCTCTAGCTAACAAATATGACCCTAAAATAAGATCTATTCAAGCACACGATGGGTCTGATATTCTCATTATCTCCAAAGATCTCATTTCTAATGTTTTTCAATTGGAATGCTCTTTAAATTTACTATTTACAATCAAATACCTTCTAACAGAGTACCATCACATGGAAACGAGCTATAAAAGATGGAAGCTACCACTACACAGGCCCAGGGATGAAGGTAGCCAACTTAGAAGGTTTTCTAGTAATGATAACCCTTCATTTGATGAGGATTTATTTGAAGAATATTTTCAATATACATATTATTCAGCTGGACAAGTGTTAGGAGTAGAGGTCCCACCCCTCATGTCAATTGCCCCAATGGTCCTGGCTATAGACATACAAAGAAAATATGCCAAACCATTTGACTATGTTGGTTATTTAGCCAATGCTCTGAATCAAGGGTTGGCAAGGATCAAAAGCAATAGTGATAACATTCATGATTTCAAACATTTCTCTTTATTTATGTATTTTCTTCTACATGAAGGACATGTTAGAAGGTTCCGGGGAGAATAATTAAGGACAAGAGATGTAGATGAAAGTGGGAATTATAAACCTATACAAATATGGACTTCCATATGGGATAGTAGATATGGTAGATCACACTATCTGTACTTTGAGGAATTTTTTGTCAAGCCATTGTTGAAATTGTTGGGATATACATGTAATTATAACTTGTCCCCTAAAATACAAAAATTCTTGAGACCAAAGGAAAAGGACCCCAAGAAAAGGTAAATCATAACTGGGGGGATTGGTATGCATTTCTTGATTGCACTATTATTAGAGTCTATGGGTTTGAAGGATCCCCAAATCTATTTCCAAAAACAATTCCAAGCATAATAGCCTATTTGGAAATTGTGGACAATTGGCTAAATCTGATACAAAACATCTTAAGAGATACAATAAGCAGTCTATCATGCCTAGCACTTTTTCCTTTGGAGATTTTACAGTAGTCACTAGTGAAGGGTATGAAGAAATTGATACAAAATTGGCAAAATACAGTTTACCATTGGGTAATGAAAGAAATAATTTTGATACAGAGGGTTTTATTCACAAGGAAAAATTGTCACAAGGAATATCAGGGTATGAACACCAATTCTCTATTGATGATGTAATAATAAATTATGATGAGGCCTCAACAAAAGATAGGATGACTAAATATAACAAAGTTGTGCTTGATGAGACCTGGAAGAAAGGAAATGTCCCATCCTATTTAGGTACATTTAATGAATTACATGATCCTCTAGAAAGAATTGAGAAGCTCATCACTCATGTGGATGAGCTAATAAAATATGTACGCCCAGATGTCTTTGAAGCACCTCAAACAACTTATTCGGGAATTCAGGCTAAGGACGTAGAGCCTCTTGATTACATACCCTCACAACCCACTCCAAAAATGAACTTCTCTGTAGATACAACCATGAGTGAAGAAGATGAAAATGAGAGTGATGAGGAGGATGATGAGGTCAAACAAATAAGCACCCCTATTGTAGTTAAAAAATATGATCCACCTCCATAACTGAATATTGTCAAATTTGAAGCATCAAATGAACTCTCTAATGACGTGAGAGTCAAGGTCGCGCAATAATTTATTTTTGACAGTGATTTTGTCAAGACTTTTGAATTTAAATCATTTGTTTATGAGCATAAAGGCATAATGCTAAGATGGGGGATGAAGGATATCACTCTTGAGCAAGAGGAAACCACCTTGGAAGAGTTGATAAAATAAATAGATAAAGAGTTAGAATCTATCACCTCTAAAAGGGGAAAATAATTACTTCAAGATGCTGGGGTACTACTCTTACCAGGATGAGATATCAGCTCTGCAATAGTATTTAACAATTTTAGGAAAAGAGGAGAGAAAACAATGCATCTAACGAAAGAGGCAAGTGATAAAATGTACTCAGGATCAAGGTACAACCTAGATGAAGGCACCTTACTAATTTGAGCATTGTATCCTCAAGATAAAAGACCTGTTCTCATTAGTAATCCAAACCAAGTGTTCGGACATCTTTTAGTCCACAGGGTAGTGGACACTAACCCCATTGAAACAATTGAGCTAAACATAAATGTTGCAAAATTTAGTAAGGCACAAATTAAATAACTGGTAAAAGAAAATGATAAATTAAGGAAGGAGGTGGCTAGTCATAGAGATAAAACATCTTCCTCTTCCAGATTAGAATTATATTCCCCATTGTTAGAGAGTGAAAAAATAATATTGGATGCATTAGTAGATGTAGCTTACTAGAAACACTGTCATCAAAAGTCTAAACATAAATGCAAGGAGCTGAAAATAGGAATAAAAAGCACTAAATAGAATGTTGTGTCTGAGATAATCAAAGAAAGATTCAATAGGATGATGAATCGTGCTAATGAATATTGGAAATTGCTTAAAGAAACACACTCAACAATTGTGGAGAATGAAAGATTGCAAAGAAAGATGATTGACAAAATGGAGGAGATCCAAAATGAGAAAGCCATGAAAGGTGAGACATTGCAGACATACAATAAGTTGGTGGAATCACACAAAAAATACAAAAATAGGCTCAAAGATTACCTTGACTATTTTGATTTGCATCCTGCAATCCATGATAGCCTTGGCAATCCTAGGGAGAAAGATGATTTGAAGGATGAGATCACCATGTATATACATACTGTATTGCAAGAAATAAATGACAAAGAGATGGTGTTACAAAATAAACATAAACAACTTGAAACAATGATGTATGTGGAATATGATATGAAGGGTGCAATTGCCAACATGGAAACTTATGTTGAGGAGGAATACATTCGTCATCTCTCCGCCATCAACTTGTTCATTAAACAAACTAGAGATGCAAAAAATACATAGGGGAAGCCATTGGAGCTTAAAGACCAACCGACATCATAAGGAAGATACAATCTCTAGGTGGTGCATTATCATGGAGTAGGAGGCTTGAACAGATCTTAAGTGGTCATGGGCACCTACTAGAAGATTAACGAATCAATGCATTCATGTGCTGAAGTGTTATATTTTCATTTATGTTAATTAACTATTTGTCATCAAACATCACAACTATTTGTTATAATGTATATTATTTAAAAGACAATAGAATGGAGATGATTGCTTATAATTCGTAATCCATTTTCAATGTTCAATTGTTGTGTCAAATTTTCATCCTTATTTATTGCTTTGCTATCTCCAAAGTGATCTTTTCAAGTTATTTAAGTCTGCAAGATTTATCAAGGCACATTTACTGTTACTGTGTGGATGCTTCGATTGGTTTTTGGTTACTTGTGAATTAAAGTCCTTTCAAATAACTTACTTTAATTGGCTCCTATTAAGGATTAAAAGTCCTTTTAGAGAAATTGTTTTGATTGGTTTCTGTACACATCTAAAAATGGTCACGGTTAACCAAACCTGTTAATTAATTAAATATGAATTATTTAATTAAAATTCTTAAGTCATCTACATATAAATAAATTTAATTATTTATTTATATTGTTCATTTTTCCAATTCTTCTAGTTTAATTAAATAAATAAGTTTATTTAATTAATGCTATTTTCCTCTTAATTAATTAAATACATTTCACAATTTATTTATATTAATTATGACAATTTTAAATTCTAAATTTAAATGTTATTCTTCATTTCACATTTAATTAAATATTTTCAATATTTAATTTAAACACTTTTTGAAATTCTTCACTCTTCTCAATAATTAAATATTTTCAAATATTTAATTAAAAAGTTTTTTCTCTTCTCAATAATTAAATATTTTCAAATATTTAATTAAGAAGCTTTTCATTTCCCACACATAATTAAATATTATCTATTTTAATTATGGACACATCTTCCAATTGTCTCTTAATCTTCCATCTATCTCTTAAAATTCCATCTTCTTTTCAAATTCTCGATCTCTCACCGTTCATCTTAACAGGTTTGAACTCAACCGTTGATCCTGGCCAATTGGATTCTTGTCTTCAAAAAATCTATAATTAAAGCCCTCTTGTGAGTTGAAAAGGACCGAGAATTCTAGATTTTCATGCGTAGTTATTATACTTACATTTCAGTTTTATCAGCATTTTATTATCATAAGCATTTTAATTCTATAGATTAAATCATATAGTCATGAATATGCATTTTTAAATCAATCTCGTTCTCCTAAGTTGTCATTTCAACAAGCTGCTGCTCACACAACTGAGAGCCAACATCTTTTATCAAATCCTTGGAGATAGAGGACGATGGGACGAATTTGAAGAAGCTGCTACCATGAGAGTTTGCATTTAGGCTTTCTAGATTAGCTTTCTTTCAATCTAATGTCTCCTCGGTGTGTTAGTTTATTGTTTGTTTAATCTACGCATTTTCTACACACATAGTTTCCATCAACTTAAGAATTAAAATTCCTTTCATACTTCCACAATAACTTGAGGGGATAACACTAGGATTATTAAAGAAGAGCACTATAATATCAATTGAAGCAATATAATGGATAACATCTTATTATCAGAGATTAATCATGACTGTGTCATCATTTTGTATTTTTCTTATGTTTTCCATACTTATTTCTTCTTCTATTTGAATGAATATCAATTATTGAGCCTCAATATTGTGCTTATGTGAATGAATGTGCTGATACAGTAAAGCATTTATTATGAATGTTGGTAAAGATTTTTTTTTTTTGAAAATTTGAGCTTATTTTTCCTTGTTACATGTTCAACATAAAAATGGAAAGTATTTAAAAATAATAAAGTTAACTAAGTTGCTTATTTAAATATTTGTGAGTTATGCGCATTAATATTTTATTAACTTTTGTGTCTTCACAAACATATGTTTTTTTCAAAATGAATGGAAGAAGCATCCAAGTAATCCTATTTTTTTTGCCAACAATTCATACCAAAGATTGAACAATTTAAGGATATTGCAATAGGTAATTTTTATTGACACAAATAATATTACTGAAGAATTTCAAAGTTTAGGCCATAAGAATCATCCTTTTTTAAACATGGATTGCAAATAAATTTGAAAATCTGGAAGTCATGGTCATAAACATTACTGTATTCTATAATTTCATCTAGTGTATCATTGTCATTGTTCATATGTTCTTTCAAGTAATTAATATTATCATCATCCTCATCTCGATATGAATCATCTTCATCATCACTGAAATTTGACTATAGACCATCTATATTATTACCAAATGTATTTGGATCATCATTTTCTATACCATCCATATTGTTGTCTTCCATAACATCATCTAACTTTGGATTGTTGGCTTCTTGTGCCTGAACATAACCATCTTCAACATCATCATGGATGCCAAATTATTTGATGTTCTCTAATCCCTCTCTCATTTTGTTGGTCATCATTTTTTTGCTTAGTATTCGCAATGCATTGTCAAATACATTCCTTAATCTTGGATCATAATGTATGAAAAATATCCATTTCGGGTCCAAAATATCTTCATAGAAAAATACCTGCACATGAACGAAAAAAATATATTAGACATATGTTATAACAATTTTATTGATTAATAAACACATGTATATATTCACAATAAACTATGAATTAATAGATAAATGATCACTATAGCTTCTTGTTTGAGTTAAAGAAATAACTACTCACAATGAATTGGTAGAACATAAGGCTCCCTATCCTTCAGTAGGAAGCATGCGGAATCTATAGAAAATAATCCACTATGGGTATCATGTCTTTGTGCCCTCTCAAATGCTTCATACCATCTACACTTAAAAATACAACATTTAAAAGAGCAATAATCAAACTCAATAATTTCTTGTATTTTCCCAACATATTGTAGATTCCCTTCAATTATATTCTTATCTTTTGAGCTTGATCGATTGGATTGCTTGAATTCAACCATGATGCCACAATCGAAGGATCATCCCTTTACATCTACACTTTCTACATGATAATGTCGACCATATGCCCACATTACTAGATATTTCCTCACCTATGAAAGACCATTTATTTTAGTGAAAAAAAATATAATGACAAATATTAAAATAGTTAATAGTGTCAAAACTGTAAGGAAACAACATTTTGTAAAATTCCAACTGTACCTTTCTTTCACATCCTCTAGACATGTTGATTTCATCTTCTATTATGTCTGAATCTATACTTGAATCTTCTATTTGATTTTGAATTTTTTCAGTAACCCATTCTACTGTGCAATCTTTGCCCCATTCCCCAAGAAGATTAGTGGGAAGTGGAGTCTTCCTTGGGTTTGATCTCTTAAACTATCTCCTTGCTTCTAACATTTCTTCTCTCTTTTTATCATATAGATCAGTCCATTTGTTCATAAAGTCCATGTGGTACAAAATGAGCTTGTCAAGTATAGAAATTTCGTCTACACCTATTACATGTCAACATGTTTATTTCAAACTCCAAATTTCATGTTGTTAATTTGACAAATAAGCTACAGAGTAAATTAATGAATGCAAGAAAAACAACCACACTAATCGTGAATTTACTTACTAATTTGTACTTCAACACCATTAGATTGTGATTTTTCTCCATCAATAATATCTAATGCTCATTCTTCATCGCAGATGCATGGCCCATCTTCAAAATCCTTACCAAGGATTTCACATAGGAAGAAAAATGCTTCATTCTTGATACATACCCTTCAACCCTACAACCCTCTGGATGTGCCTTTTGTCAAACATATATTTTAAGAGTTTTCATATACCCCTCAAAGAAAAACATCCACCTCATTGACACGACACCCACCAATTCAATGTCATTGACTAGGTGTATAAGTAAATGGACTTGTAGTTCCATGAAACTTGTAGGGAGCTCCTTCTCAAATACACATACCATTTCTGCAATTTCCTTCTTCCACTTTGGCACTTCAAATTCGTAGATCTCCTTGGAGGTCATCCACCTAATATAAGAATAGTAAATTCGTATGAACCTTTAGTCAAAAATTAAAATGCAATCTAATATCTCTATTTCTCTCACACATGAACATTTCATATAACCACATACCTTGTAAATGTTGACAATGGACTTATGGAATTCCTTAAGTCAACTGTAAGACAAGAATCCCCCCTAATTGTCAATGGCATGATATTCTATCAAACACATTTATGAAAAGTTCATTAGTAAATTTTTCCCACACAACAAAATATCAAAATATATTTAGTACTTAATCAATGTTACCAGTAAATGTTAAATGATGATATATAATACCTTCATAAAATTATGAAAATCTCGTGATATGTCCATCAACTGTACAAGCTTTAGCCAATGATGACCCATAACTAGTAGGTGTGCTTATTAACGGATGAAGTTTTTTAGTTGTTCTAGCTCTATTGTTTTTTCAAAATCCATGGAGCTTATGCATATGTTTCATTTTCCATGTTTGGCCACAAATTTTTTCTATCAATTTTGGTACGTGAAAGAGCAATATCTCTCCTCGAAGACAAGGTGTTCTTCTCATTGCCTGATATATGCCAAAATATAGAATCTGGGACATTTTTGAAGATGTGCATAGGATCTAATAGGTGAGATATTAATAGATCCTTCCATTAAGGGAGCTCATAAAATATGGATTTCCTTTTCATTCCTTCTGGAATATTGACTAGAACTTGTTCTTGTTCTTGAATTGAATCATCCCGATCAAAAAAATCCTTCCAAGCTTTCAATTCAGCATCTTCATACTTCTTAAGCCAATCACCTGGACCCATAATCATGGGAGGGCCTCTATTTTCAACTTTTCTATCAAATTGATTCTTCAGGTGATTTCTAAACCTATGATCTAGTGGTAGAAAAACCCTGTTGTTTGCGTAAATAAATTTATGTAGATATTTAGAATACCGCCCTTGAAATTGTTTTGCACATCTTGGAAATGTAAATATCCCCTTTGTTTGAAGCCATGTAATTCAACAAGTAATGTTTTTAAAAAGATAAGCAGCATTTACAGGGCGTCGTACCCTTTACACAACGAACCACAAGGGCCAAAAAGGACAAGCAAGGTTTTGAAAGGACCAAGAACCTTTTTTAGAGCTAAGATAGCACCAGTGAACACACTGCAGAGACACAATAGAACCTAACAACACTTGGTCATCAGATAACCAGGAGTGACAACACACTAAGAACCAACAATAGTCCCAAGTTTAAGACCAGCTAAACTCATTCCTAGAACCAGAGCCAAGATTGACAGAACCCTTAGGACAAACAATAGTCCTATGTTAAAAACAGTAAAGGCCCCAAGCCAATAAACAATCCATAACACAATAGTTTTAGAAAGACTACTAGAGGCAAAGCCAGTAGCCACCTGCAGCAATTGGACCGCAACCAACCTTCCGCACACCTGCAACAGACAAACCGCAACAGAACTTCCAGAAACACATGTTGAAGCAAAGAAACAAACAATAAATTGCACCAGCCAACCAGACACCAACCCCGAAACCACCTCTAATAGACGAGGCTCCCCTCTGTAGAAGAGGAAGAAGTGGGAACCAACACTACCGAAGAAACCTCCCTCTAGAGCAAGCACACACCACCTCAATAGGGACTTACCAAGAAGAGAAACATCAAAAAATAATATAAAACTAAGTATGAAAGTTGGGATAAAAATAAATTATGAGTGTAAATACGTAAATATTTTATCTTACCAGAACAAACACCAAGTCCTAGGAAATCATGAATAGTCTAACATAGCACACCATACAACATGAAGGACCTATTTTATGGAGGACATGAAATCTCATACATTTTTATGCCTTTCCATAGCAGTTGCATCTCATCAATAAAAGGTATGAGATAAACATCCATGTTTTTAACTTGATGTTTTCCTGGAACAATGAGAGTCAGCACAAGGTGCTCCTTTCTAACACCCATCCATGGGGGAATATTTTATACTATCAATCCAACTAGCCAAACACTATAATTTGAGCTCAGGAAAGAGAATGGGCACACTCCATCAATTGCAAGACCAAACCTGATACTACTAGGTTCATCTTTGAATTTTCTTGGCCATTTTTCCTCTATGTGTTTCATTTCTTTGGAGTCGATCGAAATTCACATGAATCCATATTTACTCTTGTTATTTGCATGCCAGTCCATCAATTGTGCAAGTGACTTGCAACGAAACATGTAACGCCCCACCACGCAACCCTAGAGGATGATGCAAACAACTACTTAAACAAGCTATTTTTTTTTGTGTTTAAGTACAATTAATATATAAGTTCGCTTCCCAATGCAACCATCCCCTAATGTTATGAGACAAAATCTACTTAACAACCCACAACAACAATAATGACATAAAGGAAACCAAAACATTTATCTACTCAAGATAATAAGTACGCATACATTCTATACAAGATAAATTACATCCAAACATAATAGATAACTTTCAAACTCATTTATCCATAATTAAATATTACAATTACAACTCTCATTCCCCGAATGAGGTGAGTCCAATAAATAGGGTTACAGTTACAAGAACCACCTCAATAACAAGAGGGGTAAAATAATACAAGAGCAACAGAAATGAAATAAAGCATGACATGAAACTGAATCCCACGAGCTCTCCAACTGGAAGTCTCGTCCACACGAACATGAAGATAGAACCCAACGGATTTAGGTGCACGCCACCCAACCAAGTGTAACCCAAAGGCCCACCCCCCCTGCTAGGAGATAGTAACCAGGAATCCTAGTCCAGACCATCTACCTCTAGACACAAGCTATCATAAACTGAACCCAACTGAATCAACCAATCGCGTTCCACACAAGCACATAGCAAGTACCACTCAAGCACCACATACGTACAACATAAGTACACCAAAAGTACAACTCAAGAGCATCATGAGAAACACACAAAGACAACTCTACATGGTCACATTGCTTCCAGAAACAAAGTAGAACAAGTATGTTAAGAGAACCATACACATAATAATCGAATACCAACTATGGTCACACAAGGTATGTTAAGGAAACCATACCCACAAAATCAAAGACTGATTGTTGTCCTAGATAGAGTGTCATCACATAGCTCGTCATGGGTTATCCTTGGGAATCTTCATAGGCTCCGCCCCCCACAAGAAAAGGTTATCCTGGTGACCTTTACTAAATCCTGACCCCCATACTCACTCATGCGGAGCCAAATACCTTTCATATAGACAAGATAGATGACCTTGCCATTACAAGCCTTCCCATCTCATCCCAAATCTAAACGAGCACTTGAGTCTATGAGTGAGGTATTAAAATCTTGATTAAATAACTTACAATGAGTTATCCTTGATAGCACTTCGAGTGCCGGCCCCTGTTGCAAGCCACTCTTCTATTGGAAAACACACACACACACCATCCAAACATCTATGGAACCAAGGTGCAACAAACAAGATAACACGTCTACTCCTTTCTCAGGAGGCGACAAAGATGAACCCATCTCCAAACACTGGAGGAAACATCAATAACAAGACCGCTCCTGACAAGGAGGTACACATTACAGAATCCTCTCCTTTCTTAGGAGCAACAAACATAAAACCATCTCCAAACACTGGAGGTAACAACAATAACAAAACTGCTCCTGACCGCTCCTAACAAGGAGACACACATTACAAAATTCACTCCATACAAGGAGACGTGGATCCCATAATCCACTCCTCAACCAAGGAGGTACAAACATAGACACAATCCTCATGCACTATCCAAGAGAATTCACAAACAGTCGACATCACAAGACGACAACCCCCAACCTCTAGGGTCTTCTGGAAGACTTACATATTTAAGACACTTTTAACCCACTTCCCCAAACAAGAACACGAAGGAAATGTTTACTGAAGACAATTGAAGGAAGCTACCTTTGGATATACTAAATCCATGCCTCATTACATTGAGTAACTTATTGCATCAATGAAACTGAATTAAAATTATGTCCTTTCAGATAAAGGAGGGGTTAACACTAATCATATAATTCCCCTACTTGCTTTAATAATAATACAATAACCCCTTATTTCAACTATTCAGAAAATAACATTTTAAAAGACTACCATTGGCCCTTTGCAAAAATACTTCGTTTAAAGTCAATCCATTTTGCTACTAAACACATCACTTTTAGATTCAAAATTTATTCTTTTAAATATAATATTCTAAAATCACTTCGTCGATTTAACTAATCTAAAATCCCACAAATTCATTTAACTCATGACATTAGTCAGTTCATCATTTTTAACTTTACAATCTCACCTATAGCATAATATTCTAAAATCTTTCCAAATACATTTGAAATTTTGCTATTGTTTTACTCAACCATTTAATACGTATATGCATTTAAAAATATACATATTTATTGAAATTATCTTCCCAACTATATACTATGCAACTCAATACATATTAAACCTAAATTAGTATTACAATATTATAAGTATATGAATATATATATACATTTAATATTATTTAATATTATAAAAAATAATATTAAATATTAAAACAAGCTTAATATTTATTTCTTTATATTTTATTTTTGGCCTCCATAAGACCTCGAGCCGCGCGCATACCCTAAACTTGGTCTACTGTCTTGAGCCGTGTGCGAGGGTCTGTGTTGGGCGGCCGTGCAGATTTTATGGCTGCAGATCTCTTTAGCAGAGGTGTTGGAGGGTTATGCTGGGAGGCGGCGGCCAGGTGGTGGCGGTGCGGCTTACACAACTGACCCCAAGGTTGGGAGGCGACTGTGGCTAAGCACAGTCATCGCCCTTGAGGCGACGACTGTGCTTAGACACAACCGTCCATGGTTGTTGCAAGACGGAGGCAGCGGAAGAGGGGGAGGCCGCGTTGGGCGTGGCTCCCTTCCCACGCACCTCCCATGCGGTGCGGTGGGGAGGTGAGCCCCGCGGTGGGGAGGTGAGCCCCCAACGACCCCCCCAAATCCGAGTTTTCAATTAAATTTTTTTTGAAATAAAAATCTTGCAGATTTTTTTTAAGATGTTTTTTTTTAATTCCTTTTTTATTATTAAAAATATCTGTGGATTTTTAACTGGGTATTTGCCCAAAATTTAAACAGTAACCCTTCCCCAAGGGAAAATTACATAACCTAGATATATATATATACACATAATATATATATTTATATACGAATTAAGCCTAATTAATTGAGAAAACATAAATAGAATGGCCAATTCAATCAAGAACACCAATTTCTTTTTTTTTTTTGAAGCAAAATAATTCTAAAGAATGGGTTTTGCAAGACAAACTCAGATTCAACATAAGTTTGCTATTTTTGCAAAACAACTAAATTTAACCAAACTCCAAACCACAATATCCAATTTGAGAACCCTTAAAAAAAAAAAAAAAAAAAATTAATTTGATTGAGGAAAACCTGGTTCTTCCAAGAACTTGGATGGTTGGCAATGGTGGTTTGGATCCCTTCATAGATTCCAACTCCTTCCAACCATTCCTCAAAGCATTTCTCAATCCAATCCAAAAACCCACAAAATGAAACCCATCCTTCCTCTCCTCCATTTCAATTTTTTAAAAACTTCCTCCTCCAAATTGAGATCCAAAATCCAAACATAAGGATTCCACCCTAAAAAATTCAACAACCACCCTAATAACTTCTTCAAAACAGAAAATAAGATAAATATCTAATTTCCTTCAAATTTTGAATTCAACTTCCAAATTTGACTTTTAATTCCATTTTTAATTTTGAATTCCAAATTTCACAATTTGACTTTCATGCATTTTCTTTATTTTTCAATTTCTACAAATATTCAAATAATCTCCAAAATGAATTTGCTTAATTTCAAATTAATTAATTTAATTAATTCAATAAAATAAATCTAATCCAAGATTAAATTATTTTATGAATTAAATTAAATTAATTTAATAACTTAAATAACATTTTCCACATAATAACCAAATTAATTCAATAACAACTTAAATACATTAAGCCATTTAAATCGCCCAATTTAACTTGCATTTAAATAATGAAGAGAGGGCAAAAAATCCAAAGCAACACAATCCTGACAAACAACTGACGACATACAAGGACTAAGGTGATGACTCGACACAAAAACCTAGCTACTATCTCCCAATTGAATACCGTTGGGTATTGAACACGCTCTCACCTGTGAAACCAGGTGGAGTCGATTTCCTGTACCTGTCAACCTATAATTCAAGTAAACAACAACATATAATATGAACAGCATAAAATACACACCATGAAGATAAATCATGGGATCGTAGGGCGCTCGCAAGCGAGTGATGCAATCCGTCCCCTTCACTAATACAATAATACTAACTGACGAATCTAGCATCATTGATATGATCAAAGCATAAACATCATTAATTCAATTATCCACTATGCTAATCCAAAGCATGCCATAATGATAACATCAGAAACTTACACCATCACACCAAAATATAACATTTGCATAACTTTACAGATAATGATCAAGAAGTACTGAGTTCTAAGGCTAAGCACTTAATAGCAAATAAGGCATAACCAAACAGAACACTGTTCGGTCAAATGAGCAAAACAGAGGGGTCTTACAAAACATTCATTGAAGTCTAGGTATAATTGACATGTGACATAAAACCTTCTTTGAAACTGTAGGACCTTGTACATTTGTATGATATCTCTTCTCTTTACATATAGGGAGTTCTACCTTGTTCTGATATTCATCTTTGTATAAAATGCAATCATTTTTACATGAATGAATTTTCTTATATTCAATCCCCAACTCAACCAACAAAAGATGCACCTCTCTGCAAGTTGATGGCAACACATTCTCTTCAAGGAATATTTTAGTTTTTAGTTCCCTGTAAGATTTCCAGAGATTAAATTAATTGAATGTTTGACTTATGATGAACATGTTTGATATGTCAATCTATACTAGGATTGTTTATATACAATATATGGTTTTAAAATCCCCTTAAAGAAATATAAACAAAGTTAATGAATGTTTACGAATTGTGTACACCAATTGACAATGGAAAGTAAGAAATATATTTTAACTCACTTCTGTAGGGTAGTGAATCCTTTGTCTGACCAATCGAATAGTGACTTGATTTTTAATAATATTAATGTACATGCCAGTTGTGAGGTTCTACTTGCACCCAATTTGAACACATCATGCACTGCATTTTCACTATCATGATCAACATCATTAAGGCTAGGTGGCATCTCATCAGTGTATGCATATCTCATCAGCTCTTCAAATTTCTCAGGTGGTAGTAATCTTTTCAAACTTACTCTTTTCGCCCTGGTATGGTTTAAAGGATTGTTTGGATCATCCCATCCAAATCTTTAAAACCCAGTTGGATCATGGGTATTAGTATGTGTTTCATCAACATCTTCTACCTATCAACAAATGCAAGCGTTATTTAATGTTTAGCAACAATTGGATAAATCATAAATGTATCAATTTCAAAGAAATATAATCAAATATGGCTTAAAAAATAAAAATAAAAATTGTATGAAAATATATACATTAATTGAATAATGTAACATTATTTAATAGCCTACCTTTTTTATACATTAATTTAAATAAAACACAATTTTGACAACATAGTTTATAAAACATCAGTCCACACTCATTTATTATTCTTTGGTTTTTTTCCCTTAGGAACATCCTTAGGGAGGCCTTGTTCTTCCCTTTTATTTGGCATAGAAGTGCATTTTAAGAAGGGTTAATCAATCAATAACTCATCCCCAATGGTAAGGTCCTTAATAGCCTCAACCATTATCAATCTATCAACCTCTCTTTCCATATGTCCATCTTTATCATTTATAACCTCAACAAATTGACACTTTGGTCTTACATTAGGGTCCCTTCCCTTACTACTATTTATAAATCCTGCTATATTTTTGTGTGTGTATGCACGTCCATCTATATACATAAGATTCCCTCTATTAATTTATTTTCCACTTTCCAATTGGAGACGATGTGTATAGATATTCAAATTTAGACAATATGCTGACATGCTAGGCTTATATTCTGCTACCCTTCTCCATTCACCACTGTAATATGATGGACCATAATATGGCATTAATCTCCTAGTGGTTTTTCTGAATTATTTCTATGTTTAGATCTCACATGTACATTTTGGATAGTAAAGAGGCTGAGATTCACTCCATGAATATTGTAGGGTCGTATCATGTAGTTGTATCCCCAAAATTGAAACAACTTGTACACTCTAGGTAGTTGTTGATCACTAGGCCAAGCGCAATATAGTCGACAATCAAATGTCTCTTTGTAACTTGATCTCAAACTTAGAGGCAAGTCATCATTTCCATCAAATTCATTCTCAAAGGGTATGTAGTCCACCTTCCCCCTGTCTTTAAGCAAATTATGCATCTTTAAACCGGTTCTTGTTCTGTGACTTGTTTTCATCAATTCCTCATCTTTCAAGCTGGTATATTGGCACATATTTTTGTTAGATGTATCATATAATAAATTATCATTTCCCTCTAGGTTGGAAGTCGGTGATCCATGAAACTTTAAACCAAGAAATTTATCTTGCAAGTATCCATTGAGAAAAAAATTAGTTATTTAAATAATATAAAACAATGTTTAAACGAATTAGTACACATGTTATTTATATCAAATTAGAAAATTCCTTACCATAATTCCTATTGAATTTGAATCAATTGTAGGAGGCATACTAGCGACTAGAAGCTCATCATATATGTAATTTATTTGTACAATTGCAAGTTTGAATTGTTTCTTTCCACGACATACAAAATATCCACAAACATCAATTTTCTCAAAGTATTCATCCCATGTACTATAATCCTGACCAACCTCTTGTTCAGTGCAATGATCTATTGTGTTTGGAAGATCCATTGTCATATTCTCTTCCACCCACTTTCATTTTATGTGATTTAACAGTTTTAGGTCCATGTCCACGTACATATCTTCTTATTTTGCTAGTTGAACGCTCAGGCTCTGCATTTGCTCCAATCTCCATCTAAAATAATCAACGACATGCATTAATTTCTATCAGGATTGGATAATACATTATAAATTTCAATAATAATGTGAAAAAAGATGGACATATCACAAAATGCCATCAAATGATTTTTTCCTAAGTTAAGCAAAAATTTGAGTACCTAATGTCTCGCTCTATCCGTTTTGTCCTCATTTGATATGACACGATGTATTTCCATGGCCTTGTCTTTCCCCTATAATACACAACATATTAAATAATGTTTAATTCACCAATTATATGATTTCAATGAATATTCTATCCAACACAAAACCTCACTTTAGTCATATAGTTTCTCAAAGTATTCATCCCATGTACTATAGTCCTAACCAACCTCTTGTTCAATGTAGTCATTTTTTGTGTCTGCAAGATCCATTGTCATATCCTTGAACACCCACTGTTGTCTATGTGATTTAACAGTTGTAGGTCCATGTCCACGTACATATCTTCCTCTTCTACTAGTTGAATGCTCAGGCTCTGCATTTGCTCCAATCACCATCTAAAATAATCAACATGCATTAATTTATGTCAAGATTGGATAATACATTATAAATTTCAATAATACTATGTAAAAAGATGGGCGTATCACAAAATGCCATCAGATCATTTTTTCATAAGTTAAGTCAAAATTTGAGTACTTGATGTCTCGCTTCAACCGTTGTGTACTCCTCATTTGACATGACATGATTTGTTGCCATTGCCTCGTCTCATCCCTATAATACAAAAGATAGTAAATATTTTTTAATACACCAATTATATCATTTCAACGAATATGCTATCCAACAAAAAACCTCACTTTAGACATATATTTGACATATATTTCACACTTTACATGATGCGTCTAGTTGTATAGGGGTCATTTATGAGTTCACAAGTCTAACCTCTATTATTTTTGCACCCACAAAATTGACATGGGATAAGGAATAGATAAAATAGGGAACCATGATTGCTCCCTTGGAACATATGAAGATGAAGTCATTTAGGATCAATTTATTTATCAAATTCCAAGAAAAATACATCATTTTGCACTGCTAGGCACTAAATTAGGCGCACTTTGCGTCGCCTTTTGCATCCCAAATAGATTATATTTTTTGCTTGAAAGAAAACACCAAATTTGGTGCATTACATTTTTTGGCTGAAAGGCAGCGCTAAATTAGGTACACTTTTCTACGTCGACTATGGCATTGACTACTGAACCAGGAAGAAAAATATAAAACTTCCCGCGTGAAGAAGGAAGAGATGACAAGAGAAAATAGTCATGTGAAGGAAGAGATGAAAAGAGAAAAAATCCACACGAAGGAAGAGAGGACGAAAAATGGAAAAATAGCACGAAGGAGGGCTACAAGCAAGTAGTTTAGAAATTTGATTTAGTTTGCGACACCATAGGTAACATTACAATTTGTTTTTCTCATTTGCACAAATATTTAATAGAAAAATGAGCTCGTGGTTTCAAATTGATTGTGTGCACACATTCATTTTCTTTCTAATCAGTGGATGTGACTCAACCATGGGACCTGTCTGTGTTAACTCTCAATAAAACCACACTCTGCACCCTTTTTATCCCCCAAAGATTACCATTTTATACAAGTGCACAAGCATTGATTTTCTTACAATACATTTGTTTCATTTTGCATATATTTATATCCTTTCAAATATATTTATATTCTATATAGGTGTGCAAGCAATTGATTCATAGGCATTTAAACCTAGAAAGAGAGTCATTCAAGGTAAAACTTTCATACCACAAACCAGACAAAAACTTTCACACCTGATAGTGTGTACTTTGTTTGCCTCCACAAACTAGACGAAAATAATTTGCCCTAGGTCACCTCAAAATGTCAAGCGATAGAGGGAAGAAAACAAAGGGAGAAGACTCTGGCCACAATGAGGTAATTCATTGTCAATTTATAGATTTGTAAATGTTTCCCTTATTTCTTTCATTTTTACTTTTTACTTTTTACTTTTTTATTTCTAAATTTAAAAGAAGAAATTTATTTTATATATATATAGGGACATGTGACTAACAAAGATAAAGAGGAATTGGCTTCCATATTGGTGGAAGAGGCAATGAAAAAATTGGATGATGTGCATTGGAAAATGCTTGCCAGATACATATAAAATTGATCTATTGAAGGCCTTGAAACATTGGAACCAAATTAAACATGTCAGGGGGAATCAATTGATTCCCCAAGCAATCCTGGATCGAGCAAAAGAGCCAGGAGGAAATCAATAACAATAAACTCTAGGAATATAGAATAGGGAGCAGAGGCTTCCACTATCCCACCCACTCCTGGGACACAAACTTCTTCCACCACAACAAGTTTTCAGTCTTGCATTGGTACCTTCAATAGAAAAATAGAATACGATGTGGTTTCAGGGGAAATTTGAATGAAACCTACTCGAAAAGGGTTTGTTCATAGGTTGAAGGAATCATGCCTTCAACGGTTCAAATACCATCTACATTTTCCATTCTCAAAGATACCCATACACCTGCAAAAAACAGTTATCAATGACATGGAGACTGAATATGACATAGGTTGGTCTGTGCAGAAGGTAAAGCTACAAATATCTCAAAATTGCAAGATATTTCGGTGCAACCAAACAAAGAAGATAAAAAAATCCCCTCTCAAGCTAAGGCTCAAAAAAAGGCCACTTGATGTAAGTGTCAAAGTATGGAAAGATCTTGTAAAAGCATATGAGAAGTTTGAAGCACAAAGGAAGTCTTGTGAGGAGAGTACATAGGTATTTGAATTTGCTTATAAGATTATATCAAATTTATTAAACTATTTTAAAATTATGTTTGTGCATAGTTAAATTGAATTAGTATATGTTTCAGGACAAGGCCTCCAAGGCTAGGCTTCGAAAACTTCGTGCCACACATCACAATGGCCAGAAAGTTTTATAGGCCTTGATCTATAAATTTGTAAGTATATTTAATATTTTAAATGATTTTTTTAATTCCCTAGGAAAAAGTAAATGATTGCATATATCAATTAGTTTAACTAGTCCATGTGCCATGTTTTGACAAGAGGAGAAATATGGTCGGCATCCAAAGCAATTTGAAAAGGAAAAGTTACAAAGAAAAAAGTGGGCTGATTTTTTAATCTGGATGGAGAACGAGGTATCAATAGTTGACTTTTAGTTTCATTAACTTAGTTGGATATTGTTGTGTTAATATGTCGATTTTCATTTCTTGTGTTGAGTTGTTTATTGATGTGTAGGATGAGTTCTAAAGTGCTTCTCTATTGGACCTAGATCCCACTCAATTGTCCCATTATTTCATGTTGAGGAAAAAAATATCATTTGCCTTAAAGGGTAGTGGGTGACATTCATACCTTATTTTCATCACATATTTTAATTAATGACCATTGTCTTTTAATATCTCTTAAGTGTCCTCATTTAAGTTATGAGTTGTACCATTTGAGAAACTTAGTCCCATGTTGCTTTGATTTATCTTCTTTTCTCTCAAACATGGTATCTCAAGGAGTGCTTCCTTGAATTCATGTTGTCATTCTACTAAGTGATCCACATGCATCTTTGCCATCCTTCCTCATGATGCTGCCATTATTTTTAGCATGTAAGAATGTTTTGATGCATCTTGGTAGGAATCCTATAGATCTAACACATCCTTTTATTCTACATCACTTGGCATAGCTAACCAACCACTTAATTTATCGATCTAATTTTAAAAAAGGTAGTAAATTCTTGTCTTCCAAGTTAAAAAATCTCCATAAATAAAGAAATCAGTAGTAAAAAACCTGCAACCTGATATGATCAACATAGAGAAGCGTGTAATACTATATTTATTAACATTCAAAAGATAAATGGAATTTCCTTCACACCAAGTAGAGCTATCCAAAAAAACTAACTAAAAACATAAACGTGCTCCCACACAGAATGGCCTAATGGTTGGTTGTCATAGAAGTCAAACTACTGAACTAACAACACTGATCAAGTTAACATATATGCATCATTTGCATAAACAATTGAACCATTTATGTGCATGAATAAATATTACAAGGATGTAGATGAACTCAATTCATCTAACTTTATGGCTCTTGGCAGGCATTCATCTTGAATCTCTAATATCAGGTGTCTAAGACATCCTGTAGCTTTTACCTTTCATCGTCGCCTTTCCTCTTCACTGTCAAACTCATCTCCTTTTTCCTTATCTGAATATTTGGATTTGTCTTCTAATTCATCCCATGTTTTACCTTCCTCCCCTTTAGAATCTTCTTCTTCATAATCCTTGTCTAACTCCACAAGAGATTCATCTTCCTAACCTTCCTCATCTGATTTTGATTCCTCTTCTACATCAGAGGGTTCATATCCTTGATTTGACTCTTCTGAATTATCAAAATCAGAATCACTAGCTTTCATACTAAAAAATTCCCAACTACCATCTTCAATAAATTTGTCTAGATCATCAATAATAGTCTTTAAAATTGGCCGCCAGTTCAAGTTCATTTTGCTTTCATAATAATTTTTATCCATGGAGTTCAACCATTCCTTGATGCCATCAAGCGAAGATTGAGGAATGGAGTCAATGGAGTTCAACCATTTCTCTTATTCGCTTGAAAAATCCTTGAAACTCTGTATTGATTTTATTTTTCTTGTCCCTCTCTTGTTGTTCTTCCTCAATTTCATTAGGATCATACATTGACCTTCTTGCCCCTCCTAAATTTTGACCACATCCATTATCTCCACATAAAACTGGACATCCTTGGTCTTCTTGGTTCCCATGCCATGATATGGTAATGCAAATGCAAATGAAGCAAAGTAAACATCTTTCTTTCTCTTCCCTGAAAACCAAGCTCTCTAAATGGTATATCAAACTCTAGTTCAAAATATTTTAGATGAGGTTGCTCCCATAGCTCTCTTACTCGCTTGACAAATCCTTGAAAATATGCATTGATTTTATTTTTCCTATCCCTCTTGTTGTTCTTCCTCAATTTCATTGGGATCATACATAGACCTTCTTGCCCCTCCTAATGTTTGGACCACATCCATTACCTCCACATAAAACTGTGCATCCTTGGTCTTCTTGGTTCCCACACCATGATATGGCTATGCAAATGAAAATGAAGCAAAGTAATCATCTTTCTTCCTCTTCCATGAAAACCAAGCTCTCTATATGGTATATCAAACTCTAGTTCAAAATATTTTAGATGAGGTTGCTCCCATAGCTCTCTTACTCGCTTGACAAATCCTTGAAAATCTGCATTGATTTTATTTTTCTTGTCCCTCTCTTGTTGTTCTTCCTCAATTTCATTAGGATCATACACAGACCTTCTTGCCCTTCCTAATGTTTGGACCACATCCATTACCTCCACATAAAATGGTACATCCTTGGTCTTCTTGGTTCCCACACCATGATATGGTTATGCAAATGAAAATGAAGCAAAGTAATAATCTTTCTTCCTCTTCCATGAAAACAAGGCTCTCTAAATGATATATCAAACTTGAGATCAAAATATTTTAGATGAGGCTACTCACATAGCTCTCTTACTCGCTTGACAAATCCTTGAAAATCTGCATTGATTTTATTTTTCATGTCCCTCTCTTGTTGTTCTTCCTCAATTTCATCAAGATCATACGTTGAACTTCTTGCCCCTCCTAAATTTTGGACCACATCCATTACCTCCACATAAAACTGGACATCCTCGGTCTTCTTGGTTCCCATGCCATTATATGGTTATGCAACCATAGTGTTTTCAAGGAGCGATGGATAATTTTGTGTTTTGGGGTTACCAGTCTACAACTGCAAATTATGAAACCCAAGTGATACATTAAAAGCAATTCCAACCTTCACAATTTTTTCATTTCTTGAATTAAAACTTAAACTAGACTCTCAAAATTTGTTATGTATTCATGTTCCTGCAGACTTTGTAAGATGAGGAAAAAGTTTAGAGCTATCTCTTTGAACTACCTCCATAGCTGCCTTATATTAACATACATGAACATGATATGATTATATACAAGAAAAGGTCACTTAAAAATAGTATAATGAAAGTACATATCTATCCATCAGGGGAATGCCATAATTCATTCCACCGATGTTTATCTATTACAATGATGTGTTTACTTTTGTTGACTCTATCAGTATATCGGGGAGAGCACCTTAGGAGTCAGACCGATAGGGTATTGTTACTCCAATACTAGGTTGTGAGCTATTTTCATTAGGCCATAAGTGGGGCTGTGATAGGGGTTCCATCGATGAAGCATTGTTAGGCTGATGGTATTGAATTTTGCGACGAATGGGGGAATGACTACGAGATTTCAATTTTATGGGTGCAATAGAGGCTATAATATGGATCTAGTCAAACAAATTTCTAAAATTTGTATTGATCATAAAATTAAAGTGTGGGGTATTTCTATGGTATATGGAAGGTAGGTGAGGTAGAGGTTAGTGGAAAATGGTAGATTTTTCCAATCCAAACACCTTGAAACTCTACATTGATTTTATTTTTCCCATCCCTATTTTGTTGTTCTTCCTCAATTTCATCAGGATCATACATTGACCTTCTTGCCCCTCCTAAGGTTTGGACCACATCCATTAGCTCCACATAAAATTGGACATCCTTGGTATTCTTGGTTCCCATGCCATGATATGGCTATGCAAATGAAAGTGAAGCAAAGTAATCATCTCCTTCTCCACTGGCTGGAAGAATGCATGCTTAATGTTTTGATACATGATATCAACTCTATATTTTTCTCTCATGGTTGAATATCAAAATCTATTATGGTGGCCCTCCAAACATATAGTCATCTTTCTTCCTCTTCCACCAAATGCTGGCCTGATCCACAAGTCTGCCAACCTAATTGCCTTTGTTTTTGAAAGTTGAAGTTTCTCCTGAGTCACCAGTGTATCTCTCTTTGCCTTTTCATATTATTTCATTGATATAGATCATCTGTGGGATTTAATCATTTATACCACATGGTTTATGTGCTTTGAATCCTTGCATCTAAAGGAAATTTCCTTAACATAAATATTGCTAGGGAATTTCAATGTTGGCATGTAGTTGGCATTAAAGTCGGCACCTGGAACATTGAAAAATTATCCTTATATAATAATTCCCTCCATCCTATTGGCTTCTAACACTCTTGATGGTGGCTACATGAAATATGATTATGATTCCGCTTCTACATTAGAGGGTTCATATCCTTCATTTGACTCTTTTGAATTATCAAAATCAGAATCACTAGCTTTCATATTCAAAAATTCCCAACCACCATCTTCAATAAATTTATCTTGATCATTAGTAATAGTCTTCAAAATTGGCTACCAATTCAAGCTCATTTTTATTTCATAATACTTTACATCCATGGAGTTCATCCATTCCTTGATGCCATCGAGCGAAGATTGAGGAATGAAATCAATGGAGTTCAACCATTTCTCTTACTCGCTTGACAAATCCTTGAAAATCTGCATTGATTTTATTTTTCTTGTCCATCTCTTTCTGTTCTTCCTCAATTTCATCAGGATCATACATTGACCTTCTTGCCCCTCCTAAATTTTGGACCACATCCATTACCTCCACATAACACTAGACACCCTTGGTCTTCCTGGTTCCCACACCATGATATGGTTATGCAAATGAAAATGACGCAAAGTAATCATCTCCTTCTCCGTTGGCTGGAAGAAGGCATGCTTAATGTTTTGATACATGATATCAGCTCTCTCTTCTACTCTCATGGTTGAATACCGAAAACCATTATGGTGGCCTTCTAGATTCGAGTCATCTTTCTTCCTCTTCCACTAAATGTTGGCCTGATCCACAAGTCTACTAGCCTGATTGCCTTTGTTTTTGAAAGCTGAAGTCTCTCC